>CM057928.1:6984669-7329246 GCA_030141595.1 Chydorus sphaericus
TTTGAGGGCTCTTTCTTCGATATGTGCTGGCAACCCTATGCTTTGGCAAGGGATCATTTTATACCTATCTTAATAGCTTACCGAAGCTCTACCGGCTCGCCGAACTTCTAGACGTCCTTTTCGCACTTTCAAGACCATCTCAGAGGCGATTGACCATTTAGGTTCGCAAGATATTCCAAGTGGACTTTGCGAATTGTCATACAGGTGTGTTGAACTCTTCATCTCAATGCTTTGGGAGCTTGAACATTACCACCGTCCTCTCTTCAACAAATCTACAATGCCGAAACTTTCGAAACCCTTTTGAAGGTCCTAGTGGCGACGAGTCCTTTATATTCCGCCCGTGAGAAACAAAAATATACACGTGCGCTTCATCATGCTATTCATTTTAGTCACTCGTCTCGCCAAACTGCCAAAGATCCATACGAAAGGCAAAAATGAAAACCATTAAGATATCTTTGTGCAAGCTGATTATGCAAAACAGGACGAACCCTGCTGCACATCGTGCTGAACGACGACGATGAATCTTTTTTGAATCACAAGGATTTCTTCTCCGTCGTGCATCTCCTTTTGAAGTTAGGAGCCAGTGTGAATGTAGGCAACGAGAATGGAGACAGTCCCCTTTACCTGCTTGTCTCTAAGCTTTGGTGTCCTGGTGATATAATTGACTGTGTTGGTCATTTATTTTTGGAATTGGAAGCCAACCTGCATCAAATCAATAAATATGGAGAGACGGCTTCTCAACTATGGACCAAGAAAAGGGAACAAGGTCTTCCCGAATGGCTAGACAACGACACTATCGTCAAATTGTCTTCCCTCAGCGCAAGGATTATTCGTTCAAATCAAGTGTTTTATAACGACGAAACTTTGCAGCCCATCTTCACTCGTTTGTCGAATATGAGACTTCTTTCATCTGTTTAACACATTTAAAGATCCACCTCTGCGTTTAATAATCTAGTGCAGCACGGAGCACTCCCGTCGCAGTTTCTGGTAGCGGCGAAGCCGTCATGGATATAACTAATAGGACGTTGCTATTGCAGGTGAGGCATCGACTCCGTCAACGCAGATGCTTGGCATCAGAGCGCCCATATTGTTGAAGCCGTTTTAGCGCAACTTTATCAAAGAACTCTTTTGTACTTTTCATCTTCAATCAATATCAACATCATCAACATTGACTCAATAAAATTATAATGATATAATACTATGGTGTATTGCAATAATAAAACATGGTACTATATCCTTCACATGAGGACCCCATGACGCAATACAAATTACAATTGTAATAAATGGACAACTACGTATAGGGTTTTGAAACATTGCGCCAATATGGAAAATAATTTTTTTTAAACCAATTTAAAGCCGTATAATGGTAAACTCATGATATCCAAGTCAATGTAATGAAACGGTGAACACGCATCTCCTGGGAACATATAATCGCTACAATAAACATTACATTTTTGTAAGGGGAACCACTAAGATACATAAATAATTTACCGATTTCTTGGTGAAATCTTTTACACACAAATTTCCATTGATATATATTATACACATAACAATGACAATTAACATAAAGTGGCCCTTATAATGGGTCCGATTTTATAGTTTCAAGACCATATCAAAGAATGACCGTCTTTAAGTCGCTATAGTAAGCAAAGATGATAGGATTCACGATGCCTGAGTGAATACACAACAATCCAGATAAATAGTAGAATGCTTGGATGAAAGACATACAAGTAGCATCAGCTCTAGATGGCGATGACAGTTGGAGACAGATTGAGACAAGAAAAAATAAAACCATCTTTGGGAATATTGTTGCAAAGAAATAGACTTTTCCCATGAAAAATACATTTTGTGCAGCGTCAATGTCAATTGCACTAACTCTCTGATTCCCAATAAGCACAAAGTGCCTCTTGCGGTGGTAACTTTGAAGACGATTCTGATGAACTTGTTGCCCTGGACTGCACGACCTTCTAGACTTGATACAAACTACTTCAATGGAAGGGTAATGCTTCTTAGTTTTATTTCCCATAATAATCATTTGCCCAATCAAAAATATGGGCAAGAGACCCATGATAAGACTCCCAATGATAATAAAACTTTGCGAGCTAAAAAATTGAAACACAAAATCAGAAAAAACTTGAAAATTCACTATGATTCCTATAGCAAAAATTAAGAGGGAACAGCCCAATTGTATGGCCGCTATCCAAGAAATACTTAGGTATCTCAAATGCCATCTGGGAAAATACATAAAAATGATGCGTTCTCCTTGGAATATAACAAAATTCAAACTTTGGTTAGCGACGGAAATGATCGCGAGCCAAGTGCAGAAGGACCGAATTGAGGGCGCACTATTCAACCGTACGACTATATTTGCCACCATGTAAGATGTCAGTAGGCAAATGTTAGATATTCCTATACCAAGCCAGGCGAAATTCCTGGGAAGGTGATGTCGCTTCACGAAAACGATGGTTCCAATCAGCAGAAAGTTAACAGGTATTCCAATACATGCTGGTGCAATGTGGCAGACGCTCAAGAAATTGTCCACATAGTGGACTACGTCTAAAATTTCGTCCCATTGGCCGTATGAATGATCGATTACGTCCGTTGTAAGCTCCATAATATATGATAATTGGTATCGGATATATGCTGAAATGAATCATATTTCAAGTTTTTTTTTTTTATCAAAGCATTACTATCAATCAAGTAAATATTTTAAAGTAATCAATTAATATTACTGCTACCAGCTATTGAATTTTTTTTTTATTATTTTCAGTTTATTATGAAGCAGTATTTACCTGATAGTGATGTAACTGTAGTTTTTACTTTTTAAGTATACTGCGACGTCTTCGGCAGCAGATTATTATTTATTAACACTGACCTATTTGTTTTAAAAATAGAGAGAAAATGCCATATGTAGTACTCGATTTATTATTTAACTGTTGCTTTCCATTTTGAAATGGAAAATATGTATATTTTATAAATATATATCCATGAGGATGATTAATTGAGCAACTTACTTGTCCTCCCGGATTACTCCATCTGAATGATTTCTAGACACCAAATGCAATTACTTTTATACCTACATGACGCCGTCGCTACCTATGTTCTATTGGCCAGTAACCATTTTTGTCTTGCGCCGGCGCAATCCAGCGGATAATCCCATATGCTGCTGCACGGAAATGTTGCCCGGATGTTATGGGTTTATTGGATTGCCTACATGTAATACTGGAGGCGAAGCAATCTGTCAATGAGACATCTTAGCATAAATTGAATTGAGGATTTTATAAGAACTCTTTTGTGAAAGTCACAAATTCGTGATTACGTGATAGGTCATAATTTTTTTGGCAAGTGTCATTCAGTCGAGATGACAGTTATAATTTTAAAATATGCTTTAACGTGCAGCGATAACATTTTCTAAAATTCCTAGTATATTCGATAACAATTTACTAGTGAAAATGCATTGCAGTTTGGTATTATTGCTACTATCCTGATTTTGTTTGTTTAAATCATCAAAAAATAATTTTTATAAGTGATATTATTATGCACATAATTTTGAAAACTTAACTTCTTAATGAGAATTTGTGTCGCGCATTGCAAAAGCTATAAGACGTTCTAGTCGTTAAATGTGCCCATTATACTGTATAATAAGCAATATTTATTAGTGATAAGCTTCTTCGTTAACCATCTCGTTAACCAATTTTTGTTTAATCAATTACCACTGCCAAACGGCGCACCATAATCTTCATTAGTTATATCAAATAGAAAAGTATACAATATTCAAACATAGCCCTATATAGTCTAAAATATATGAATATTTATAGATAACATAATTGGGGTAAGACAAGATTTAAATAAAAAATAATATAAATGTTTGTGGGTAATCGGGCATCACAAGAAAAAAGCTAATACATTATTTTAAAATTGTAATGCAAACTTTCTTACAGTGATTTTAAAACTCAAAATGCTTTTCAGATTAATTAAATTATTTAATTGACTTGGAGTTTTTTTCTTAATAGCTGTATTCCAATTAATTAGAAAAATTAAATAGAATCAAGCTATTAAGAAATTACCCAATTGCCCTTATTAATCAATTACTTAGCTTTACTTTGATTACTGCGGATTACAGTTAACAAATTCACGAGGGTTGAAGCGGAACGAGTCTTGGTTATAAGAATTGAATTTTTTTATGTGCGTGCGTGCGCGTTTTAATCGTTCACCGGTATAATACGATGGCACATTCTTATTTCTTCGATTTAAATAAGGGCAGGACTTTATTCATATGTTTAAAGATTAACCACTCGTCACTAATGAAATTAGCAATGTAATTTCCTATGATTGCTAACTGTAGGTCAAACATCCATGGCGAGTTGGTTATGATGCAGGCGCCAGCCAACAACAAATTGATTCCCAGAAACATGCAGGCAGCAGCGAAATTGTGTTGTAATAATTTTTTGTGATGCGAACTAATGGCGACCCTAAGATGAAAAAGCTGAAATATCGACATATCGTAGCAAATTTCCCTCTCAAAATATATTTCGGAGAAACTATTTATTGTTCCGAACGTTTGTTCTAAAAAGCTGCGACGCAGGTACGCACTACTAGGGCCGAACGGGAGCGTTAATTAAATTAATAGTAACAAAGAAGCGGAACGGTGACAATCACAGTTGGTGGCGCTTTCTTAGACCTTGTAGATTCTTTCAAATTCTCGCCATAAAATAGACTTTGCAAACTAGATCCTTGTTGCGGCTTCTTCATCCTCAATTGTTACGAAAGCCTATTCAACTTCAATTAAACACTGAAGCGTGTTGGGTTTTTTTTATTATTTTATTTGAAGCCAACCAGAATCAAGTCAACAAAAATGGAGAGACAGCTAATCAACTATGGACCAAGAAAAGGGGACGAGATCTTCCCGCTACGCAACGACACTGTCGTCAAATCGTCTTCCCTCAGCGCCAGGATTATTCGTTCAAACCAAGTGTTTTATCACGACGAAACTTATTGCCAGCCCATCTTCACTCATTTGTCAAAATGTAATACTTCTTTCTCACCTCTTTTCAATGTTTACATTGATTCTTCCGTTCGTTTCTTTTTCAGTATGGCAATACTTTGAAAATAATACTTGGTAAGATTTCGTTCAAGGTACCGATTCCTTTTGAAAGTTATCAACATTCCAGAGATAATTCTATCCTACGCAGTTTTAATTTTAATTTGACAAATGCTATCGCGCCCTAACTATTTAATTAGTAACTCGGAAGGTTTGATGATTGATTATAGATACTTTTAAAGATCCAACTCTACGTTTAATTGCACATTTGTTTTCAACAGTAAGAAATTTCATACACGGCGTTGCTTTTTGCGCAAACGACCATCATCCACATCATCATCACTATCATCATCCCCTTTTATAAAATCCATGACGCAAAGATGAGGCGATTTCGAATCAAACTGAAGAGACATGGCTATCTGGCTCTCGTCCACTCTGAAATCAAGAAGCCGAACTCTTTTGTGTGGGAAAGCCGATTGAGAAACGCCGGTAGTGATCGTATTCAAAAGCACTTGCTTCGGCTCTGCTTCAAAGTTTTCAGGTAGAAGAACAGCATCCAATTTCCAGATCTTGACCACACCTTCTCTACTGCAGCTTATAATCAGTTGTTCAGGAACGATTCTGTAAAATAAAATTAATTAATAAAATACTTTTTTTAAAACGAATTCGATGGTTTTACCGAAGGGCACCAAGGTTTCCACCGTGCTTAAAACTTGCAACGCAGGTTGCATCTTCAATGTTCCATAACCTAAATAATCAATTAATTAGTAAGATATTTAATTAAGAGACGATTAAGTTATGATACCGGATAGGGCTATCGTCAGAGCCAGTGACTACAAGTCCATTCCAGTAGCTGAAGTGACAAGTTTCAGAGCGAACGACGGGCACGGTGAAGGCACGTAATGGTTCACATGTGACGCAACTACGAATTTGAATGCGGTAGCGATCCATCCATTTGGTACGGGGGTTGTCCTTGGACCCGAAGAAGAGGACGATAAAGTGATCGTCGATGGCAAAATCAACCAGAGTTCCACAGCGAGTAATCTCTTCATTCTTTATGACAGTTTTCTTCGTCTTTGATTTGATCACCGTGACGACCGTCGCATTGTTTTTAGTCTAAAAATAATAAAGAAATTAATTAATTGGAATATATTTTTAATCTATTTAGAATTTACATTAGTGCCGCACAAAGGACTCCCGAAGAATGGACGCGGAAACAATTTTTAGGATTGTAATCGTAGGGAGGATCAGTTGTAATCCACCTACACGCAGCCACTTTAAGCTTAATAAATAATTCAATAAATCAGATAAGAAATAAGTAAGAATGAAAAATATTGAGGAAAATATTAATTATACCAATAAAGGCATTTCCAATCGTTTGACGTTGAAAACATAAGAGCAAGCCGCTTGTTAGCTAATCCGGCGGCCACAATAGTCTTTCCAAAACACTGAACCGAATAGAAAAAGGGATGATTGTCATCGTTATCCAATCCAATGCTCGCATCTGGCATCAATTCAGCATCCTAAAATTTTTAAAGTTAATATTTAAAAACTAGATTAATTATGAGCGCATATTACATGTTCTTCTTCAAGGGCCCAGCGGCTACGGACTCCAATACGTCCATCCGGTTTGGCCCTGAGAATCCATCGTCGACTCAAGAAGATTTGGGGAGGAGTATTGACTTCTTTGGAATCAGTTTTGGTAGAGAAATAAACTGGAGGTCCATTCAGAGTGTGAAATGTTGTGGAAAAGCTGCCAAGTACCCAATTTCTTTTCAAGTTCTGCAAAGAAAAAAAAATTATTTAAATAAAATTTTATTGTAGAATAATATGCAAATTACATCAATTGTGTCAGATGTGAGGCAGCAGAGAATCTTGTAAAAATTTGGATCAGACTCTGGGGGCAGCGTGTGAGTCTGTACTTCTCCTCTGGCTTTCAATATATTGTGAACAATTTCCCATTCAGGTAAAAACTCCAACTGGAAAGGAAAAGAGTTGTTATGTGGCTTATTATTATTTATTATTGACCAGAAAAATTCATACATTGTGATGGTACAGTTTTTCCCAAAGGCCTTGCTCAGTAATGACTTTTCCCCAGAGAGTGCATACATTTTCAACTTGCCTCAGATTATTGCAATCAAGATATTGGAAAATTTTATGAAGGACTCGTTCGTTTTCAAAACCTGAAAATAGAAAATAAATTATTTGAAAAAATGAATCATTGAGACCATCATGGAATAAAAAGTACATTTAGTCGTGCTGTCATTCTCATCCATTATGTAATTTAAACTAATTTACATATCTTATTTTTCGAGAAAAGAACAGAAGGCGTTTTTCACGTCCAGTCACGTTTTTGAATTTAGCAGACGGAACAACAAAAAGAGAGAGAGACGGTCCTCGCGCCATCTAGCGATTAACAATTAGCTTCATCATTCCACTCCTAGATGGCTCTTTCAAATCCTTGATATTGCTGCATTTTTTCGAGTCAAGTAGGCAAGTTTGACACGGTGTGTATCCAACAAGCGATAACGTTTTCTCCCGTTCTCAGGGGAAACCACTGCCAGTTGTCGGTGGAAAGTTGGTCTAGCCAACTGCACAATATCGTCGTCAGTCTTCCTGCTATTGTCTTCCCGAACAAACCCAAGTGATTCTTTCCTCATTTAAATTCATATTCATCTTGTAAACTGTCGCACACCAAAGTGAAAGTATGGCCCAAGTGTGGCCCTCGAGCCATCATCTTCACCGGCCGTCGATGGCTATTGTTTTCTTCTGGATGACCATTCTCTTTTGTGCGAATAGTGCCAACAGTGTCCGAGCGAATAACGACAAGTCTGTAATTCAATCCAATAGTGTCGACACAACAGCTGCCATATGGAAATCCGACACTTTAGAGCCAGGCAAGCATTATTATTATTATTAATAATAAAAAAAATGGCATGAGTAAGAAGCCCAACTGTATTTACCTTGAATTGAAAGAGGCCAAGGATATGCCGTATACGCTTTATCCTTCAGGGGAGCTCATGTGATCTCATGTCACATTTTTTTCAACTCTTTTTTTAGAATCTACTTGCTCGGATGAGTATTCTTGTTTGGCTGGACGAATGGGAGAATCCGAACGACTCGCATTAGAAGCTATAAAAGCTCTCCACGCACAGCTCGATGATGATGCCAATGGGAATATCGACCTATCAGAATCGGATGAGGTAAACAAGGCATTTTAAGTGCTCCATTAATTTTTTTTAAAAAGCTGATAGAACACGATGTATATTTATCTAGCAGCTGGTTGCATTGCAAAAGTGTCGCAACCCAGCCGAATGTATTTTTACGCATTGAACGTGACCGGAATTCTGCTCTTTTTTATATAAAACCATAATATTGTTGTTACATATTTCCTTATCATAAGAGAGAGAAAAGCGGGGTGCGTTACTTTCTCACGATACGTGTTGTCAGTTGTGGAATTTTCTCACCACTTTTGCTCTCTTTAATGGTTTTAGTGCTCTCTCTTTTTTTAAAGAATGAGTTGCTAGTTCCGATAATTGAGAGAGAGAACCTCTGCGGTTTGACTCGTTGCCAGCTAGTTTATTGGTGTTCCGTAGTCTTTATTTTTAGGAAAGGAACGGTTGAAAGAACTTATTTTCTTGCAGTGACTGGGGCGGGCTCCAAGGATCATGTCCTTCCCCTCACCTCTACTACTATTACATCTAGGAATATTGATTTTAATGCCCTTTTCTTCCTGCTTTTTGGCACAGTTTCTTAGAGAAGAATTGCACTATACTGGCGGTCACGAGAGACGACAGAAAGCCTTTCATCGGGACGACGATATGCACATTTCCGTCCGGGAACTTTGGGATATCTGGACCCGATCTGAAGTGCACAATTGGACAGTGGAGCAGACGACGGATTGGCTGGTCCATTTTGTACAGCTGCCTCAGTACGTCTCGCACTTTCAAATCCACAATATCAACGGCACTAAATTACCAAGGTAATAATAAAACTTCCTTATTTAAAAAAGCTTTTTAAAGTTTTGTAATTTATGCTCGTCTTATCTTGTAGATTAGCGATGAACAATGTTCAATATCTTGGAGCTATTGTCGGGATAAAAGATCCTATTCATCGTCAGAAAATATCTGTTAAAGCTATGGACGTAGTTTTATTCGGCCCGCCCAAAGATCAATCGAGCCACGTGAAAGATATTACTCTCGTGACGCTCCTTGTCGCTGCTATTGCCGGCGCTGTGTACACTTACCGCTCAAATCGTCATTCTAAACAGCATTTAACGAAACTAATGGAGCACATGGAAATCTTATCTTCAGCCGAAAAAGAGCTTCAGGATCTCCACGTAATACGATATATCTTCTGTAAAATTATTAAGGATCGTATTATAATATCTGTTTTCTACATATCTAGGTCAAATTACAGCACGCTCGAGAAGAACAGGACATGGTTCTATCTGAGAAGATGCAACTGGAGCAGAAATTGGAACAGGAAATAAAGGGCAGCAGTAGTAATCTCTTCCACGCCGACCCGCTGGCCGAGTTGGAACTGCGCCGACTTCGCGAGGAGGTGGAAATACTTCGATCAGAACTTCAACGAGCTGAAGGTGAGCTGGAAGACCGGCTGTGCTGGTCCCCACCACCCGAGCTCCAGCACTGGCTCCAGCTCACTTACGAGTTGGAACAGAGAGTCTACAACAAGAAGCGCGTCCAGGCTGAGAAACAGCTGGAACAGGCTAAAGATGCCTGCGAAAAGCTCAACAGGAAACGTTCCAGTTTTGTGGCTTCTTTCGTGTCCACTCACGGACGCACTATCGATGATGTTGACAAGAGTATCTTAGAAGCCAGGTATTTATTATTACTAACTGTTTAAAAAGGGGTTCTTAATTCATAAATTTATTCTTTAGGTCATCGTTGATGGAAGTGAAGCAGGATTTACAGGAGCGCACTATGCGCTGGAGACAGATTGAGACACTTTGCGGCTTCCCGATTGCGACAAATCCAGGCCTTAATTACCTGGAGACTCTACTACGAAGTGGAATGAATTCGTCTCGCTACATCGTCTTGAATCCATGTAATTGATTTGATATTCGTGAGTCACGCATGTCGTAAAACTTTTTGTTTAATTTTAGCTCGTCAAAGTACTCTAGAAGAGGACCACGAAATGGGCGACGAAACGAGCAGCCTAGTCAGTTCTTGCGCAGGTAAGAGGAAGTGAAAGATGGGTGGTGAAAACTGGCTGCTAATTCAACGCTGTCTTACACTCTCTCTTTATGTTTTTCTCCCGTCTGCTTATATGTTACTTCTTTACCGCTTGGTTTCGGTTTACACCTGGATACGGAATTTATTTGTGATGCTACCCCAATACTTTATTATTACCCTTCTTCTGTGTTATTAAACGGGTAATGTTGCGGTTCACTTTTTTTTTATTTTTGGCTTTATTTGAATTGATGTGGTGATGGCGTTTAAAAGCCCTACAACATTTAGTATCGAAATCTGCTCTTGTCTTCCTTACTTCAGCAGCTGGACCCCCTGTTGCGTCTGCAGCATCCTTACAGCCGTATACATCTGATAATAGACCCAAGAAGTATCCACTTCCAAAGAGAGAGAGTAGCGTATCCCTCGAATCTGCGTCAGCCTTGATGAACCACCTGAATGGTAACTAGATCTAACCTGCTTTACTTTCTCTTGCTTTTTTCGTTCGCTTGTTGTTTACTAATAAGTTTGTGAAAAAATATTTATATCTATATGTAAATCAAGTAAATTAATTTTATTATTCAAGGTAATGGGATGTCAGCATCGCTCTCCGAGTTGGCCAAAACGGCTACACCGGTGATACCTCGACAGAAGCTGTCTCAGAGAGAGAACAGCAAGGACTCGGCCTTCACCGATGTATCCACTGTCTCTTCCATAACGAGCGGTGACACTGAAGCCGATCCTAGCTCTACCCAGACTCTGCGCACAGTCAAGTCAACGAATTTGATTGTAGCTCCAACAGAAAATGCGGGATCTAGCAGCCCATCTACCGTCCATCGAGCGCTCATCCCTGAAAAGTAATATAAATTACCCTTTTTCCCATATTTAGATTTTTGCATAATTTATACTCTGTTTTCTAGGGCGTTGTTAAGTACCTCTACCCACGCGACGGTCGATCCTGGTCGTAGGAGTCCTCTACTACCTAACAAAACTCCTACAATTACGACTCGAATGAGTCACCCACCTCCTAAAGTACAAGAGGAGTTGGTACCCAACGTCCCTTTCAAGGTATTAAATATATTATTTACGCACGATGTATAACTAAGGAACTTTCAAATTTATTCGCACGTTTTACAATTTATACATCGTGGGATTATGTAATAAGATAAGATTTTTGTAGACTTGGAATGTTATTTTTTTGTGATAACTGATATCAGACTGTTAAAAAAGAGTTCGCAGTCGGATTCGGCCCTTGATGTGGTGTTTCAACAAGCGACAGCCGAAGAGTCTGAGCTAAAACAACAACAACAAATCGTAGAAGCGGAAGAAACCATGTCGACGGATTCCAGCATACCGGGCGCTGACGAAGAGGGTCGTAAAATAAAGAAGAAACCTCGCTTCCAGTTCTCCAGTTTAATTAAACGCAACAGAAATAAGACTTGATTACATATACTATTTTCCATTTTATTTTTATTATTATTATATAGCCACCATTGAATGCTGTGATTAATTTATTTCTGATGGCTTGTGGACAACAACATTTTAAAGAGCTTTTTATCGTCTATCCAGATGAATGGTTGGGTTCACTTCCTACATATATTTAAAGACTAAAGCCCTTGTAATTTTTAGGATAATAACGATGTGCAAATTCTTCATCTCCAATAACATAACCAATCTGTCCATTTTACAAAAAAAAACGTATTTCGCACACAAATGGTGATGAAGTGAGTTTTGCTCTCTTTCCTCTCATTTAATAATAAGAAAAAAATATTTCATGACAAAAACAAATTTGCTTCATTCTGTAATTGCTGTGTTGTGTGTATTTCTTGTTTTTAAGGAGCTGAAATAAATACGAATATATTTCGGGTTTGAATATTTTGGCAGTACAAGGGACACTTGAAGCTAATTAAATTAGAGTTGAGTACTTTCAAATCTCACAGAAAAAAAAAATAGGAATAATATATTAAGGTGCAGGATATTTCTCATTGTCGACTATCACTAAAGATTGGTCGCTTTTGAAAAGGTGCATTTAAAGAGATTTTGTTACATTAAGCTGCCAAGATAAAAGAGGAGATTGTGTGCTTCAAACGTCGGTAGGAAGGATATCCGGAATCAAGTACGAACAGAGTTCCTCTTCCGAGTTGACGAACGTGACTTTGCCGGCGGTATTCTCGTCGAGCCATCCACGGATAACAGCCCAGCATCCGGAGAAGACTGTGGGCGAGTTGTAAATCAGACAGACGCCCAATCGTTCGGGATAGTGACGGGAGAGGAGCCAAATGAGATTTTTGATCAGCGGGTAATCCATACAAGTGAGAGAAAAGTTCTTCAGATCAAAGACGATACAGAAATTGTCAATCACATCTTCGAATGACTTTTTGGAGGCTTCCTCCTGTAAATTTGAGTAAATATTTAGTTGATCTACTAGGAATAAATTGTAAAATTAAATATTACCAAACAATAGACTATGAATTTAGTGAGCTCGTCGATTTCACGATCATTTACACTGTGATTCTTGGCGGGAATATAAATCACGGGGCGTCCCTGCATATCCCTGTGGCGGAGCACGCGAGCCTTGTTCAGAGCAAGATTGCTCTTTACCGCTGGATGCTCTTCATTGAGTGAAGCAACATCATATTCTTTCTTCCATTTGTTAGTTTTCAGGATTGCCTACAGTAAATTATAAAAATTAATAATTTAAACATTTAAAAAATTTAAAAATAATGAAGTTGTACCTGAAAAGCTGCATCAACAGTTTTGAAGGCCCTTAAATATCTTGTCAAACTGTGATCGTTGTGGTACTGATCAGGATCGGCATCAACAATTAGTTTGAGCCTGGCTTTGAGGTCTTTGAAATCTTGCTCCGATACTGGCTGTTTGACTTGTGCTGCCATAGTGAATAGATTGTGGAAGATACTGATTGGTCCCTCACAGTACAGGTGATGCAGTTGAACCGAAAAAGAGCAGGTCTACGAGATTTAAGTGTTACGTGAAATTGGAGGTTCCTCTGTTGAACAAGAGAAAAGGACGGTATAGTAGCTACCTTAAAACTATTGTCAGTTCAGCACTAGGCGAGACAGATATACAACACTTAACAGTCTTTTACTACTATCGATAATATAGTAACTTTTTTTTTAACACTTTAGTAGTGTATCAAGTTGTCAACAGCAAGTCAACAGCTGTTATATTTTGTTTGCATCATCAAGTGCTTTTTCGCCGATAAAGGCGTATCCATAGCACTTAAAAATCGGATTCAAGCGCCTCCAGTGGCAAAACAAAGAACTGTTATTTTTTTTTTAAAGCAACAGCTTTTATGTAAGAAAATAGATTTAGATAAACACAGTTGTAATAAAATAATTTAAGTTTTTATTAAGAAATTTTAAATAATTCAATCAAATAATTATTTAGGAATTGCGCCTTTTAAAGTGCGCCCGAAGAGTACACCAGAGTGCGCAACGAGCAATAATTTGTTTTTCCAACTTTTTGACAGTTGCATTTCGTCTGCTAGGTTAGAGAATTGTCATCGAAAAAAATTGGGTGCCGAAAGTTATGGATGTTTATGTGCTTGGATCCTGAGATAAATCTCATAATGTGCTGGTACATCTTACTCATTTTTGGGATATGGATTATCGTCTCCTTCTTGACTCATCGTTTTCTGGCAAGAAGCAAGAAAAACATGATGATAAAGGACATCAACAAAAAATCGTCCAACGTCATGTTTGTTATTGCCCACCCGGACGATGAATGCATGTTTTTCGGACCGGCGATCACATCCATGACTCAGCCTGTAACTTCCGATTATTCAGTTGGACGAAGGAAAGCAAAACATGTCTATCTACTATGCCTGAGTGATGGTACTCTTTTAAGTTACTTTTTAAAAATTTTATCATATTAATGCTTTATTCAAATTAAGGTGATGCCAACGGTCTGGGAAAGACTAGAAGAGAAGAGCTGATGAAAAGCTGCAAAATTCTTGGCCTTGTTGACACCAATGTTATTATTCATAAGTATTATCTTATCTTTTTACTATTCTTTATGGTTTACACATCTAATGAATTTCTGAAATAGTGGACCCCCTACTTTCAAAGATGACCAAAATAGCATTTGGGATGCAAAACTTATTGCTGACACTTTACATTTTTACATCCAAAAGTTCAAAATTAGTAATGTGAGTATTTTTTAAAATAATGTTCCAATAAGAAAATTTTTCTCAATTAATTTTTAAAATGTGTTATAGGTGGTAACTTTTGATGAAGATGGCGTAAGTGGTCATTTGAACCATATTTCTCTCTTCCACGGCATTGTACAGCTAGAGAGAGAACGAAGGAAACACGGTGATACTCTCCTCGCTTTTACTAAATTTTGCTCATAACTTATTGTTTTCTTGTGTAGTTTCTGTTCGATATTTTGTATTGGAATCGATCAATCCACTACGCAAGTATTCCGCGTTCGTGGATTCGATTTTTGTGCGATCCAACATTATTTGTGCCGCTGATTGGAGTAACAGAAAAACTATTCAAGTAAACCATATCCATATTTATCAATAATAATATCAAAGTAATTTCAATGTTTTTACATTTAGAGAGCCATGGCTGCGCACGCTAGTCAATACGTATGGTTCCGCCGCTTGTATGTTATTTTCTCAAGATATCTTTTTGTCAACACGTTCACACCTTTGGATCGCATTCACTAGCCAATTATTATTGTTGAAGTATTTTGAAGCAGCTATCACCACTGCCAAACATAAATTTTCGTGCAGTATCAGCCTAAAATGAGGTGCTGTGTGAAAATAAATTGAATTATGTTTTTGGCTAATTAAAAATTATTATTTTTTTACAGCTTTCCAACTCGATTTCTAGTCCTGCCCTTTCATGAGGCAGCAGGTATTGTTTTACATCATCACTCTCAAAATCACAGTGTTTCATCAATCTCACGGACTCACTTACACGTTGTTGTCAAAATCACGTCACGTTGATCAGTGTTCTTAATGGAAATTTTAAAGTGTTACTCTTTTCTCTGAACAAATTTTTTCTGTATTCCTAAATTGAATAAAGGCATTGTAAAATTGATAGTTTGGTGATGGAAATCCACGACTTTTAAGTTTTTAGTTTTTACCATTTTTCATGCTAATGTTGCCGTCCGTACTTAAAGTCGGTTAAGAGATAGACGGGAACCTCTCTCGATTCCAAGTCCCTCTTTTCATCTTCTTTCTAATCAGTGGCGATACAAACACCAAATAGAGTGCTTGGGGGTAATTTTGACCAAAATAATTAAAACGAATTCGAAGCTGTATCTATATAAGAATACTATTAGTATCATGTGGAACCGTGAAAACCGACTTACATTCGATACAACAGCGATAATCGGTAGAGACAACACCAGCGCCTTACTTAGAATATTCATATAGAACTTACTTAGAATATCGCATATTCAGCGAAACCGATTACTAGATAAGGGATGATTGTCCTTGACCTTCTACAAATAAGAGATGACCTAACAACCAACTTTTAGAAAAGCTAGTAAGGAACTGCGCATCCGTAATAGAAGAACGGAGCTAGTATTAAGTTTCGAGTAATCGGCTCGGTCTTTTAAAAATAAGCCCAAAGTGTTGTGGGCCTGCCATTTTTCCGTATAGATACAGTGCCGCTTTAAAAAAAACAAAAAAAACAGTAGTATGGAACCGAGGTCCGTATAGAACCAATTAAGGTTGCACCGCCCGCAGCGCTACGGCTAAACTCGACCTCGCTGTTACATAATGCAGGGATCCTTGCGGGACTTTGCGAGAGTGAGTAGTTCATTTTGTTTCTTTAAAGAAAAAATTCTGCGTTCCGGTACGGTGTCTTGACACCTGCGAGAGGAAACGGTTCAGATGGTTTAGGAGGAAGCCGAGGAAGTGTGTGCATAAAAAAATGGTTGTGACGTCTCTGATGTGGCGACTGGCGGCACCTTGTCTACTAGCTGCCCTTCTACTAGCTCTACTCTCTCCTTTCTTTCAATCCCCCCTAAGTTTTGCTAATTTGCTTTGTATCATTCTTTCTTTTCTTCATCTATTCTACTTGCCATACCCTCTTCGCCGCTTGTCGGTCCAACAGAATTCCAGGGGATTCCCTATTGACGTACGTCACCTCCTCTCTTCCCACTTTTCCTCACCAATTTCTTAATGTTTTAAAAGGCATCGTTCATTGCGAGGGTCAAACCCGTCTTATTTTAACAAAATACTGAAGTGTATTACTCCGCGACTGCTCCAACACTGTTGACTTATTTCCGGTACCCTATAGCTCTTTTTCTTCGACTTGGTCCAAATCAGAGACGGTCCTTGCCCGCGCGCTTTATTCAACGGCCGCCGCTATGGCTATACTGATCTTGAGAGAAAAACCCTTACAATGAAGTTGAAATTGATTGAAACAACCCTTACAGTGACCGTGCGCGTCGGCACTGTCCTTCTACTATTCGATTTAGCGGGATGCATTTTAGACATGATTTCTCCTTCTCGAAACACTTCTATTTCGTGTAAAATATTCGTATATTACTACGGCAGATACACTTGAGGCACGTGAGGGTTTTGCACAAATATCTTGTCACCTTAAGGGTCATGGCTGCCGCAGTCGAACCTAAAGAGCTCATTCATATATTTGCACCCGTACTATTAAGCCCGCCTATTTAAGCTTAACAGTGACTGAACTCAAGTTGTTTAGCAGTTCGTTACCACTTTCATTGAAAGACAGAGCTGGTGTATTTATCGAAGTGGCGTCGTCGACGTCTTGAAACCTACCGGAGGTCCAAGCAGCCCTCGCTAAATCATCCGGCCACCAACAAACATCGCACCAAAGGTTTTCTATTAATTTTAATAAGAAGTTTAGTCATCGTCGTCATCGATCTACGCCGTCATCGCTTTTTATCTATACAAAATACGGAATGCATAGTCCATCCAGTTCCCAACTTAAGTAAAAGTCATTTTCCATCTAATTCTTTTTATCAAGAGACGTCGACACAGGTCGGCTTTATTAAAAAATATGTGCATAGCGTCTCGGTGTGCCAATCTCAGCCTTGTTGATTGTGTGAATAACTGAATGTTAACTTTAGTTAAACTTGAATTTGACTGTCGTACTACACACATTTCTTTTCGAGTTTCTTTTCTCCCAATGAGCGTACGAGTCTTGACTGATCTATAAAAAAGTTAAAAAAAATTAGCACACTTCCGTCCAGACTAACAGGATGTTGTATTGGTATAGAAGAAGACTCTTGAGTCTGTTACGTTGTAGTTGATATTGATGACGATGTCCTCCATGAATGTGAGTGGAATATCCCCTCAAAATTCTACCACTCGCTCTTTTCAGAATCTTCCCTTGTACCCGTTTTGCCAGCGTGAGGTACGTTTGCGAGCAAGGAAATTCCGGGGGATGTCCTAATGACGTCACCTGCTTTTCTCTTCATTCTCTACTCCCATTTGATAGGGACTATTCCAACTCGAGGGCGCGGCTATATTCTCGTACATTTGAAAAAGCAGCCCATGCTGATCTATCTCTCCTTTAGTTGAAACAACTCCTCCTTGTTTTTACATGTTCCCCCAGTTAGATCCCAGCTTCTACGCTTTGCTAGATTCGTATTTCTATTTCACGATCCTACCGCATTCCATGGTATCCTGTGTCTCATTTCAACTCTTTCGTTCAACTTTTAGGTTACCTGCTATTAAACGTGTACGTACTTTCCAAAGTTTATTTACTATTAATTAAACATTTGATCACGAAGTAATTTAGCATTTTATCACATCTTCAGAAACATGGTGTGGTTAGAAGGGTTTAAGAGCCGATTAGAAGATGAGTTTACTAGCAAGTGTTTGAATCAAGAACATCCCATTTTGAAGATTCTACATAAAAAGGGTATGTGCAGAATAAAACTATGAAATAAGGGATGATTACAGAGTAGATTTTCCTCTTGTCTGAGGAGCTGAATACGAGACTCGTGGAATGATGGTTCATCAGATGGAAACGGGACAAAAAGGCAGCAGAGATTGTTTTCTTTCCGATGACTTTGAAAAAGAGATCTTGATAGCAGCGGATCCTGGGAGCAGTTGGAAAATCTGGAAAATTAATATGAGGATTTCAAAGTTTTGAAACCGAGTTAAACTTTGGTATATTATATACCAATTAAGATGGATGACGATGTGCTTCGACCAAGAGATGAAGGTTGGCCGGCAGTTCGTCCTCTTCGTAGGGAATGTTTTGGGAAGTGATAACCTTAGCACTCTGGCATTTTAATTTTTTGACCTCCTCATCTCGTAGCCAGTCGGGCGGATCATTCAGGCCGCCATTCACGCGTTTCCAGACATCAGCTGCCGTCTTTCTCTTTCGGTTCACTTTACAAAGGTGAGCACCATATTTTAAAAGTAACCGGGCAGCGCTACCAACCACCTCGGCATCAGTAACCAACCAACGCCGATACTGAGTGGCAAGAATGTGGAGGGGTCCATTACTGTAGTAATCGTCTGCATTGGGATTGGCTCCGGACAAAAGTAGAAGCCGAATGGTGGACAAATCTTCAGGATCCAAACACGCTTTATGTAGCATAGTTGGCTGTTTACGTTCTCTGTTGATGCGGCTCTCTTGAGCTACCAAGTTGCGCAATGATTCTTTGATGTCTTCGTCAATGAGGAATTTTGCGTTCTGGGCGAGATAAGCAACGAACTTTAGGAGAATGTTTTCATCATAGGAAGTCCAACTAAGTTCCGTCGCTAGTAAACACTTCAATGGTTTGTTGAACGTCTTGACTGTGAAGAGGTGATGTGTATTCTCCAGTTGTGACATCATTGAGACGAGGTGATCGATGACGTCTATTATTTCGCAAGCATTGTGATCCAACGTAGCCCATAGCACGTCACGAATATCGTCGAATCTGCGCTGTTCCAATAAGTCGAAAAAACAACGATTGAGAGAGGAAGTGTCGGGACAGATTCTCAATAGGGCGAGGTAAGACTGAATCTGGTATGCTGAAGGATTCTGGATACCGGCTTCGACTTCAGCTGTTGTAGTCCACTCGATCGTTCGTCCGCTTTCTAGGTTAAGCGGAGTTTTAACAATTGGGTCGGGTTCCTCTTCTCGAAGAAGAAATGCTCGACGAAAATACCCTAAGGCTCGTTCAACGTGAGAATCATATTCGCCAGATTCATTGAGGATCAAGGCGGCAGCCATTTCCAAACCATTAATTTTTTCGGAGCGATCCAGGCGGTCGTTCTCCGCAAGGAAATCCACAACCGTCCAGTTGCGACAGTCAAACGCAATCAGGAAGGGTGTATTGTCTTCATCGTCCCGAATCATATTTGCGCCCTTTTCCACGCACAGCTTGACGACGGTGAGGGAATCCTCTTCATCCGTATTTTCCAGATTGGCCCAATAGTGAAGGACTGTCTCACCACGCAAGTTTTGTTGATCCAATGCCATGCCGTGATGTACGAGAAGAGTGGTTAAATTGACAGAATACGAGGCAAGTCCTGTCCAAATGGGATAGTTATCCTGAAGACTGGGTAGACTTGCTCCATTTTCGAGCAACAATCGGACCAAGGGAATCACTTTGGTTTCGACGTCTTTGGGCTCCGCGTCATCATAGTAACTGCTTAAGTACTGACGAATGGCTCCAATAAGAGGCGTCAGGTTGCGTAGTAACTTCCTTCTAGAGGTTGTTTTAAGGTTAACATCCGCTCCCTTCCCAATGAGGTACTCAACAATATTGATTTTACGTTTGAAAGATGCAACAAAAACTGGACTCGCTCCCTGAATCTTCCAACTCCGACTTTTGTAATTCCTCTTGAAATTGCCCTTTGGGTAGTAGACTGCAGTGTCATTGACGCATACGCCCCACTTTTCTACGAGATACATCACCATTTCGAGATCGCCGTCATGGCAGGCCAGAACTAATGGGGTGGTACCATCAAGTGGTCCCCACAAAACGAGGTCTTTCAGTTGAGCAGGGTTATAGCAGTTGCATGTTGAAACGTGTTCTTCGATCATTTTGAAGAAACTACGCAATCCCAAAGACCGTAACGTTTCAAGGGTGAACCTCTGGATCTCCAGAGTGCATTGAGTGGTTGACGTAGCTGATGTTCCGCTGTTGACAAACAATCTTGAATTAGTGGATCATTTATTTGTTCCAAGATAACAGTAGTGTATACCTGTCATCTGAATACTCGTTTCGTAGTCCAAAAGAAAAGGTACGATCGCGAGGAGGAATCCAGGAGTCGTCTAATTTAAGAATGAAATTTTTTTAAACAAGATAATGACAAATTCAGAAATAAATTCATGTGTGTACCATCCGTATCACCACAAGATGAAGTTTCATAGCTGTGGTTAGAATCAGAATAATCTTCTACTTCTTCTTCGACACTTTCGTCAGATTCGGACTCCTCGGAGATATCCTCTTTGATGTCGTCTTCGAGGGGAGAATCAGTTTTCTGACCAAGAAAAGTGATTGTCCATCTTCTTCCAGGTTTAGTGGGCAACTTGTGGTGAAGTCCATTTTTCCCGTTGGATTTCAGTTGACCAAGGGCAAAGCTGATCAAGAACCTGGTCCTCGAACCACCAGTCATGTACCGATATTTCTGCAAGATTGATAAAAATGAAAATGATTCTCATTGCACAAATAATATGCTATGTATATCTTACATGGGCATAAATAAGTTAGCTTTCAAAAGAAAAGAAGAATATTACCACACGTACAATGTACAGACCTAAACTTTGTAAGACTGAAAATGGTGTAAACAAACAAACCTTTTTAAGCCGCAAGAGCACGACATGACGAACTCTAGCTTCTATGCCCATCTTCAAACGGTTGTTTCTCTTCACTTTTACCATAATTTGGAACTCAATGACGAATTTCAATTTCAAAATGTCAATCTTCAGCAAATGATACACTGACGACGTGTGACTACGTCGGTATCCGATTACATTTGAAATCAAATCGAAGCAGACGGAAATTTATTGAAAAAAGTAAACACTCAACTCCATTCCAGGGTTGCCACTGAATTTTTTCTCTAAAATAACTAATGTAACTGATTAACTGATGATTAGTGTTCACTGATTCCGATTTCCTTTGTCCTTTCCGATTCTGATTCACTGAACGAGCGCAGCGAAATTATTATGCAACTTCCGGTGATAAAAAAAATGGCATTGATATCAATAATGGCCTTTTGTTTCTGATCTGCATAAGTTATGCTCTCTCTAGTCCTGACAGTGGGAAAAAGGTTCCGAATTTGAAGTGCGCTTGCACATTTACACAGTGTTTGGAACGTCATTTCAATTTCGTGACGTGCGACGATCTCAAATTCGTCAACGTCGCAAAAAAGCCAACGTCGCCCGTCGCGAAAAAAACGTCACGTCGCCGTCATAAAATCTGCACGTCATGTATGACGTGCAACGTCACGAAAACGTCACGCTTCCGTCACATATTTTATTTTGTTAGTGACAAGCAATTTGAATACAATAGAAAGCAAAAATTTACTCAGTAATTATCAATTCGGAATCAAGTTTGAGATGAATCTTTAAAAAAGAATAAACATTTCTAGTAATTTATCAGATAGGCGGTTTCGTCGAACAGTAAGGACAATCGCTGCGGTGCTAAACAACCTCTCAACAGGAGCGCTAGTGTTATATTTCACAGAAAGAATTTTGATCTGCGGATATTTATCCAACATTTGAATAGGCTGGTCCTTATCCCTAAAATACAGATCCGCTTCGTCCAAATCTGTTTCATTTTCATAAAGGTTATCCTCGTCCTGAAAGAAATTTTTAAAAAAGAGATTCTTGAGATCGCTCGTGAACTGGCGTAGAGGCTTCCGAGACGAGCTGCTTTAATTTTTTATCGATTGTAAAAATTTTCAAAACGTCGGGAGTGAAAGTGTACCACTTATAAATTTTGTAGGTGTAAAAATGTGGCCCTACTGAATCATCTTCTGCGGCCATTTTTTCTTTAAAGCAACACTGATAGCCTGTCACCTATGAGAAAGGTGGCTTTCAATAAAAGAATCGAAATCTACAGCGACGTTGACGATTTGCCTGTTTTTGAAAAATGCACGTCTTTCGTCATCGTCAATCGTCACCAAATTATTTTTTCAACGTCCTCGTCACGTCAATCGTCACCTATGACGTTCCGTCATGACGTCCCGTCACGCCTGACGTAACGTCGCACCATGACGTTCCAAACACTGCATTTATATTGCTTTTATCCTATTTTTTTATTTTGTACAAACGTGCGACGAATAGATCGGCAGCAGTTTGTGCAATGCCTTCTATCAGAACATCAGTTGCTACCAACAACTCAACAAATCTTTCCTGTAAAATCCTCAAGCAAGGCTCTAATAATATCAATTCCAATCTAGGTAACTAAACTCATCGTCGCTTTTTGGGTTAGTTCAGTCATGATAGGTGTATGAGAGACGGTTATGCAGGTAGCATCCCTCATTTGTAATAGCATTTATATCCTTGGTAATAGTATGCGAGTCGTAACTAAAACCATGGAGACGCCGTCCATTATGCTTTGATAAAATGATGAAACATTATTTATTTTATTATTGAGTGTATGTTTAATATCCCCGCGAAATCCTACCACTCGCTCTTTTCTTTATCTTCCTTTCTACCTGTTTTGCTAGCGTGACGTACATGAGTGAGCAAGGGGATTCCCGAGAATGTCGTCACCTGCTCTCTCACTTCATTATCTCGTTCAATACCGTCAAGTAAAACGGTATTCATCTTCGTCCTGTTTACCGCCCTCCACCCTTAACGGCCCGGCAATCAAAGCCGGCCAACGATACCAACATCTAGCCGGGCGCGTGTGGACCATCATCTGATGGCTCAATTCGAACTGCGGTAGCGCATCAATATAGACTCATAGTGAAGGACGACATCAGGACGTCGTTATCGTCGACTCTAAATCGTTGATAATTAATCGTGTCTAACAGAGCTCATGTCTTGTTTGAGGGTCAGTGAAACAGGAATACCAACAGCGCCAACAGTGAGATATATATAAATAAAAGCCGCCCGCCGGTTTAAGAAGCAAGTGCCGAAGTAGCCGATGCTAATTCGTAAATCTGTGCCAGAAAATTGTTGTGTTTGCTTTTGCACTAGTAAGTAGTGGTCTCATTTGGAGAAAACCAGTTTCATCTACTTCCAGAAAGAAATATATTATAGGATAAATTTTAAATTAAGTTTACAAATAAATAAATTACGTAAACCTAATGTCCAGTTTCACCCACGTTCACTCAAGGTGCACCGCCTTGCATCGTCTGCTTTTTTTTTTAAATTGTTCACTTTGTCGTCGACTCGTCGTAAATGTGCCAGTCTATTCACCTCATTTGTCATTCAATATTACGAGGTATTTTAACGTGTGATTTCTAAATTAGTCACATTTTACGTGAGATAAGAACTACAGGATACTTAGATAATATATTATTGTTTTGACAATTTTTGATTGGGCCTGCTTATTTTTTCCCTTTTCATTAACAGGTGGGTTACCTTCTACTGGATTTTATCCGTTTTCAAGTCATTGGCTCCTCTTTACATTTTGGAAGAGGACCACATAATCTAAAATTATCAGGAAAAGGTTTATTAAAAGGATATAAACGTATATTAAGCACATTTTTTTTTATATGACACCTTATTATTATAATCTGTTCTTTTAAGATTGTGTATGGCAGGTACATGATTGTAGTTGCCCAACAGTAAAAAATATTCTGTTACAATTACTTTAAATCTGTTTTTATCTCAACTTTGAATAATTTAAAATAGGAAGCTACAGCCCTCATCAAGTCCTTATTATAACTTGTGCACTTGAACACATCAACTGGTATTTCCTCTCCCTGATATATTTTCTACAGCAACTTTGACTTTGTTGAAAACAAACTATAAATAGGTATCTAATATCACTTATTTACCTAATCATAAATATTACTTAAGCTGCTTATTAAATATGTTGATGTCATCTGTTACTAATAGGGAGAGCTTCAGAAATGGAAACTGCTGTGATGGATTGTCCTTTCAAGCCACTCACCTCCATCGAGTGGATGCCGCGAATGCGATTACCTCAAGTTATGGAGATTGAAAAGCATATTTCTACAAGCAGCTGTCACCATCCGCCATTAAAGAATCTGGTCTTCCATGGAGCGATTGACGGAATGTCACCTTTACTACTCGCTTGTTATCACGGTAGTCTCGAAGCCGTCAAACGCATCGTGGAATGTTGGGGAGTGAATGTTTGATGGGCCACTGCTGTCTATTACATACCATTGTGCTCAAACACGGCTCAGCCCACAGCGTTCTGCGTGGATGACAGCGAGGATGAGTATGAGTGTGACATATTATGGATCAAGATTGAAGATGTTAGTCCTCTATTTGTCGCAGCCCAAAGGGGTAACTTCTACGTCGTCCAATATCTTCTTGAGAAGGAGGCAGACTTACTCGTTTAAACATCCTGTTCAACCCACATTCGATACGACGGTTTGACTCCTCCTCATGGAACTCTCTTGGACTGTCGATTACTTAATAAATTTGACGCAAATCCCGATACCGCCTGCTTGTTGCTAGAAGCCGGAGCCGATCCATCTGTTCTACCCACTGATCAAACCCCCATTTGGATGCACATCCATGGTGTTAAAGCCGTTACTACACTTAAAGCCTTTGAATATTGGCGTAGGGCCCTTTTATTCCGCAGGATGAATGAACCTGTCGACAAAGTTCTGTTGAATTTCAAGAATGTAAAGACTGTCGAATGGGTTACTCATACGCAGCTGGAAGAAATCATCCAGAATCCCTCGACGTACTGGATCAACTCCATTTTTGTCCAATCACGGTTCATCATCGCTCGCAAAACTTGGGAGGCCTTCAATTCCTTTCAATATTCAGAGAAACTGCCCGATAACCAATTCCCGGATCCAAATCAAATCTATGATTTTCTGGACATCTTCTGGTCAAAGCTTGATTTTTTCAGTTTTATTTCGAAAGGTGGAATCGATACATTACATCCGACTCGAAAATTTCAGAATTGGATGCTGAAAGCTTCTAGATTTCTTGTATACATATTAGTTGACATCCAAAGACGCTTCCCACTTCTTCTGACCGTCGAGATCATGAAGACATCAATGGAGCTCATCTCGGATACGGATGCCTCCTTTATGACAGACTGCTTGGGCATCACCACTGTAAACCGCATGCGTAACCTGCTTCAACTCATCGAACTGCTAGCTCTTCGACCTCACATGCTGAATGAAACCGGAAGAGAGAAGACTAAAGTTGAGTCGCCAAAAACCGCTGAAACCATCATCAATGAAAGACTTGCACATTTGGTTCAGCAAGAGGGACGTGACAAAAAAGGGCGAACCTTTCTTCACATCGCATGCCGATCCGACTTGTTGCATGAAAGTCCTGACAGGTTTTTAGCCGTCATTCGCCTCCTCGTTGACTTTGGAGCCGATCCCAATGCAGTGGATGCTGATAGAAACGGTCCTCTTCACTTATTGGCCAAATTAAATGGAGAGATGGTCGATGCCGCTGCTGATCTACTCTTGGAGAAAGGAGCGCATTTTGATCGAGTCAACAAATCTGGCAAGACGGCTGCGGATGTCTGGACCGAGCGCTACGAAGGAGACAACGGATGGTGTGGCCGTCCCAGCTGGATGCGCGACTCCGTCCCGCTCCCATTGGAATGTCAATGTGCCCGAGTTATCCGGAACGACCAAGTGCCTTACATCAAGCTTTTGCCCGATAGTCTCTGTCATTTCGTTAAGATGCACAAATAATTGCCTTTCGTTGAAATTTTTCATTCTTTTTCGTTCCCTTATTCTTCCCTTTTTTTCTTTGAATTCAGAAACTGTTTGGAGAATTGGTGCGCTTTTCTTTCACTGTAATGTTTTGAAAAAAGATGGAGTCCTTTTTGGTGAATTACAATAATAATACAAGTCACTTTTTGAGAGATACCCATGTTAAAGTTAAAAGGAGTTTAATGAGTTGAGTTTAATTAAAAATGACAGAAGGGAGGATAATTGAAAGCTTGAAATTCTACATCTAGAGTTCACTTTTGGGCCGGTTGTTACGTCTCTGAGGCGGCGGCCGGCAATAATCTGCTAAACTTGATTGATAGTTCTATGGCTTTTAAGAGTCTCTTGAACAGATTATATGATTGATGATCTAATAAAAGTCCTCGCCAACGAGGAGCTCCCGCTGTTCACCTCTTTCTGATAAGTTTCATAGCTGATGAGGCATTCATTGAGACGTACTTAACCGGCTGGTGGTCAACAGAAGCCTGGCTTTCCTTGGATCGAGTGGTCAAGCAAAAACTCATCCGTTCCCATCCAATCAAGACTTGAGTAACAAATATACCCACTTGTTAAAAAACAAATTCATCCCGCAGTGTTTCATGATACTGTAATTAATCAAATTCAATTAGGGGAAAAAAATTTCTCATTTCTCTACTTTTACTGATGGAATCATATTTCCTAAACTCTATTTTTACCCTCTTTAACTTTTGTGACATCTGTAATAAAAGGTGTGTCATAATTTCGAAAGTTTATTCGTTAATAATTTAGCGTTTCATCGCTTCGAAAGTGCGGTTTGGACGGTTTCAGAGCCGATTAGAAAATGATTTGCTTTGAAGTAGTTACGCCAAGGAATATGGCAGATTTTACGTTGCAGAAAAAAGATACAAAATAAGGCAAGATTGCAGATTAGATTTTTCTTTCTGAAAGGCTGAAAACGGTACTCATGAAGTGATGGTTCATCGAAACAAACAATAACGTGAAGAGGAAACGGGGGAAACAGTACATCTTGCTCCTGATAGTTTGAAACTAGATATTGGTGACAGCGGATCCCGGAAGCAGTCGGAAGACTTGGAAAATTAATATGAGGATTTCAAGTTAAGTTTTGAAAACGAGTTGAGCTCTGGGAAACTATGTACCTATCAAGATGGATGACGATGTGCTTCGATAAAGAGATGAAGGTTGGCCGGCAGTTCGTCCTCGTCGTAGGAAACGTTTTGGGAAGTGATAACTCGAGCACACTGGCAGGACAATTTCTTAACTTCCTCTTCATGTAGCCAGTCGGGAAGATCCTTCAGATCACCATTCTCGCGTTTCCAAACTTGAGCGTCCGTCTCTCTCTTTCGGTTCACATTACAAAGGTGAGCACCATATTTTAAAAGTAACCGGGCAGCGCTACCAACCACCTCGGCATCAGTTACCAAAAAACGCCGATACTGAGTGGCAAGAATGTGGAGGGGTCCATTACCGTAGTAATCGTCTGCATTGGGATTGGCTCCGGACAAAAGTAGAAGCCGAATGGTGGACAAATCTTCAGGATCCAAACACGCTTTATGTAGCATAGTTGGCTCTCTAAATTCTCTATTGATGCGGCTCTCTTGAGCTACCAAGTTGCGCAATGATTCTTTGATGTCTTCGTCAATGAGGAATTTTGCGTTCCGGGCGAGATAAGCAACGAACTTTAGGAGAATGTTTTCATTATAGGAAATCCAGTAACAAAGTTCCGTCGCTAGTAAGCACTCCAATGGTCTCTTCAACGTCTTGGCGGTGAAGAGGCGATGTGTATTCTCCAGTTGTGACATCATTGAGACGAGGTGTTTGATGACGTTTAGTATTACCCAAGCATTGGGAAAATAATCCAACGTAGCCCATAACACGTCACGAATATCGTCGAATCTGCGCTGCTTTGATAGATTGGAACAACAAACAGAGAGAAATTCAAGCATGGAACGATCAGCAATCGAACTCCTGCCATGAAAGATTCTTAAAAGGGCGAGGTAGGACTGAATCTTGTATTCAGTAGTATTCTTGATGCCGGCTTCGACTTGAGCTATTGTGGTCCACTCGATGGTTCGTCCGCTTTCGAGGGGAAGCGGAGTTTTAAGAATTGGGTCTCGATTCTCCTCTCGAAGAGTAAATGCTCGGCACAAATACCCAAAGGCTCGCTCAACGTGAAAATGATATTCATCAGACTGAGTTAGGATTAAGGCGGCTGCCATTTCCATAGCATCGATTTTTTCAGTGCGATCCAGGCCGTCGTTCTCCACAAGGAATTCCACAACCGTCCAGTTGCGACTTGCGACTTCCAGCCGCAGTCAGGATGGGTGGGTCGCCATTCTCGGCTCGAATCATGAGATTTGCGCCCTTATCTACTAACAGCTTGACGACTCTGAGTGAATCCTCTTCATTCGTATTTTCGAGATTGGTCCAATGGTGAAAGACTGTTTCCTCACACGAATTTTGTTGATTCAATTCCATACCATGATGTACGAGAAGAGTGGTTAAATTGACAGAATTCGATGCAAGTACTGTCCAAATGGGATATCCATCCTGAAGAGTGGGCGGATTTGCTCCATTTTCGAGCAACAATCGGACCAAGGGGATTACGATGGTTTCAACGTCTTCAGGCTCCGTGTGATCAGAATATGTATCGTAACAATAAGCACGAGTAAGATGTTGTCGGAGGGCTCCAAGAAGAGGCGTCATGTTGTGGTAAAATAGGTGTTGAAGGGAGGATGTTTTAAGGGAAAGGTCCGCTCCTTTCCTAATGAGGTACTCAACAATCTTGAAGTGGCGGTTGTAAGATGCAACGAAAATTTGACTTGCTTCTTCAATCTGTGGCATCGGCTCAAAATATTTGTAATAGATGTTGTGGCATTAACTCCTACACCCCAATTTTCGACGAGATACTTCACCGTTTTGAGATTTCCGTCATGGCAGGCCAGAAGCAATGGAGTGGTGCCATCAGTACACACGACCCTTTTATTACACAACTGCCCCTTACTACAGTTTCAAATCAAATAAATATCGTTCTGTAGTTAATTTCTTTTAAATAATTTCTTGACTAACAGCTAGTTTCCCTGTCCTGACTTATTCACATTGGCAACTGCGCACATTAGCGACTATGTAACACCAAGGAATCGAGGTAAATAAGCTGGCATACATGGGCATCAATGTGAGCTCAATTTAAAGTTCTGTCTTCTTCTCTTTCAAAAAAGAAAACCACCAACTACAAACAGACAAATTCAATTTGAACAGGTGAAACTTGTTGGGTGAACTTTTCGAGTTACCTCGTCGGACTCCTTCCTTCTTCTCTTTTTGATCAATTCACTTCTCTTTCTTTTCCATGCGCGCATACCATGCTTGGGGTGGTTTTTTCAAGTCTAGGACGCAAGAGATTTAAATTACCGAAAGTCAACTAAGATAAACACATCTGTTTGGTTTTATGGGATCGACCGGAGAGTGATTTTAGGACAAGTGAACGCGGATCTACTCATCACCCGGTTTAATAGTAGGGAGAACTACGAGGCCGTTATGCTGGCGTCAAATAAAAGTGCTCTTGCGTTCTGAAATCTGAGGCATATAATGTTTTAATATTCTAAATCTGGCCTGGCAAAAGATTACTTCCGCACGCATATAAAAAGCGCGCGCACGCTAGTAACCCGCATATAGTATCGTGGATTCAAAGAGGGTATACTAGATACAAATTGGTATAATAAAAAATAAAAATATTCATTAACAATTTCGGGCCATGTTGTTCACATGCAAGTAAATTTCGCTACTTTACAACCCTACTGTACAACTTCTCTACTACAAGCGCTACTTTAAAAAAAAATCACTTCCTTTCTAGAAATAGACTAAAAATAAATTATCAATTGATTTTACTTTTGTAAATTGGGTTTGGCTGAAGGAAAATCTATATTTATATTAAAGCTTTCTCTCTCATTTTTATTGATTGATGATGTGAAAATATTTATTATTTTTATTTATTTAGTACTACACTTTGCAAATAGGCTTTGGCGGAAGAAAAAAATATATATTAGGCGTTCTCCCTCTGATATTAATTGTTGGTGTGACCAATGTAAAATTTATGAGTAAAGTAAAAACCATTCGATACTCAGTGTTAAAATAACGGGGTATAAATAAGTAGTGAACCCTATTATACTTAGTTGATGATGTACCGAACAAGACATGCCCGTGAGTACACTACGGGGGAGCAGTCTGGCAGAGTAACTATATCCGTGCAGGATAACTCTAACCATCTAATGCGCGTTCTTATCGGGTTCCATCAAGTCTCCTCGTCCCCTCTCCGTCGGCCTTCATCCTCATCCGCTGGACTCGCTGCCCTCTCCACCGGCCGGCACCTTCTCCTCCCTCTCTCGTTGATGATGTACCGGACTTAACTCTACTAATGATCATTGTTCAAGCCAGACAGTGGGCAGATTGGCAGAGTAACTCCATGGGTAATTCCAACTATGATGTAGTCACTCTAACCAACTAAGGTAGGTAGTGTTTTAACTCTCGTGTATATCTTCAACTCTCCTCCTCCACTCTCCGCCGGACTCTCTCCCTGAATTCCCGAAATCCAAGGACGAAGATTGGTTCCTCATCGGCTTGCCGGATAACGCTAAATTTCTGTAAAAAAGTATGCTTGCAACGACGTCTTCTCCAGAAAACCCCGCAATTCGCCAAGGTTACCCTTCCGAAAAAGAATGGTGGAAAAAACTACAGTTTTATCATTGTAAAGAATGTTTTTATCAATTCAAGAATTACTTTAATTAAATGCTTGAGTGATTTAAAAATACCGCCACATTTGCCCTCCTCCCTGCGGTGTGACCTGCCTTCTCCCGGTATATTAAAAAGAATCTCTTATACCTGTTCAAAGTAGTTCTATAAATTTTAATGTTTTTCATAAATTTAGGAGCCCATTGGAGTATGGGTATCTCAATTCTTGGATTTCCTTATCCTTCATGGAACTCCTGCGTCTTCCATTCACATTGTTGGCTACAGTCTTGGAGCGCACGTAGCCGGAACGGCCGGTTTCCACTTCCTTCGCTCTTCGGATGCTGAGTTTGTCGACGTCATTCATACCAATGCCAAAGTGTTAGGTCTGGGTACCGTTGATCCAATCGGTCATGCTGATTTTTACCCAAATGGAGGACACTGGCAGTATGATTGCGCCTGGAACAAGGAACTTGAGTCTTGAAGTATATTAAATTATTTGGTTTAAAATTTATTTTAAGATTTTTTTAATGATTTGAATAACAGTTCAATGTAGTCACGGCCGCGCAACGAAATATTTCATCGAGTCGATCTTGGCAGGACCCGGAAAATTTCTCTCATCGCCATGTTCCAGTTGCCTTAAATTTACGATATTGGTCTGTGCGATGACTGCAGCAGTAATATGAACCGCAAACGTTGCGCCAGTATGGGTGAATATTCTATTTCTTCGAGGTTTGCTCTAATTATTATTGAGTTTAAAATGAAACGTAGCCTATTGACAATTTTTTTTATTCATCAGGGCATCAGGAGTATATTTCTTTAAAACAAATTCCGATCCCCTAACTGACTTGAATGAATGGGATAGTCTAGAAACTACTTGTACGATTAAGCGCGTCGCCGCACCAAATTCGTTCACAAAATGAGAAACTTTTTTTTAAATAGATATACATATGGTTTTAATACATATGCTTTCATTTCTATCGTAATACATAGTAACGATGGTAAGAGGTATTCTGGAGATAGGCCTGCGCCTTAAAATAAACCTAGTAGCAAAATGTCTTTTTTTGTTTAAATATGTAGCCTGATCATATTCAATGGTTGGTCTGAAAATGTGAATATTGAATCCAATTTGTCAATATCAATATCAACGAATAAAAACATAATTTGGCTCATCTGTTTGTCGAAGTTTCTTGGTGGGGCAAACATTTTTATTTGTCGCCTTCTTCATATTTCGGACGTGCTACATGGCGATAGCATTTCGAATTACACGCTTTACCTCTGAATTCTAAATTTTTTTTTCATATTTTTCTTTCAAAAAAGGATCACATGTATTCATCAAACCAATTGATGGAGAGGGAAACAACTGGAATATGATCTGAAATTGAATCTTCCAAGTTCCAAGGTATGATATACACACTTGGACGTGCGCCGCAAACGAATTCTACTCGGTGGATCTCTCAAAAGTGATAGAAAATCTTGGTTGAAAAAACGTTTCCAATCACAAAAAAATGGGCATAATGAAAATTGCACTTATTCATTCAGTCGAAGCGTGAATCATACCTAAAGACTTAACGTATACCAATCTTACCATAAAAATAAATGGAGAAGGCGTATTTCATGAGAAGGGAGAGCTAAGAGTCATAAAGAGGAGGAAGAAGGAGTTTGGGGGTGGTTGCACAGTGCGTTGAACTAGAACATGATCCACTGAGTCCATTCGATCCTTCTTGAAAAGTTCAAAGCCATTTCTATTCTTTGACTTCCCCAGCTTAGCATAGTAATCCGAAACTGCTTGTTTCGTCACCATATTGGAGCTGGAAAAAACTGTATACGTGTATAGCTTGCTCGCATGTTTTGCCACGCCCATTTCCTCTCAGTCACAAACTCACATAGAGAAGCGTCGCCGTCTTGACTCAGGAAGCCATTCTTTGGTTGAACTCCAAAGAAAGAACATGTTCTAGGAGCCATCATTTTGCTTTGCTAAAGAGAAACGATGGTTCTTAGAACGGCGCACTTTCTTTGAAGTGTTTTCTGTGTGGATCACATCGAAAAAACACATGGTCTAAATATCATGATCAATTGATCATGATTTTTAGATTCGGCACAGTTTCTTCGATGTTTTCCGTTTTAATTAGTTAAAGCGCAATAACTTTAAGGAACATTTAAGAATTTTCAAAGATATTGCTAGGCTATTATCTTCTGTATTTGGGTCCTATTAAGCAAATATGTGTTTGAATGTTCATCAATGTTTTTAGAACAAGCTATACGATCAAAAATCAATTTATTTATTTATTTATTTTCTGCTTCCTGCTCCAAGTAGTTTTGTATCTGTATGACCGTTATTTCTTAAAATACTACTGATTTTAAGTTAATTGTGCTTTTCTTGATGCTCTGCTGTTTATTTTAATATTAATTATATACCGTACTCATTTAGTAATAACATTTCCATTGTAACAAAAGAATGGGTAATATGTGAAATTCTCGCTTGTTATTACTCGATGTTAAATCTTCCATAAAATCGCCATTCGTGACGATTAAACATCATTGTTTGTTTTTTTGGCTGCTTCTTTTTCAAGAAAATCATGGATTTCTATTAGAGCTTGTTCTGTTTGTTTTTGCCGCTCCTCCATTTGAAGCTGTTTCAACACTAAGAAACCTTCATTTCCTAAAAGAAATATTTTTTTTTTACGATGTAACATTATAACGTTTATTATACTACTATTGTCGTTGGATACTTTGATGGGGACATAGTTGGACATCTAACTTTTGGGGGTTTTTTTTGTTATGAATGTGTAGGTTTTGAATCGTTGGGTTTACTTCATATTTGAACTAAAATTAAAGTTGAAAAATATTTAATATGGGATTTAAAAAATATATTTAATGGGATGGGAGCTGCTGGGGCTCATCAGAAATATTTCCATCCTGCTTCAAACTGTTTATTTAGTGTGCAATTATTTTTTTTTTTTGGGGGGGTGGGGGGTTGAAAATCTTATTCGTGTTTAACAGCATAGTGGGTCTCAGTTTAATGCTGGTGAGTCTTTTCTTCGTTACGGATAGAAGCTGCTGATTCTTGGTCGGCTGATACCGATTTGGTATTGAAATGAGCAGTTTCTGCGTGTTTTTTTAATAGCTTACATTTATTTGTCGAATAATGAGTTACAACGTTACATGCAAAACTAAGAAAATATATACAGGTTATGTGGAATGAGACAAAACGGAAGGAGTTGTTAAAAAAAATAATTCTGTTTTCTTTGATAAGCCAAAGCTTTTTTTGCACTCGTTCATTTCTAAAAAATAAACCTATCCTAATAATAAAATAATAAAATAAACCTATCCTGGTCTAAGAGCCAACCACTACTACCTTACTAATGTGGCTAACCTGCTAACCAGCTTCAACGATTCAATACAGCATAGTTAAAGCCATCAACTGATCATGATATTTAGATTCGGCGCAGTTTTTTCTATGTTTTCCGTTTTAATGAGTAAATAAAAACAACTAAGAAAGACTTAGTAAGGAGTTGCTTAGAATAATTTAATTTACAAACAACCAAGTCGGGGATTACAGTCAAGATGATACCGTGTGAAGGTTATGTTTAAGTTATTTACTAGCTTATTATTTAAGTTATGTTATGTTTTTAATTGAAATGGAGGCTGGGAACTCTTTTACTCGATGAATATCAACTTAATGTAATGGGCCATTTGGAAATTTTCTTGGCTTGATATTGATGGATAAGATGTTAGCTTAGAGAGTTAGAGTATTAGGTGAAACTTTAAAGTTTAATGAATGTTATCTAAAATTTTCAAGGATTTCGGAATCGCCGAAATAGCGTGGCTAGATTTGGTTTGCATATTTAAAAGCAACCATACATAACTCGTCTAGAAGGCGTTGAATTATATGTTCTTGCATGAAGGAAATAAATTCTATTTAATGGGAAGTTGTGTTTTACGCAATGGGAAACGAAGAGCAGGGGTTTTTCTTCTTCATTAAAGATTTAAGTTAAATAAAGATGTTTTTAAATGGAAAGGAATGGGGTAAATCTTTATTATCGAGAGGGGGCCATGGCTGCCATAGCTTTTTGCCTTAGTAATCTTAATTCATATCAGCGGTCCAAGGTTTGACTGAATTATTAAAAACCAGCGATTTTCTTATATGGGTATTTTGCCTATGGCGAGTTTTGCTTTACGAAAGCGAAATGATGGTTTTAAGAACGGCGCACTTTCTTCGAAGTGTTTGCTGTGTGGATCATATCGAAAAAATACAGGTCGAAAATCGCAATATCGTCATGACTTCAAGGTTTGGCACCTTAAAGTGGCGGCTGCCTCTTTTTTTTCTCCTCCTTTTTTGTCATTTGGGCGGTGATTAGGGATATGGCCTTTTCCCGATGCTCCAACTGTGTTAAAAGAAACTATTAAAAAAAATTATTTTAAAATAAACTTTTTAAAATAAATCCTACCATTTTGGCTTGATGTTGGTTTGGCTTGATGTTGATTTTGGCTTGATGTTGGTTTGGCTTGATGTTGATTTTGGCTTGATGTTGATAAGATGTTAGCTTAGAGAATTAATAAGTGTTTAATAATTGGTTATCTAAGATTTTCAAGAATTTGGAATCGCCGAAATATCTTGGCCATATACGGTTTGCATATTAAGCAACCAAACGTAACTCGTCCAGAAGGCGTTGAATTATATGTTGTTGTATCCCAGTGTGCCACAAGACATCCATAAGATATCTAATAGATATCCGGGGCGGGATGTTGTAGATATCAACAGTGGATATCCCTAAGACATCCATTAGACATCTAATTGTCCGGGCCATAGGACGTCTAAAATTGGATATCTATTGGATGTAGTCAATTTCGATGAAAAAATGCTGACCTCACACATGTATCGACCCCTCCTATCTAAGACCCTCGCAAATCTGAATAGATTTATTTTGAACTTAATACCTGTATGACTGCAGTAACCCTCCTTGCATGTATGGGATTCCTCTTGGGCTCGCGAATGACTGTACCTGATTTCTTGTATTAAAATAGCGTATCGCCTATCTTTATATACTCACTTCTTTCTGCTCTCAACAGCGTCAGTACTTTGATAAAACTTTAACTATTTGTGAAATAATAGATTTTTACGAAACTACAATAATTTACGCACCGATAGGCGCGCCGTCTTACAACATTTATAGTTCATTTCTTATATATTTTTTTCATTTGACGAAAATGTTGTTTTATGATTTTTCCGATTTTTTTTTTCGAAAGCTGGTTTGGAAAAAAAAAATATTATAATATTTTTATTCCCACCAAAATTTTGCTGATACATAACATTGATGTAGCAATTAGCAAATAATGATTAACTACATGAACTTTCGTAAATTTCCAACTGAATCTTGGAACAGGACAGATTTTTAGTAAGTAATTTGAATCCCGTACTACGGTACCGGTATGACGGTACTGATGTCAAGTGGAGTGTACTAGGGAAAACCTAGACTGTTTGTTTACGTTCCAATGATTGGACTTATTATATTAGTCCACTACCACACCAAACTTACTGAATATTAATTATAATCTCACGGAACATTATACGATGCTGTACCAATACACTTATTATTGTAAGCGATATATGCTGTGACCTTGTCGTTGCCTAGCTGGGCGGCAGGCACCGCGCAGGTAATTCCCCCCAGATGCGTGCCTAATTCCCTGGATGGATTTCTAGTCCAGTAGATATCTGCCGTTGGATATCTTTTGGGATGTCTACCCTAGGATATCCGTGCGACATCCATTGGATGTCTAATTCTAAACATCCCATTTTGGAAGTCCATTAGACATCCAGGAGATATCTATGGCACACTGGGATGTAGAAAGTAAATTCTATTTAATGGGAAAGGGTGTTTTACGCAATAGGAAATGAAGAGCAGGGGTTTTTCTTCTTCATTTAAGATTTAAGTTAAATTAAGATATTTTTTAATGGAAAGGAATAGGGTAAATCATTATCGAGAGGGGGGGGGGGGTATTGGCGCCGTAAGGTAGTGGGGCTCGCGGGAGGTGGAATGATTCTATGCGGAATGTGGAAGCGTAAACCAATTGAATTAAATTTCTGACTGGAATCCATCGGTTCGTGACTGAATTATTAAAAATCAGCGATTTTCTTATACAGGTATTTTGCCTATGGCGAGGCACAGATTTGATTTTGATAGTTTTCACGTTCATCTTGCACATTTCTGGGATGCTTGCTGATTCTCCACCCCGCTCGTGAAAATAGATTTGATGGGTTACGTAGTACGGAATGGGATTGGTGTGGATGACCTATTGTGTCCACTTTGGTTTAAGGCGAGCGCCCGTGAGCGCCTTTTTTTTGGCTCCTTATGTTACTTGTATTAAATTAGGAATTAGTTGGTTTAATTAACTAGTCCGATAAGAGATAATTAAGTTAACTAAAGTCCGAGAGCCATTTTTTCCGGCACCTCCCTTTGTGGAATATGTAAGCACATCAATCTGGACGATGTAATGGGAAAGATGTGTTACACAATACATTCGCGGGCTTGTTTGACTGCCAAGCGGTGAGCTCAAAATTTTAAGGGGCATTGAAAATGGGGAATTAAATTTTTTAATTGCGGAACTCATATTAGGTACGGATGTTCGTCCTTTCATTTAAGTCAACTTCATAATTGGGTGAGTGTGCATTCGAGGATTCCGTTCTACAATCCTGCTGGACGGGCTCGCTGAAGACTTGTCCAGATGGAACTCGGCACCACGCTTTGAAACAGTTTCATTAGTCGACTTGCTCTGTGATAGTGGAGCTTGTAATGCTCTCTTTTTCCTAGCCGGTGATGGCGCTTCTTCTTTTGAAACAGAACTTGTGAGGTCAATCTCCGGTGGAGAGAGCAGCGTTATTTTCAGTTGTTTTGATGAAAATTATGTTGTGTGGTCTAGCCAAACTATTTTTTGCTCCTGGGTTTTGGGCGAGCGCCTTTTCCCTTTATTGGGCCTTTTCCTCGATTACTTACTATTTTTATTTTCGGGTTGTGGTTGTTGACTGCGCAAGACTGCATGCAAAAGTGTCAAGCTCTGACTGAATAATTAATAGTTAGCGATTTGCTTGTATAGGTATTTCTTTTTTCCTTTTTTTTTTTTGGGGGGGGGGGGGGGAGGTTAAAGAAAAGGTGATAAATCTTACGCAATTTTTGCGTTTTTCCCCCGATGCACTCGTCGCTGGCTGGTCTGTCAACTTACTCGTCGGATATTAGGTATTACTTTTAAATATCAAAGGAGTTGATTAATAATGCCACTTACCCCTTGGTTTAGGGCGGCCGCCTCTTTAATCCGCTCCATTTTTGCCAGATCGGGGTGGTTTAAAGCCTTTTCCCGAAGTTCCGGCTGTGAAATATTTTTTTAAGTATTTGAATAAATTATTTTAAATGTACCATTTTGAAACGCGTTCCCGCCAGCTGGATCGGGAGAATGTGTGCGGACATACAAAAAAATTTCGCGCCTCTACTAGCGTTGTTTGGTACGTTCTACATTGGTTAGAATTAATCGATATTATGACAATGTCATTCTTATGCAAGTTTGTCAATATGTAGTCGAGCTCTTTCTCTATATGGTGACACCCTTTCAAATTGCTCATATACAACAACAGCGAAACCCACCCAAAAAACTTGTTTAGTCTGGTTGAAAACAAATAACATGCTGAAAAGTTTTCGTTGGAGAAAGGATTCTTAACTCAAGAGACTACCAAGCTTATCTAGTGTCTCTTTACCGACGTTAACCAACAAGCAGCGGTTTGTTCTTTCTCAATTTGATTGAAACTAGCAAAAGTTTTTTTTATTTATCTTGAACAGATAATTAGATAAAGGATGACCCTCTAAAGTCTACGAGGAGTTCCTGCTTCCCACCTCTTACTGATGGATTCTATTCAGCCGATGAGGCAGCTGATCAATAGGAATAAGTGTAGCTCAGTGGGCCGAGCAGTCAAGAAAACCTTCTCATTTAATCAAGACTTTTTTTATTACAACACCACCCCCTTGTTAAGAAAATCAATTTGAATCCCTAGAAAAAAAAGAAACCAAGTACCAGCTTTTTTTAAATAATGCAGTTATTAAAGAAAAAAAATTAGGGAGCACTTTTTTTAGTTTTCGTGTCAACTAATGGAAAATTTAGTTTTTAATTCACTATTATTAAAGTTTGACATCTGCAACTAAGCGTGTATTAAAGTTGTGAAATTTTCCTTGTTACCAGCATTTACTATGAAGCATAAGGATCATTACATATTTCGACATTTTCTATAATAGTAAGGATATTGAATTACAATTGGGGATTTGTCGGTATTTAGTTTGAACGGCAAAACAACATTTTTCAACTAGCACGGCATAGAATGAGCTTTTTTGACGGACGCAACTTCTACGGAATCGTATCTATATGATGACGTGATGGCCTCTCCTACTGCTCTTAGGCTACAACACGGCGGAAGCGGAGGAACGTAGTTCTTTCATTACCCCCAATAGGGTTGATGAAACTATATTTTATTTTTAAAACAAGCTTAAATTTGAAAATTTAATAGTAACAAGTAAATGTGTGTGAAAAAATCATCCGTCTAAACCTATTTTTTTTTGTAAACAACACATCCACCATGTATATTAGCTTGTTCATGTACCAATCATATTAATTTTACTTTGCGCTCCGTGAAAATTTGTGCGTCAACCGAGTGCAAAAAAATCGTGAATCCCTGATGCAACTATCCCGAACTTTGATACATCTTTTTAAGCTGATCTGTTACTGATAGTTGCATTTGTAATATGTTGAACCAGTCCAAAAAAAATCAGCATGGCACTTGTAAGAAAAAAGTAAACCAATTCGTGAAGGAATGACGCAGTGATCGTTTTGACACAACACCGACAACACCGACGGTTTATTTGGACTGTGCACCGTCGGTGTATTATCGCCATAACGGTGATTCGTTTATTGAAATTGAGAAAAGAATAAAATCGGTTTGGTTCGAATCGGAAAGGTGGTGTCAGAGAGGTACATCGGATCGATCATCGGTCGGAACGGAGAAATGATTAACAAAATGCGCCGCCGCCACAAAATCAAGATTCAGATCAGGAACGACGTTGAAGTGTTTATCTCAAGACCGTCGGATTGTTGTTAATGATGCCTGGAGGGACATTAAAGCCATCATTGACAGGTGCAAGAGGAATGAGGAAGACCGCCTACGTCGTAATGATGAATGGTATTTTGAATGAACTGTATGTTTTTAGCCTGGTCTTTGTATATTTTTGAATGAATATAATTTTGCTTTCAATAAAAAAAATGTTTAAATGAATGAAAAAAGCTTAAAAACATAACATTTTTTTGGCTTTGACCATGGAAAGATCTTTTAAGAAAACGGTCGCGTAAAAAACAAACAAACAAGAATTGACTTGATTCAAAATAAATGTGTGAAAATATGTGACCATCAATAAATGAAACTTGATAGTTGATACACAAATATTATGTTTGGTTATTTTTGCCATTGCGACGGAATTTTATTCTAAATAAACTATTTTGATATTGCATCTTGTATCTATGCCCAATAAATATCTTTTTGTATTTACATCTTTGTGAAGTTCTAAATTTCATCAATAAAATTTTTAATTTTCAATACATTTTTTAGGTGTGATTTCGATTTGGCAATTTCAATCCGGCATGAAATTTACGCAATTCGACAGTAGGCTATGCCGAAACGTTCAAATATGGATGACGATTCCGCAACTGTTCTATTTTCATCCGGCAGAATTGCCGAAATGCTCATTAATTTGAGTTCACAAGTCATCCAGTATAGCGTTTATTTTGTTTTCCTCCTTCTATCTTCTATCTCGACAGAGTATTTAAGAAAAAAAATTAAAATTCAAAATTTACCTATCAAGAATCAAACATAAGGTAGGCATTATAAATATGTTTGATTTCAAATGAGAAATAGAATCTATTTCTATAATACACAGACGTGTATTTCTTTCAGTAGCGCAGCAGTTATTGCCACAGACTGGCAAACGCGGACTTTGCAGGCCATCCTATTTTCCCGTCCTTCCTAAAATACGTCACTACTTGCCGCCATGCAATTTATTACAATTACATCTAACGCCATTGATAAAAATAAACGTTGAATTATTTAAAAGTAAAAGGCTTAAAAGAGAGAAATAAACCGCTTCAATTAAGTAACTACGCTGACTGCTCAAATAGAGTTTAATACGATTTAACTGTATATTACCTTTATATTCTTATCCGCGATGATTGCATTAAACATTGAAATAAAAAAAATCTTCAACCCAGTTTTCTTTTTTTAAAATCCTTCTGTTGACTTTGTTCCGTCCATCCGTGCGTAGATGTTGATCAACAAGCAGGAATGATGCAATGAATGATTCGATATCCAACTTCGACCAGCTTATAAGCGTGCCCCAAGAAACTATTACGAAACAGCAAGGATTAAGTTACCAATTTCTTACTTTGAAAACCTTTTTTTCTTGAAAATGCATTCACATTATACATACTGACACTTTTAAACTAAATTTTTGCCAGTGAATATATTTTAATCGCCTCCTCAAACTCACAAAGCAGTTGTAGTTTTCCTTCCATAAAGTATATATAGTGCCTTCCTATCACTATATCATCACAACCTCTTAAGCTCAACATGGAATCCTCAGCTGTCAACTCAACCAACATGCAACAAGAACTGGACTACGTTGTCGCTCTTATGCAATCTGATTTGATGGAATATGAAAAGCTAGCCGAGCGCAGTAAGCAAGAAAACGATGCCGATGCCGCCACTTATACCGAAGCCGCCATCACTCTGGTTAAAAACGTGAAAGAAACTACTGACGCAGCCCAAACCTATTGTTCTAAAATTCTCAGAAAAGCCCAGCCCTTGATCCCCAAGAAAGAAGGAACGGAAGATTTGGCGGACAAGATCAGTGACTCAAGAAAGAGGAAGCGCGACGAGGAAGAAGAGCCCGAAAAGGATGAGAAACTAGTCATCGTCAAGGTGCACGTCCCCGCGGAAAAGATGGCTTTCGTTGTCGGAAAACAATTTTCTAATAAGAACCGACTGGAAGAGAAGTACCGCATCCGAGTGCACATCCCGCAGAGAGGCGGAGAGGAAGTCGAATTGAAGGGTCGTGCTGACAGAGTTGCCGGAGCTAAAGAAGACATCCTTGTTAACCTGCCTGTCGACCGGACTTATGGGGTCCCACAAAAATTCATCGGATCGATCATAGGTCGGAATGGAGAGAAGATCCAAGAACTGCGCCGGCGCCACAAAGTCAAGATCGAGGTCAGATACGACAAGGAAGTGTTCATCTCAGGAGCGTTGGAACGTTGTGATGCAGCCTGGAGAGACGTCAAAGCTATCTTGAACAGGTGCAAGAGGGATGAGGAAGACCGTCTACTTCGAGATGACTGGTATTGAGAATGAACTATTTGATTTTGTCTGGTTTTCGTATACGTTTTGAATGAATAAAAAAATTGCTTGAACAAAACAATATTGTTAAATGAATGAAACTGTTTAATATTTGAATGAATCTTTTAAAAAACACATACTTTTTTTTTATTTATGGCTTTGACCACGTCGTGATGAACTCTAAAAAAATCAAATTGACTTGACTAAATAAGTTTTAAAAATATTTTTTTGGCTTCCAAAATTTACTTTGAAACAAATATCCTATTTCAATAATAGTTAATTTTTTTCATTCTTAAACAAAATTGCGTTGACGCTGTACGTCTTGATTTATTGATTTCTTTATTTAAATTTTTTTCAATTTCTTTCAATTTTTTTTTATTGATACTGTTAATAATATGTTACTTTTACTTTAAGCTTTAAGATTCGTCACTTGTTAAAATATAAATTGCAGGCATTAAACGCTGAACTGGATTGTTCCGCAATTATTAGACGCCAATCATAAAAAGTATCGTCCGAATTGGTTCTAAGATTTAACATTAACAAGAGTCCCTAAGGTATTTTTTCCGATATGAATATATTATAGTAGGGTACGTTAGCATGCAACAGTCTTCGATCGCCGCAGTTCATCTATCGCGGATTCGTTCACCGCATCCGACGATGCCAAGCAAAAAACAGTATGAAATTTCACCAGCCCGCTCACTAATAGCGATATAATTAAAATGGATTTATGTTTAATGTAAGTTACCAAAATTGGGCATATTTAGAATTGCTTGGAATGCATTAACTAAAGAAAAAAATGTGAATGAATTAACATAGTACTGGGCCGTGGAGTATATTAAGAATCTTGCCTGTGGTTTGCGGAATGTATCTTATTCTGCAAAGCTTCCTACTAAAGTAAAGTAGAGTAAAGTAGTAACGAAAGTATTGACGTAAAGTATTGACGAAAAATTTCACTACAAAAAAAAAAAATAGTAGAGTAAACTAAAAAGAGTATTTACCTCCGGAGCAGATACGGGTGTGCTTTCACTGCTGAAGGTGCTAAGATCGATTATATCTTTCGATAACAAATTCATCAGAAGCTCCATAAAGAGAAGGGGATTGCGATGAGCATCTTCTTCGGCCGAGACCTCTTTTGTAAGTCGATCGCTAGTGTGAGATGAATAGGCTTGGATTGCACCCAGTGCAAACTGGTAGTACAGTTTTTCACAGTCGGTCAGTTCTCTACTCTTCTCCTACGGATCTCCATTGCGATGTAAAGTTTCCTTCACTAAATGAGCTTCCTCATCAGCGATGGAGAGAGCTTTTTGAGCTGCTTATTATTCTCGTTTTTAGAGGCGAAAGAGTTGGAGCTCGCATATGGAAGCTAAGTTGTTTATAAGACTACCCAAGTCCCACGCATGAATAGAAAGAATATAGCGAAAAAACATCATAGAAACTCTCCAGCAGCTATTAATGGGTTTTTATTAAGAATAGCTTCATAATGACGTCAGATTGACGTCAATGTGATTAATAAAGGTCAGTTACAATTAAGCTGCTACTTTCTCTTCCTTATTGTGTTAAACATTCAGGTTTTTCTCAATGTCCATAACGAACTTGTAAAATGTCTTATGATTCTCACAACTTATGTCTGCTTCTCTGAAAGAGAATATTCTGTCCGTTAACTTCCATAATAATAGGGCTCGGCGTGAGCAAGTTATAAATGACAAGTTTCCATCCTATCGATTGAACTGTTTCCTATAAACACAGGGCTCTTGCCTCTTCTAAAATCTCGGTCTGTAAATAAAAATAAGAAAATTTAACATTTCTTGATAGCGAATTATTTCCACTTATCTGAGAGAGGAAAATAAGCATTGTGCGGGCACAAGTGTTAACCAATATCAATTCTACAAAGAGACTATAGTTGTGCGCTGCTTGAATATCAATTAAATTTAGCAGTTCCAGAGTTCCTGCAATACCTATACAGATTGTATCGAAGTGAAGAGGGTATGTACAGTTGTCACTTGGCTTCCCATTGCAATACCTATATTACTAAAAATAGAGCAATTAAGTCAACAAGTTTCTATACAATTATAGAGATGCATTATTACCGATTAATGATTCTAAAGTTAAAAAAAGAAGTAAAAGACGTGTAAATAAGCAACCTTGAGGATGATATATCCAGATTCACAACTTGTAGCTTTAGCAATGCTTGTTGGATGATCTCTTGCGGGATTGCGGCCGTTTCTCCTTCGGAATCCAACGGTATGGTGTGGCCCGAAATGAGCAAGAACCAGTGAAGGTTTTCACAAAGAGAACTCGAGAATATGTTGATCACTATGGCTGACGAACTGGGCGTTCATCCGTTGAAGCTGCGTACTGAACTGAGTGATGCGGTCGTAAAAAAAGAGGAGACTTTCATTTCAATTTGCAATTAAAACATGAAAATATGTCGGGTAATATACCTCGGAGAATAGTTAAATAGTAACCGTCGATATTAACATAAATACCCGCATTGTACAGCGTTTGTTACATTTACTGGAGTCTGTATGGCCTTCGTTTTTCTGTCCTATAGCGGGCTTTAGTTATACTTTCTAACTTTCCACATATAATTCAATAAGAGAGAAATCTGGGTACTAGTCAAGACTGTTTTCTTTCCATGAAAGGTAAAAGAATAGAAGCATTTGCCTCAGAAATGCGAACAAAAAAAAAATCTTTTTTAAATTGCGATGTAATCATGACAAGAAGAGAAGGTGTGAGTGTAAAAAGAGTTCTCGTCTCCCTTTGCTTCGGTCTATATTGCATTACGCAAGTGTTACTTTGCGGAAGCGAAAGTCGGGAACTAGCGGAAGGAATCGACGAACCGTTTCCTCTCTCTTTTTAAAAAAACACCTATAGTCACTAGTTAGTGGATTGAGAACGAAGATGCCGTAGACGAGGTTGACATTCAAACTGAATTTGAATTATCTCAAGTCCAGTGGGATGGTCAAATTCGTGTAATCCAGATGTTCGTTCAGTACAAGGCTGTAAATACGAACAAAGCTCACCTACCACAGACTGGGTGACTTTGAATTCGACGTCCCGTGTGTGCGTCGCATCGTAGAACCATATTCACACATATCGATTGATTTAATTACCATCCTCTTGTTGCTTATTTAAATTAATAATGAAAAGAATTACGTCGAGTCTATAAAGAGCTGACGACACCAATTCGATTCAACAGAATCGTGGACTTTTTATTTTAGTCCTAGCAGCACGCGAACAAGGATCAATAGCAACTTTTAAAAAGCATGTCATAACTTTCCGCCTTTACAAACAGCATGGAAGTTCATAATAATGACAGTGGCAGTTTTGAACGGGATGCGGACAATGGACGCGTGAGTATGGAACGCCATTTGGCAGTGGCGCCATCAAATAAAAAATAGAGTAGCGTTGCGCGCACACAAATGAAAGTGCACGCACACAAATCAACACCCAATAAAAATGCGGGAATGCGCGCACAAAAATCAAAATGCACTCACATATATTAAAAATGTGTGCGCGCACATATAAAACAAAGCTTAATACTAATTTCCATACCGTAATTAGTAATTATTCTACATATTTCGACACCCATAACTTCGATAATGAATTACTGATAATTTAGATTGCAAATGGCTAAAATCCGTATAACTATTACAAGCACCGAATAAATAATTGGTGGTGCTGGTAGCAAAAAACACTAAAATCGGATGAATAATGAATTAGGTCTCATTTCGTTTTGTAACAAATTGTGTAATTAAATTTTGTAACAATGACCGAAAACCGGGAATGAATAAAGGCACTTCTTAATGACGTTTAAAGTTCGGTTGGGCCCCCGTAAGATCGAGGCATTGCCGCAACTTTTTTAAGGAGGTCGCATAAAACCGACTGTATTTATATAGATTTTAGAACCAATTATATTTTTTGCAGGCTAGGATTGTGATTATAACGATATAATATAATGGGGATTCTCTGGTCATTCTAAATGTTGTTTTACAGCCCGCAAGGAAGGTTTAGGTATTTATAAAATTTGTAAGATGGAATAATCATTATGTAATAAAAGAACTGAAATGAGTTTTTATTTGTGAAGAAAAGAGAAAAATCGCTTCAGAAACCTCGCATTCGATCCGAATACCTCTGAAGAAATGTGTATCATAATTAGCATAATACCAAATACGGAATATAAAATCGGATGAAGCTTCACCACTAGAGTAGTCTCTATGTGCATGCACCTTTTTTTATTATGTGTGCGTGCATTTTAATTTGTGTGCGCGCAGCGATTCCTCAATTTTTATTGTGTGCGCGCAACGCCTCTCTATTTTCTATTTGATCGCGCCACTGCCAAACAGCGTTCCATACGTGAGTGACTATGCTCCAATCTGTAAGCAAAAAGGAATATATATTTAAAATTTTAATCAAGCATGGGGGGACGGACGCGAATTAACGATATCCTCTTATATTCTCGTCAATAACGTTTACCCCGAAAAAAAAAAATATGACGAGTAGGAGCAGAGCACCTTGATGCCCTCCCTCAGGATGGACGGCGAAACCGTTGCTCTTCAGCGGTAAGCTTAACTTGGAAATTTTTTAATGATATTATTTAATTATGGTTATTGTTAGTAATGAAGGAGCTCAGTTGCGTGTAAGACCATGATGTAGTTACAAATGCATCTTAGCCATAAAGATTGGCAAATTATTGAAATTTTTAAAAACTAATGTTTTAACGAGAATAGGCTTCAGTGTCAGTGTGTGACTTATGTTATGTCATGTTACGGTAACTAGACCTAGGGGAATTTTTTAGATTTTTGAAATCGCAATTTTTTTCACCCCATTGAAGAAAAGAGTGGCCCATCTCTTTAAATTCCCTCAAATCTTCTTGAATCGGTCATTCATCCCTTTCTTCTTCTTTTTCTTTTCTCCCCTTTAACAAAAATGCTACGAATGGAGAGGAAGAAGAATAAAAGAGAAGAGGTGTGAAAATCCACTGCGAAAAGAATCACATGAAAAGAGACCAAATAAATACTGTTGTAAAACGTAAAAGAAAACATTACTGGGTGAAGCATTCGTCGGTTTTCTTTTCGTCCATTCGAAGCTGTTGCGTGTCTCCTACTCACGCCAGTGATCTGTTTTTGTTATCGGTAATGTAGCGTATTATCGTATGCATCTACCTGAAGAAACTATTCTACATAATAAGTGCGAGTATGCGACGCGGGTTCAGCCAACGTGAGCAGATTGCAGATGACATAATTTGCATGGTCAGCTCGTGTAGCATCTCGCTGTAGCCTGACGGGCACAGTGCTAATGAGTGCCGACGCGTTGCATTCGCGTTGCAGCGGCAGTCGTTTTCAGTCGTTGACTTGGAAAACAAAGTGCGGCCGTCGGATCTTTTTTTGCCTTTATTCCTGTTTTATGCTCAGTGTAGAAAGGGAGCAACAACCACGCAAGGGGAGTTCTGTAAATCTGCGAAATACTTTTTTTTTAAATTATGGGAACACAAAGTTTTTGCCAACTAAGTTTTTTTCACTAAAACCTTTGGGCAACAAATTGATAAATTCTGGAGAAGTTGCAAGCACACTTTTTCTGTCCAACAGAACGTTTTTGAACAAACACGACACATCATAAACAAATTAGAGGACACTCCTTATAAGTTCGCTAAAAATATTACTTGCTTTTTGCGCTGTTTACCATAAAAAATTAGTTGTTGGCCTATTAGTAAATATTTAAATTTATTTCCTTTTAAGTTCCATGTGGCTTCTTTTCTTGGCTAAGTTTGCTCAGCTAGCTGAGGGCTCTAGATCACTCCGTCATAATAATTCAATTTATAATATATGAAATTTTTGTGGGCGTTGTATTCTACTCGAATGTTTTAATGTAATAATTTCTTGTCCTTCCTAAGTACGTCGCTACTTTCCACATTACATCTAACATCATTGATAGAATTTACGTTAATTTATTAAAAAAATAAAAAGTTTTAAAGAGAGAAATATGCAATTTAGGTAATTTACTAGGTACGCTTACAGCTCAATTACAGAGTTTCACGCGATTTAATTGTTTATTACCTTTATATTCTTAACCGCTGTGATTGCATTAAACATTGAAATCTACAACCCAGTTTTCTCTTTATAATCCTGTTGTTGGCTTTGCCCCTGCGCCAAGCAAGGAGAAATGACACAATGCGTGATTCGATATTCAACTTCGACCAGCTTAATGATAAAAGCCTGTCCTAATATATTATTACGAAACAGCAAGGGTTAAGTTATCGTTTTAATATTTTGAAAAACTTTTTTTTCTTGAAAAACCATTCACAACATACGTACCGACACTTTTAAACTAAATTTTCGCAATTACATAGATTTTGACCGCTTCTTCAAAATCACGATGCAGTTAAAGTTTCTCTCCCAAAGAGGTGTATATAGATCTTTCCTACCTCTGTATTATCACAACCTCTTAAGCTCAACATGGAACCCTCAACTACCCACTCGATCGAAACGCAACAAGAATTGAACAACGTTGTCGCTCGAATGCAATCTGATTTGACGGAATATGGAAAGTTAGTCGAGTGCAGCAATAAGCAAGAAAACGATGCCGATGCCGCCACCAATGTCGTTGGAAAGATGATAGAAACCAATGACGCGGTCCGTACCTACTGTAATAAAATTCTAGGAAAAGCCCGGCTCTTGCTCCCCAAGAAAGAAGAAACGGAAGTCTTGTTGGACAAGATCGGTGACTCAAGAAAGAGGAAACGCGACGAGGAAGAAGAGCCCGAAAAAGAAGAGATGAAACTAGTCATCGTCAAGGTGAACGTCCCCGCAGAAAAGATGGCTTTCGTGGCAGGAAAGTACTATTCAAATAAGGAGCGATTGGAAAAGAAGTACCGAATCCGAGTGCACATCCCGCAGAGAGGCGGAGAGGAGGTCGAATTGAAGGGTCCAGCTCACCGCGTAGCCGCAGCTAAAGAAGACATCCTTGATAACCTGCCTGTCGACCAGAAGCACCTGGTGCCAAAAGAGTTCGTCGGATCGATCATCGGTCGGAGTGGACAGAAGATCAATGAACTGCGCCGCCGTCACAAAGTCAGAATCGATGTAAAGTTCGACAATGAAGTGAACATCTCAGGACCATTGGAACGTTGTGATGCCGCCTGGAAAGATATTAGAGCAATCGTAGACAGGTGCAAGAGGGATGAGGAAGACCGCCTACTTCTTGATGAGTGGTATTTTGAATGAACTGTTGTGTATACTTATGAAATGAGTGAACTCTAAAAAATAAAAATTTCGTTGACTAAATAATGTAAAAAAATGTATTTATTATTATTGAAACAAAAATTTATATTGAAACAAAAACCCTATTTCAATAATAGGCCATTATTGTCATTACCAAGTCATTATTTTTGCAAATTTGTTTATGATGTTGATGCACGTCTTGATTTATTCATGCCTGTAATTATGTCATTTACTGTATTTTTTTTATCGATCAGTAAGATCTTTCTTTATACAATCCATTTTTAATTATGAGAAATTATTTTTTTAAGAAAGAAGAACGTTTAGGCTTCAATTAAAGACGAAATCTTCTAATTTCTATGTAGGCTTTCAGATATGTAGGTAAAATCTAAAAGAAAAAAAATAATGTTTGATTGAGTTTAATACAGTAAAATAGTGCAAATATAAATCGCACTTTGCAGGCATTATCCTAGCGGTTGCGTTTTCCTCTTTAAAAATAGATGGTGTGCAAAACAAATTAAGTAAACTTTGAACAACATTGTTACGCAATTATTAAACGGCAATCGGAGACTATTAATAGAGATTGAGATCTTCGATTCAATATTAATATGTAGCACTAACATCTAGGATATTATTTTTCCCAATGGATGCAAATACGGTACGTAACATGGAACAGCTTCCGATCGCCGCAGTAAACTATCGTGGATTCGCTTGCCACATTTCCGGCGATGCCAAGCAAAAAAAAATGATTTGATGTTAAGTCAGCAGCCCTCTTGGGGTCGAAAAAGCCGAAAATTTAACGCACGCAATTTATGCACGCTCCAATTGAGAACGAATATCCTGTAGACGAGGTTGATATTCAAACTGAACTTGAATTTTCTCAAGTTTAGTGAGAGATGGGTGACTTTAAATCCGACCTGACATCGCGTTCGTGTGTAACCATTTTCATACATGTAATTTATTTAATTACTATCCTCTTGCTGCTTATATTAGTACGGTAAAAAAAGAAAAGAAGCACGTCGAGTCTAAGAGCTAGGGGCACCGATTCCACAGAATCATGGACGTTTAGTTTAGTCCTCATATAATACGCGAATAAGGTTCAATAGCAAACTATTTTACAATAGCACATAACTTCCAATTCCTTTTACACACAGCATGTAAGCTCATAATAATGACAGCGGCAGTTTTGAACGGGATGCGGGCATTGGACGCGTGAGTTACTATTCTCCAATCTATAAGCTAAAGGAATTTATATATATATTTTTTAAATTTCAATCGAGCATTGGGGGACGGACGCGAGTTAGTGATCCTCTTATATTCACATCAATAACGTTTACGTCGAAAAAAAAAATACAAAGGGTAGCAGTAGAGCTCCTATTGTCCTCCCCCGAGCACTTAGAATCAGTTTTAATCGACCTTAAATGCATAATGGAGGCAATCTCTTTGGCTCGTGCCTATGTGGCTATGTCCCAAACTTGAGGCTACTCGGGGCGCCGACGTGGGGTTATCGCCCCGTTATGCATAAATAAGGGTGGACGGCGAAACAATTGCTCTTCAGCAGTAAGCTCTTGTTAAGAATATTCGTATTATCATTTGTACATGCGCGTTATTTCACTTTTTATTTTGGGTTCACCTACTTCATTTCAGATTGTATACATGCAACATTTTGATCTAAGTGGTGGTGCATCCTGATTCGTGAACCGTTCTTTTCATCCATCTCATCTTCTAGCTCTTTCAATTCTTCCAAGAGCATAAACTGAATAAATAAGGTAGTCTGCTGTCACAAATCACAATAGGCATTGTGGATTCGTCCCTCGTAAAAAACTGAGATACACATTTGATAGAATTTTTACGAGGATTTTAAATGTTTCATTTTACTAAAAAGATAATTCAAGTATTTTAAATTAAAGTCAAAGTCATTATAAACGTTAAAACGATTTGGATGGGCTGGTCGAATCACGCTATCTCGTGACGTATACGTACGCACGCAGACAGCTCCGGAGGCGAACACCGTGTAATCGTATTCTACCATAAGAGAATTGACCGTTGGTGTTACGAAAGTCAATACATTTCCTCTTAGAGAGGACAAAAAGTAGCAACAGGGTCAACAGCCACATAAATGCGCCAGGTTTTTAGAGGTAAGAAGAGTCCTCATTTCATTCGAGCTGTTGTATCAAGGTGGCGTCGTCAACGTCGTAGAGCCTTCTTCTCATCATCCCTTTCCTTCATCCTCCCGTTTCATTTAAAAAAAAGAATCTTGCTCTTTGTGATGCTCAATTAATTTCTATTTCAAAAAAGAAGAAAGAGAAGCCTTAGGATTGCGAATTAATTTGGATCCGTGCGCGTGGATTTCTATCGGCTATCGCTGGATTGGAAGCTGTGTTTTATCGATGGTCATTTCTCTTCCTAGAACACTACGATGCTTGCTGATCCAAATTTGTATTAACCATTTTTTTAGGAGAGAAAGAGTATTTGGAGGAAGATAAGTGTGCCGCTGTAGAGCAGAAAACGTGAAAAACTTCCTCCTATTCTTTTTTATGTTCAAACAGACACGGCTCGGTCTTTGGGAATTCCGAGGGATGCCCTAATGACGAAACTACCTCTCCCCCACTATTCTTTATTATAGTTTCTTCTCTAAGAAAAAAGAAGACTAAAGCAAAGCCTCAGAAATGAGATTTTTTCTTTATTTTGCATTTGGCGTGGCGTCTGTTTAAGATATACATGACTTGGTGCACCACCCACAGCTATGTTAGAGTAGTACACGTAAATTAGCTTTGTTTGTGTTACTATTGTGCTCTGTCTCTTCTTCCGGTGTGCCATTACTTGTCCACCCGAAACCAAACGTTATGCTTAAAAACTTACAATTACGGTTTAAAAAAAAAGGGTTCTTGTTTTATATTGTGTGCGCGTGTTTGCATGCAGAGAAAATGGACGATTAAACTAAGCTTTCTAACTGAATGATTTATTTTATTTTTGAGCGTGCTGTGTTGAATAGCCCCGCGAAATCCTACCACTCGCTCTTTTCTTCATCTTCCTTTCTACCTGTTTGGGCAGCGTGACGTACGTGCGTGAGCAAGGAAATTCAACGGGATGCCCTTGTTGTCACCTTCTCTCTCCCTTTATTCTCTCGTCCCATTTGAAGATCTTGCTCATTGCAAAAATCAAAGGTTTTTACTTCCAAAGAAGTAAAGATTGAGCGAGAAGTATCAGTAGGAAACCCAAACACTTCGTTATTGGTTGCAGCGGCACTCAGCAGTTTTCGATTCAATACATTTTTTTTAAAAGTCCGTTAAAAAAAATGTTGTAACTGCACGATATGTAGCAAGCAAGAAGTAAATCAAGGAAAAAAATCAAGGAGGACAACAACAGAGAGGATCCACATGTGAGGCGAAATAAAAAGAGACTAGACGCCCGTCTAGAGTCAACTTTGGGACCGGTAGTGACGTCTCCGATGTAGCGGTAACTTGTCTACTAACTGGCGGATTCTTTCTCATTCAATTCCCCCCTCTTTTTTTGGCTCCTACCATTCTTTCTTTCTTCATCTCTCATTCTTCCTCTCTACCTGACCCGATGTCATCTTCTCTCTTTCCAGTTTATTTTCACCTTCCTTCTCCCGTTTTTTTTTTTAAATAGGGTTTTACTCATTGTGAGAGTAATGACCCGCACGTAAAAAATAATAATAAGAAACAGCCTCAAAATGTAGGTTCACTTTCGGATGCCGTATGAAGGGGTTCTATCGTTAGATCGGACGTTAGCAACATATTTCACCGATGTCCGTAACATTTCCTTCGCCCTTTCATTTGGGATTTAATTATAAAAAGATCACTTGTTTTCATTCTGCTAGGACCTCATTTGAGTACTTAAGAAGACGAGTAATGGCGGTACCCCGTTATTATCAACAGCCGGAGCGGTCGGTAAATTGTCAAACGAGGCGGCTCGCGCAAAGCCAACAGATCCTTTTCTGCGTGTTTATCGAATGTTTCACTCGTTTTAAAGTTTGTATCCTGTTGCGCTGCTGAACAGATAGTGCGTAGGTACATCTGTGGAGTATATGGACATGACAAAGATGCGGGCGGGAGAGAGGCCTAATAAAGGGAACTTTTCTATCTGTGCGTTTGTAAAATTTGCAGCCGTGCCTTCTCTGTGCGCTCCTTTGGCTAGAATTGTATTCACTGAGTAAGGTCATTTTAGGTGTGAATGGAGTAGAGTCCGTCGTATAAATCTTTCTTTTCGATTGTCGTCGCCTTCTCTCGATTTGAAACAAACCACCAGTTATAATATAAGATGGAAACTTTATCAAATTTTTTCATAATGTATTATTATCCTTTTTTAACGAGTGAGATTTTTTAAGAGTGCCAAAGATTGCTCTGATTTAAGGAACGTAAGAGAAAGAGGAAAAGGTGACCACGCAACATTCGCTCTTCTTCCGCACTCAAGTGTCACCGATGCGGCGGGACCTAGTCTGGCAGGGAATTCCCACATCTCTCCTTTAGTGTGGTTTCCCCGCTCCGTTTTGCGTTCCATTACTGTAGAGTGTACGGTAGTCATTCTCTCCCTTTCATCTTAGTTATTTAACTTCCCTTTTTACTAGCAAGACGTTCGGGGAATGCCCTAGTCTGAAACGGCGTCTTGGCACCTGGTCTATCAATAAGTGAATTTAAAATTGCATAATACATGGATCACTTACGACAGTGAGTAGTTTTTTTCTTCATCATGGATTTAAAAATATATATATTATACGTTTATTGGCAGTAATAGCAATTTGTATCTTTTCTTTAAGATTTCATTGAAGTGCAACCGGAACGGCGATAACAATTTAGAGATTGCATATGTGTATTCATGATTCATGACATGCTTTTACCACCTCCGATACTATGACGATTCATTGACATACACGAATGTGTGATTGTATAGTCTATCTCTCCCTACACCCTTTTTAATTCGCAGGGGTATGAAATACGAGCCGTCCTAAATTATGTAGCATAGCGCTCCGGATCGCTCATTCACTCACGTTCGCCAGCTGGTTGCGAGACACCGTCCCGCTCCCTTTGGAATGCCAATGTGAGTGACCCATCCTGAGTAATACCTGAGTAATACTTTTTAACCAATACTTGTTGATTCCTAATTCTTTATTATTTCAACGTTTCTTTAAATGGACCAACAGAATAAGTCTGTTACTACTCAATAACTCGAAAGGTTGCCGACGGGAGCTTCCAGCAACGTCCTAAAATCAATCGTTTTTCATGTAAACAAACTTCTCGTTATTGGATGCGTCGGCAGTATCCGAGTCGGTAAGAAAACAAAGTAGAGCTCCTCCTTTTTTAATCCAAATTTAATAGTATATATAAATCCACAATAGGTATATGTACATCACTCTGATGAAAGATTGAAACAATAATAGAGCGAGGGTCAAGGGCAATTCAACATGTGAAGTGAAATAAAAATAGGCTAGACTTTCATTTAGAGTTCAATTTCTGTCCGGTTGTGACGTCCCTGATGTGGCGGGCGGCACTATGTCTACCAGCCGGCGGATTCCTTCTCTCTCTTCTTTCCTTTTTCTTCCTCTATTTTTCTCCTAGCATTCTTTCTTTTCATCATCCATCATTTTTCATCTTTACCTTCTTTGCCTGCGTGTCGAGACCAAGCTTTTGGAGTCCTTATTTTAGTCCTCTTTTAGATTCCTCAGCTGGTGTACCGAAGTGGCACCGTCACAGTCATAGACTACTGGAAGTACAGGCAGCTCAGGCTAATTCACCAGTGTAAGATTGTTCGATGCTACTCACTCGGCCAACAACGAAACCTCGTTCAACGTTCAATCCAGTTCTATACCATAGCATGCCTCAACACTATGTAATGAGTTCCGTACGCCAGTTCTCGTCCCACACGCTTTCATAATCACCATCCGCGACAGAAGCATAGCCTGACATGATCTTCCTTCCATCATCCCTTTCCTTCATTCTCCTGTTTCATAAAAAAAAATAAGGATCTTGCACTTGGAAATGCTCAAATAAATTTTGTTTCAAAAGAGAAGAAATAGAAGCGGGAGCCTTAGGATTGCAATTATATTTTAATTCGTGTGCGTGCATTTCTATCGCTGGATTGGGAGCTATGTTTTTTCGATGGTCCTTTCTCTTCTTAGAACAGTGCGTGATATCTATTATGTTTCCTAATCCACATTTTTTTTACTCGTTTTTGAGAGAAAGAGTATTCGGAGGTAGATATGTGTGCCGCTGCAGAGCAGGAAAGGTGCACATCTTTTTTTGTTGGCAGACTTGGCAGGTGCAGCTGCAGAGCGATATAATTTACTGTACTGGTGTTAACGCATCGTCTCCTTGGTCCTCTACAAACGACGTAATTTTGCTTATTTATTAATCATTCCTTGGTTTTCCTAATTGATTTCAGGAACAGTTCCAATGGACTAGCAGTAGTTGAAAAGTTTGGTGCATGCGGAAGTGCTACCGACAGCTCGAGGGGTTGCCGACGGAATCCTCCAGCTCCTCTCAGAAATCGATTCCATGTAAGGTAAACACACTTTTTGTCACTTTATTTACGTCGCCTTTCTCTTTTTTTTCAATCAAACCAAGACTGTAATATGAGTTTTGCTTCTCCTTTTATTTAAAACATTTATTTTTTGTTACTTTAGGTTTCAATTCAAGCGGAACAGTGATTGCACCAAAGACAGTTGTAGCAGTCCGCTACCACTTTCAACACCAGCCTGACCCGGTGTGCCTTAATAAGGGGGCCCTCGAAGTCGTAAAACCTACCGCTCATCATCGGTCTAATGAGATCATTCGGTGCTACATCTGATCCGCCTGCAATCAGCAATTAAAAACTAATACTTCTATTCGCTACTCGTTCAGCAAACATCACACTCGACAGTCCCCTTTCTTATTCGATTCCATCACTGCATGGATGAGTAACGTGTTGCTTAAGCTGTTGCTCCCAGACAACCCTTCTAGTATGCTATTAGTTGTATATCACTGTTATCCCAGCCTTCTGTATGCACTTTTGTTTCCGATGCGCCGTTACGAGTGCCCAACCAAAGTCAACATTTCCTAACTAATTCTTGCTATCAAGAGACCTCAACGCAGATCCTTGCATTCTCCCTGATAAAAAACTGTGTGCATACCGCGTAATTTTTATATTATTATTGACTCGGTTGTTTATTGACTGTTGGTTATGTGAATTGGCTTTGTCGATTACGCCACAAATTTTGGAGCTTATCATATTTGTAATTGTAGGTAACACTTGAGCGTCGTGCACAAATTTCTTATTCTTGTTTCTGATCTCGAACTGATACATACAAAACTATATAACGTTAGTACACTTCCGTCTAGGATGTTAAATTTTTATGGAAGCAAATTCCGAGGCCTGTCACGTTGCATTTTTTATTGATATCGGTATCGAAGATGTATAGTGGTTGTCGAGCTTGACGAAGAAAGTAACTTCTCATTGAATGATTTCGATCATGCCTACTGGGTCAGACTGCGAGCAATCAGGCTCATCATTGTACATAATCACGAAGGTGTGAACGATCTTGTCGAGTCCACGGTTGGCGATACCTTCCTTGGTTCAGGTTGGGTTACAAATGTTTCGCCTTCACGATTCTTAGTACCGCCATCGGTCCGTTGAGTACCCTATGTAATCAAAATTCACAGTCTGTGGTCGTCTTTAAAAAAATTTTGATTGGGCCTGCTATTTTCCTCCTTTTCATTAACAGATTGGTTACCTTCCACTGGATATCTGTTTTCAAGTCCTTAGCACCTTTTTTACATTTTGAAAAAGAACCACATAATCTAAATTTATCAGGAAGAGGTTTAAAAGGAAACAAAGGTATATTAGGTAGATTATTTTTATATATCATACCTTATTATTACTATCTGTTCTTTTAAGATTGTGTATGGCACGTACATCATTGTAGTTGCCCAACAGTAAAAAATATTCTTGTCTAATAATTACTTTAAATGTGTTATCTTGATTTTGAATCATTCAAAATAGGAAGCTGTAGCCCTCATCAAGTCCCTTTTACACTGGTGTTGAAGACAACTGGTTTTCTCTGCTGCCTGATATATCTGTTATCACAGCAACACTGTTAAAAACAAACAATAAGTATGTTATATCACTTATTTATATATCTGTAAATATTATATGCTATATTTTAATCTGCTTATTAAATGTGATGTTGATGTCATCTTTCAATAATAGGGAGAACTTCAGAAATGGAAGCTGCTGCGATTAATTGTCCTTTCAAGCCACTCACCTCCATCGAGTGGATGCCGCGAATGCGATTATCTCAAGTTATAGAGATTGAAAAGCATATTTCTACAAGCAACTGTCATCATCCTCCACTAAAGGATCTGGTCTTCCACGGAGCGATGGACAGAACCATACCTTTGCTATTAGCCTGCTCTCACGGTGATCTTGATGCCGTCAAACGCATCGTTGAACATTGGGGAGTGAATGTTCGGAACACTGCCGTCTATTACATGCTATTCCGCTCAAACAAGACCCACCACGAAAAGGTCGGGAACGTAACATGGATCAAGATCTCGAATTCAAGTCCTCTCTTTGTAGCAGCCCACAATGGTCACTTCGACATCGACGTCGAGCACTACCTACTTGAGAAGGGAGCAGAGTTAGTCACTAAAACGGCCTGTTCAACCCACATTCAGTACGACGGTTTGACTCCTCTTCACGGAGCTCTCTTGGACTGTCTATTAATTAATAAAGGAGATGCAGCATCCATCACCCGCTTGTTGCTAGAAGCCGGAGCCGACCCATCTGTTCTACCCACCGATCAAGCCCCTATGTGGATGAAGTCAATTTGTGGCTTTGGAGCCGTCACCGCACTCATTAATCATGGACTTGACGTGACGCAACGCGATCCAGACTCTTCCATGACCATCCTACACCACTGGACCAGTCCATCCGGCAATGTCACTTACGAGCAGTCCCTGTCCATTGTTAAACTAGTGATTGAAAAGGGTGCCGACCTACTTGCCCGAAATCGCCACGGCTTTACACCTATACTCACTGCAGCCGTCCGTGGCAATTTCAGTGTTTTGGATTATCTTCTGGAGAGACCGGAGATCCCCCGGATTGACAAGATCGAAGCCGGGGAACTGGCCGGTTCCGTCATCCTCGGCTGTTCGCAGTATGATAGACTTCGTCTCAAAGCCTTTGAAATTGGCGAAGAGCCCTTCTACTCCGTCAGATGATCGAACCTATCGACAAAGTTCTATTGAATTTCAAGAATGTAAAGACTGTCGAATGGGTCAGCCATGAGCAGCTAGAAGAAGTCATCCAGAATCCCTCCCAGCACTGGATCAATACCATTTTCATCCAATTACGGTTCGTCGTTGCTCGCAAAACTTGGAACGCCTTCAATACCTTTGCATCTTTAGAGAAAATGGAACATACCTACTACCTATTCCAACAAATCTACAAACCAAATGAAATCCCCAATATTCTAGACATTTTATGGACAAAGCTTGAGTTTTCCAGTATTATTTCCCAGAGTGGAATCGATTTGGTGCATCCGACTCCAATATTTCTGAATTGGATCCAGAATGCTTCTAGATTTCTCGTGTCCATCTTATTCATCATCCGAAGATGCCATCCACTTTTTCTGACCGTCGAGATCATGAAGACATCAATAGAGCTAATATCGGATACGGAAAATGCCTTAATGGCAAACTGCTTAGGTATTACCACTGAAGATCGCATGCTTAACCTGCTTCAATTCATCGAACTGCTAGTTCTTCTACCTCACATGCTGAATGAAACCGTCAGAGAGAAGACTAAAGTCGAGTCATCAAAATCTCATGAAACCATCATCAAGGAGAGCCTTACAGATTTGGTTCAGCGAGAGAGACGTGACGAAAAAGGGCGAACCTTTCTTCATTTTGCGTGCAAGTCCTCTTTGTCGCGTGAAAGTCCCGACAGTTTTTTAGCCGTCATTCGCCTCCTCGTTGACTTCGGAGCCGATCTAAATGCAGTGGATGCTGATGGAAACAGTCCTATTCACTTTATGGCTAATTTAACACTAAATCAAGAGATGGTCGATGTTGCTGCCGATCTTCTCTTGGAGAAAGGAGCCCATTTTGATCGAGTCAACAAAGCTGGCAAGACGGCTGCGGATGTCTGGATTGAGCGCCACGAAGGAGCCAACGGATGGTGTGACTGTCCCAGCTGGTTGCGCGACTCCGTCCCGCTCCCATTGGAATGCCAATGTGCCCAAGTTATCCGGGATAACCAAGTGCCTTACATTAAGCTTTTGCCCGAAAGTCTCTGTCATTTTCGTTAATATGCACAGATAGTTGCCTTTGATTCAAAATCAAATTTTGTATTCGTTTGTTTTTCCTTATTCCTTCCTCCTTTTATCCTTTGAATTCAGAAAATGATTTGAGAATTGGTGCGCTTTTCTTTCATTGTAATGTTTTGAAAAAGTTGCTAATGGATGAAGTCCTAGTTAGTGAATTACAATAATAATACAAGTCTTTTTTTGAGAGATATCCATGTTAAAATTAAAAGGAGTTTAATGAGTTAGAGCTTAATTAAATGACAGAAGGAAGGATAATTGAAAGCTCCAAATGCTCCAGCTAAAAGAATCCAGACATTCTTTGAAAAAAATTTATTAGGCCTCACATAAAAAAGATAAACCCAAGTGAGGAGCTTTCTCATTCTCAGATAGTAAAAAAGAAAATGTCTAGTATTAAAATCAACCGCCTAGTAGCGTGAGTTCAAACTAATAGATCAATCTTTTTTTGCGGTACCCGTAGACGGTACCTAACTCCCAAGAGCAGAACGGAGTATGGTAACCAAGAATCAAGACTAATAAATAAGAGTAGAAGGCTGTTTTTAAGTGCAACTTAATTGAATTTATTGTGTGTGTCGGCTCTTCATCTCGCAATACACCGACGTTCACGTGACGGCAGAAAAGTGTTTTTCCCCTCCCGAAAATATACAATATCAATGGAATTTCCAAAGCTGTCTTTTCATGGTCAACCCAAATGACCCAAACTCCTCATTATCGGATTCGTCGGCTTTGTCTGAGTCGGTACGTTATAAAAAGTAGAGCTCCCCCTTTTTGAAAAAAAAAAATAATAATAATAACCGAAACCGCATTGTGTGTAGCAAGTTAATCGTAGAAAACGATGCGATCAACAGATAGGGTACCGACATTTAATTATAGGCTAGACGCCCATCTAGAGTTCACTTATGGGCCGGTTGTTACATCTCTGACTTCTGAGGCGGCGGGCGGCACAGTGTCTACTAGCTGATGAATTTCTTCTCTCTCGTCGTCCTATTCAATTCCCCCTTTATTCTTCATCCTGGTCATTGGTCAGTCTGTGAAAAGCGCTCACTGCGCTGCACTGCCCCGCGCCACTGTCGCTACTCAGTACGTCTGTGACTGCGAGACTGAGAGCGTGTATGACTGTGTCTGTCGCCTTAACTGCTATTAACGGCCTGTCGACTAGTGGCTACCTGCTGGTCAGTATGTGAAAAAGTAGTGGTACTTTTGGTTCATGGAAAAGTCGCTGAAAAAAAAGTTTAATCCACTGTGTATGTGCCATTGTTCTCCTCCATCCTATTTTGGATCTTCCTATCTATTTACTTTTATGTGTCTCTTGTCAGTGAGTTTGGTAGTTGGCCGAGTAGATGACATGTCTCTCTATCTCTCAGCAGAGAAGAAACCAAAGTGTTCCAGCAGTGGCCGTCGGCAACGTCATTTAAAAAGTGTTTGGAAGCCTGAGTAGAAGTGACAACATGCTGGGCCATTCTTCATAGCCTAATAGGCTAATAGTTTATAGGTAATCAACACAGAAGTGGAGGTTGCTACGTTGGTCCAAGTGATACGGGTTTCTGGTCGGGACAGTCTACTCGACATCTGCGCAAGGATTGTAGCTCAAGCCCTTGATAATGCTTACAGAATTCTATGCCCAAAAGTAAAAAAAAAAAAAAACTTAAAGTGCGGATTCCTCTTTGGATACCTCCTTGTGCGTGCGTTCTATCGTTGGATCGGAGGGAAGCAACACGTTTTATCGATGTCCGTAACATTTCCTTCTCCTTTTCATTTGGGATTAGTTATAAAAAAGATCACTTATTTTCCTTGTGGTATGACCTAAGACGAATATGGCAGAATCCCGCTATTATCAACGGCCAGAGCGGTCGGCGTCGTGAAACCTGTCGAACGAGGCGGCTCGAAAAGCCGACGGAGAAAGGAGGGTACGTATTGTAAACAAGATTTCCCTAATCTATGTGCTAATCAAATGTTTCGCTCATATATAATGGTAATAATAAGATGGATACTCTACTTCTCCTTTTATTGAATTTGTACGAAATGTACTATTATCTTTTTTTCGGGCGAAAATTTTTGTGTGCCAAGAGGTTGAATTTGCCAAGTTTTTGAATTTGAGTGCCAAAGAGGTTGCTCTGTTAAGGAACGTATTTGAGAAAAAGGGATTGGGGAAAAATAGTCACGGGAGGTTTGCTCTTATTCCGGCTTTCCGCACACAAGTGTCACTGATACGGCGGCATCTAGTCTGGCAGCCGGGGCAAGGCCGCAAGGGCCGGGTGATTCCCTCGTCTCTCCCCCTCTGTTTTGCGTTCCACTTCTGTTGGGAGTCAAGTCATTCTCTCCGTTTCCTCCTAGTTATTAGCCTTCCCTTTTTACCAGCGGGACGTTCGGGGAATGCCCTAGTTGGAAGTAGTAGCCGCAGAAATCCGTCGGACTCGTACGGTTCCTCTGATGTATGAAAATTGAGTTAAAAGTTGCATAATATAGGGATCACTTTGAGAGAGTGAGTAGTTCGTTCATTTTGTTTCTTAAAACTATTTTTTGCGTTCCGTAACGGCTTCTTGACACCTGCGAGAGGCAACGGTTTAGCTGGTTTGGGAGGAAGTGTGTGCATAAAAAAAATAGGTTGAGACGTCTCTGATGTGCTGGCGGGCGGCACCTTGTCTACTAGCCGGTCTTCTACTAACACCCCTCTCTCCTTTCCATTTTTCAGTTTTGCTTTGTACCATTCTTTCTTTTCTTCATCCCATTCTCCGTCACTATACCTCTTCGCCGCGTGTCTGTCCAACAGAATTCCGGGGCTTCCGGGCATTCCTTATTGACGTCACTTCCTTTCTTTCCACTTTTCTTCGCCAATTTTTTAGTTCTCTCGTTCCATTTAAAAGGGTTTCGCTTAATGCGAGAATCAAACGCGTATTCTTTTAAAGGTAAACAAAAGAGTGAAGTGTATTATTCCGACTGTTCCAACACTGTTGACTTATTTCCGGTACCGTAGATCCTTTTCTTCGGCTTGGCCCGAATCAGAGACGGCCGCCCGCGCGCTCCCAACGGCAAGTTAAATTCAAATTCAATAAGGGAAATTTTTTTTTCTTATTTCCCTAATTTGACTGATGGAATTACCGTATGTTTTCACATTTTATGATGTATTTCAGAAACTTTATTTTTACTATCTTTAACTTTTGCGATATCTGTAATAACACGTTTATTATCCTTTGAAAGTTTATTTGTTTTGAGTTAGCATTTAATCACTTCTTTCGAAAGTGTGGTTTGAACGGTTTCAGAGCCGATTAGTTTTAGAAGATGAGTTGCTATTAAGTGTTTATACGCCAAGGAATAAGGGAGATTTTACGGTGCAGAAAGAAAGCAACAAAACAAGGAAAGATGACAGATTAGATTTTTCTTCTTGTAGGGCTGAAAACGATACTCATGAAGTGATGGTTAATCGGAACAAACAATAACGTGAAGAGGAAATGGGGGGAAAAGGCTTCTGAGTATATCTTGTTCCTGTAAATTTGAAAATGGATCTTGGTGACAGCATATCCCGGTAGCAGTCGGTCAAGACCTGGAAAATTAAAATGAGGATTTCAGGTTAAGTTTTTAAACGAGTTAAACTCTAGCAAACTATGTACTTAATAAGATCGATGCGCTTCGATGAAAGAATGAAGGTTGGCCGGCAGTTCCTCCTCGTCGTAGGGAACGTTTTCGGAAGTGATAACTCGAGCGCAATGGCATTGTAACTTTTTCACTTTCTCTTCGCGTAGCCAGTCTGGGAGATCCTTCAGGTCGCCATTCTCGCGTTTCCAAAGTTGAGCGGCCGTCTCTCTCTTTCGGTTTACTTTACAAAGGTGAGCACCATATTTTAAAAGTAATCGGGCAGCGCTACCAATCACCTCGTCATCAATACCAGATTCACGTCGAACTCGATCCTTAATGGCAAGAATATGAAGAGGACCATTACCATAGAAATAATCGCTTGCATTCGGATTGGCTCCGGACAGGAGAAGGAGACGAATAGTGGACAAATCTTTGGGATTTAAACACGCCATATGTAGCAATGTTTTAAATGCAACTTTGACGCGGCTCTCTTTACACTCTTGAGCTAGCAACTTGCACAAGAACTCCTTCGTCTCTTCATCAATTAGAATCTTTGCGTTCCGGGCGAGAAAAGCAACGAACTGGAGAAGAATGTCTTCACGGTAATGACTGTGAAAAGGTAATTCGGTCGCAAGTATCAACTCCAATGGTTTCCTAAACGTATCGGCGATGAAGAGGTGATGATCAATCTCCAGTCGAGACATCATGGAGAGGAGGTGTTTGACGACGTCTATTATTACCACCATACGTTCTGAATCTGGAAGCGAAACAAAAGGGCGACTCATATCTAACGTAGCCCATAAGACGTCACGAACATCGTCGAATCTACGCTGCTCCATTAAGTCAGAAAAACAATCCGAGAGAGAGTCACGCATCAAACGGCTCACAATGAAATCCCTGCCAGGACACATTCTCAAAAGCGCGAAGTATGACTGCATCTTATGTTCGGTAGGATTCTGGATAACGGCTTCGAGACTTTAACATCGTCTTCCGGTTGGGAATCAGTTTTCTGACCAATGAAGGTGATGGTCCATCTGCTTCCAGGTTTGGTGGGCAACTTGAGGTGAAGTTCATTTTTCCTGTTGGATTTCAGTTGACTGAGAGCAAAGCCAATAAAGAACCGGCTCCTTGAACCACCTGTCATGTACTGGTATTTCTGCAAAATTTATTTAAAAGAAAATAATTCTCATTGTACAAAATAACATAAGCTATTACATAGGCAAAAACAAGGTAGCTTACGAACGAAAAACACAATGTACAGGCATAAAAACTTAGTAAAATGAAAGGGGTAAACAAACAAACCTTTTTAAGCCGCAAGAGTTTGACATGACGAATCCTAGCTTTCATGCCCATCTTCAAACGATTATTTCTCTTCACTTTTACCATAATTTGGAACTCAATGGCACATTTGAATTCCAAAATTTAAATTTTCAGCGAATGATTCACTAGCGTAACGTGACTGCCGATAACCGGTTATCCCCGAGTGAAGAGTATGTAATCATACTCTACGAGGGTTTATAGGCGTTTAATTTTTGAGCAGACGAAAGCCTTCCCGGTATAGCCCTACTGTTTAACATTGCAAACGCCTCAGGGTTATTAAGATTTTTTCAGATTTTTGTAATTGAAGTTCCGGTTACATAACGTAACAGATCGAACTGGGATTTTTTGAGAACCTTCATTTGGGTGTGAAGTTGTGCACCTCCTATTGTGGAAGCTATATTCTTTATATTACTTGAGTAATCAATGAAATAACGTTCAGCCTATACTTCACGTGAGATGGTTTCGGCAACCATTGCAATGTATGCAATTAAAGAGCGAAATAGTAGGCTGGTAGGGCGAGGGGGGAACATACTCAAAGCTGATTGGATTTTAATTACTACAGTATGTATATATTATTTTGGACCTCGACTAAGGACAAGGTCAAGCATCTTGCATTGCCCTTGTATTGATAATTGATATCGATATCGTTTTTTTTTCTACAACTATTTTATATGTTTTATTTTTAAATCATTAAAACGTTCAGCGGCTGTGGTAATGATTCGCAATCTTCTCGAACAATTGAGCATGAGCCTTCCAATGAATAATAAATTATAGATGTCATATATTATCAAGTGTCATTGTGATCTGGTTACCGACTCCTTGACTTACTGTTCACATTTTTCAATTAAGTTCGAGAATAAATTAATTGATTACGAAATGTGTTCTAATCAATAAGTTCAATTATTTGTGCGACCAAAATGCCCGTTTTTAGGCGAACGTCGTGTTAATAAAGCAAAATTTACCTTTTCAAGTTTTTAAAAAAGTAATTAGGATTATTATATACTGTACTCGATATAGGAAGATTGGACTGCAGCGGCGAGCGCCAAAGGCGCGAGCTTTTACAAAGTGTGTTTTTAAAAATCATAATACGTAATCGAATTGTTGTGAAGATTCACTTGAATGATACAAATTAACTGAAAGAGGGGCGAGCGCCGAAGGCGCGAGCAACTGATAGAATCTTGTAAAGATGTCATATAAATATATAATATTAGAAGAAATAGGTATTCGGTACCTATATATTAACTGGAGAAGTGGTGTGTTGGACAGCAGGGTGTTTACTATGATCTATAAATTAAAAAAATCATTCAGTGTGTCAAAATTAACTTGGATTTTGCACATTCTATTCTTTTTAATTTTAATTCTTAACTGAACAATAAACAATTTCGCGAGGGTTTAAGCGGAGCGGGTCTTGTTTTTTAAAACAAATCATAGCAGACGAGTTTATATGTATGTAAACACTCCATTCCAGGGTTGCCGTCAGATTTTTTCTGTTAGAGAACTGGTGAAAGTGATGATTACTGATTCCGTCTTCCTTAAATCCGACTCACTAAACGAGCGCAGCGAGATTTTAATGCAACTTCCACTGATTTGAAAGAAAAAATCGCCATTGATTTTTAATTGGCCTTTGTTTCTGGCCCATGAAGCTAGCATGAAGTATGCAAAGTTCTCTCTCCTGACAGTGCAGGAAAGAGGTTCCGTATTTGGAGTGCGCTTGCCGATTAATATTGCTGTTATAATCAGTGCTTATTTTTTTTTCTTTTGTATGAAAGTGTGATAAAACCATCATTTTGTTGTTGAACAATCATTATTAAAGAACTGTTGCCTTTTATACGAGGGGTTGTCGACTCAAAAAATTCTCGTACACCCCGGAATTCTATGCAAAAATTCCTACAGGAATCTCCATAAGAGCCCAAAAAAATTCTGGAGAATTCTGAAAAATTCGAGAATTCCATCGAAATTCCAGAATTTTCGTACACCCTTTGGAAGGAGTCGACAACCCCTCGCTTTTATAGACCGGCAGCAGTTTGTGCAATGCCTTCTATCAGACCAACTAATCAAAAAATATTTTCTATAAAATCCTCCAGCAACGCTCTAATATGATAATATCTATCCCATTCTACTTCACTAAACTCGTCGTCGTTTTTTGGGTTATTAGTTCAGCCATGATGGGTATATCAGAGACGGTTATGCAGGTAACATCTCTCATTTGTAATGGTCAAATGGTGTGTGAATATCTGATCGTGATGAACTACTAACCAGTGTCCGTTATGTTTCTTTAGTACAGAAGAAATCCTATTTTGCATTTATCGTCGTGTCTTGAAAACAAATCTATACGACCACCCACAGACCACAGACTCTACAAGTTAAAAAGTAGCGCACAGTAGCTTTGTTTATTACGCTATAAACTGGATGCATTTAGCCCTCCATAAAGATAGTTAATCGACGACTGTTGAGTATTATTATTACTTTGTTTTCTTCGCTTTATATTGACGCTTGCATTTCATTTCCTCTTTCCGCTAGATATGCCATTAAATTGAACTTGGGTTTCAGCAGAACAGAGCTATATACTCCTTCTCGCCACCGACACGTAGCTGTGCCCACTTCTATGGAATCAAACGAGACGTCTATAACCATGGAGACGGCGTTACAAATGTAATCGTGCTTTCAGAAAATGATGAAAATTTTATTATTGAGTGTGTGGTGAATGTCCCCTCGAAATTCTACCACTCGCTCTTTTTTCATCTTCCTTTCTACCTGTTTTGCCATGAGTGATGTACATGAGCGAGCAAGGGGATTCCAGGGAATGCCCTAATGACGTCACCTGCTCTTCCCCCACTTGTCATCATCACCTTCCTTCTCCTGTTGTGTTAAAAAAAATTGGGTCTTAATCATTGCGAGAGTTAAAAAAAAACTCAAAGTGCGGGTTCCTCTTCGGATATTATCCGTCTGCGTGCGTGCGATGTCCGTAACATTTCCTTCTGCCTTTCATTTGGGATTAATTTTAAAAAGATCACCTATTTTCCTTGTGGTATGCATGACCTAAGACGAGTAGTGGCAGCAGCCCGCTACTATCAACAGCCAGAGCGGTCAGCGTCATGAAACCTATCGAATGAGGGGGCTCAAAAGCCGACGGAGAAACGAGGGTGCTTGCAAGGTTCGCTCTTTTTCCGGCTTTCCACCCACAAGTGTCACTGATACGGCGGCATCTAGTCAGGCAGCCGGGGGATTCCCTCTTCTCTCTCCCTCTGTTTTGCGTTCCACTTCTGTAATAGTTAACAGTCATTCTCTTCCTTTCGTCCTAGTTATTCACCTTCCCTTTTTACCAGCGAGACGTTCGGGGAATGCCCTAGTTGGAAGTAGTTCACGCAGAAACCGTCGGACCCGTACGGTTCCTGTGTTGTATAAAAATTGAGTTCAAAGTTGCATAATACAGGGATCACTTTGCGAAAGTGAGTAATTCGTTCATTTTGTTTCTTTAAAAAATTATTTTGCGTTCCGAAACGGCGTCTTGACACCCGCGAGAGGAAACGGTTCAGCTGGTTTGGGAGGTAGTGTGTGCATACAAAAATAGGTTGAGACGTCTCTGATGTGGCGGGCGGCACATTTCCTACTAGCCGCCCTTCTACTAGCTCTCCTCTCTCGTATCCCATTCAATCCCGCCTTTATTTTGCTTTTTACCTTTCTTTCTCTTTTTCATCCCATTCTCCGTCACTTTCCCCTTTTCGTCGCGTGATTGTCAAGCAGGTTTACGGGGAATTCCCTATTGACGTCACCTTCTTTCTCCCCTACTTTTCTATGCCAATTTTTTAGTTCGCTCGTTCCATTTAAAAAGGCGTCGCTCATTGCGAGAGTCAATTCCGTCTTATTTTAAAGGAAAACAAAATAGTGAAGTGTATTACTCTGACTGCTCTAAAACTGTTGACTTATTTCCGGTATCGTAGCTCTTTTTCTTCGGCCTGGCCCGAATGAGAGACGGTCCTTGCCCGCGCGCTTTCTGCGGCCGTCGCTATAGCCATGCTGGCGACGTCGATGGCATGTGTAGTGAATACCCTTTTAGACCAATTTTTACGTCATCACTTTTATTATTCACCTTCTTCATAATCGCGATTTAATGCCTTCCTTTCCTTCTCTCGTACAATAGAAAAAAGGGATTTGCTCATTACGAAACTCGATGTATTTTCTTTTTTAAAAGCAGAAAAATGAGTCAGTTGCCTTTAAAATGCATCGGTTGTAAAAGAGAGAGAGAAAATGTGCTATTGTCACCCTTTTTCCCGCTACCATTGATGGTGCATATTTATATACTTAAAAAGAACTTGATTCCTTATTACTCTACTTAGAAAATCTTTTGCTCATTTATAAAGTTTTTCTCTTGATGCTGCTGCTGCTGAGAGGCCGTTAAAGAGGCTTCTATCTCCCGATGGGTTCAGTATGCTTTCGTGCGTTCCAGGTCCTTTCCTTCGGCTACGATTGCATTAAATAGACTAGGGTGATTTTGTGGAATAAAGAAGAATCGATGAGAGGACAAACTTACATATTTTTTCGATTTAAAATGTATAATGGTGTCACTTTGTCAGAGCTGCTCTTTCCCCTTGACCCTTGTCAACGTTTTTTTCCGTCGGCATATCTATTTTAAACAAGCCAAAAAGGATAATATGAGATGAAGATTTCCTTCTCCTTTTATTTATTAGCTCTGTTTGGATCGAGCGAGAAAATATCCTGCTCAATCAAGAAGAAACAATACCCTCCCTTTCCCTTATTAAGAAATTTGTTTCCATCGCTGGTGTTTGTGTAGCCAGCTGATTACATAATATGTTCCTTCATCTCGCAGATGACGACGTTCACCAGCAGCGGCCGTGTTAACTTCGGTGACGGCAGTGATTCATTGCTAACAGAAGATTGGAGAAGGAAACGACCGGATCCCAAAGCCCGTTCAAAGTTGAGCCATTTTCTTTTCCTTTTCTTTTTCAAAATGAGCGAAACTGCGAGACAATTGAGTGTGGTCTTATTCCTTGTCGACAATTTCCATGGGATGTAAAATCAGCCTTTTTCTTTATGGACCCAAACTCCTCTTATTACTTGTCTTCCTTTTTTTAAATGATATTTTTCTTAATCTCTTCTCCCTATACCTTATTCGTCTGGTGTCATCTGGCCTTGGGAATTTCAGGGGACGTCACCTCCTCTCTCCCCTCTTTTTGCCGTACGTTTCTTTACTTCCTCGTTCCATTCGTTCCAATATCGCTCTCTCATTGCGTTAGTGAAATATTCTCTTTTAAAAAGAAAAGAAAAAAACCTTAATCCTCTGAATTAAATGGTTTCTTTAGATTCATGTACGTGCGTTTCTATCGCTGAAAACGTTTTATTACCAGCAACACGTTCTCCTTACTGACGCAACGTTAAGCTCTCCGCAACTTAAAAAAAATTAAATCTGAAGGTATCTGTAAAAAGGTTGACTGGTTGGTGCAAGCGGAAGTGCTATCGACGCCTCGAAGGGTGGTCGACGGAGTCGAATTCATTGCATTCCAGGATTTTTTGTGCCGCCAAAATGGTCAAGGAAACGGCTTGTTGTAATTCATGTTGGCGAATTTAATAAAGTGGTCAGAGGCGCTATGCTTCAAGCAGCTGCCGCCGATATGATGACGACGTCGCGAGCATAAAAAAACGAGTAGTCTGTCTTACAGACCGATTTAGAGTACTATCTCTCAGTGGGTTCAGTATGCTTTCCGGCGTTTCTCGTTCTCTTCGCCTAGAATTGCATCATACATAGTTGGGTCTACTCAATTTAGTGTAGGGGTGTTGTGAGCTGCTTCTTTTCCCTATTAATCTTTCTCTATTTCCGTCGCCTCAAATGCGATAGAAACTTTCATTCTCTTTTTATTGAATTTCGTTAGCAATATAATTGCTGCTTCTTTAGTTTTCCATTCAAGCGGAACAGTGACTGCACCCAAGTCGTGTAGTTGTAGCAGTCCGCTACCAGTGTGAATAACAGCCAAAGCTGGTGTGTGGTCGCTCGTTTAAAGCGAAATCACACGTGTATCATTTCGATAACAACAAAGAAAATCAACATTCAATGGTGCACACACCAGATAGTCACCGATACAGCGGAACCTAGTCTGGCAGCCGGGGGATTCCCTGTTCTCTCTTTCCGTGTGCTACCCTTCCGCCTCTGTTTCGCTTTCCACTATTCATTCTCTCCCCTATTCCCTAGTCTTATTTAGATTGCTTATTTTAAATAACTGAATAACTTCTTGATTGATTGAAATTTTCATAACTTTAAATTTTTTAAAAATATTATGTAAGGATGACCCAATTAAGTCAACGAGGAACTTTTGCTGATGGACTCCTCTGATTTCATAGCCGAAGTAGCAGCTGATCAACAAAACACTCCCATCAAGACCAAGATGAAAATGAGACAAACCAAAACCAAGAGTAAAATAGTTTTTGGATTGTAGATTTTTTTGGTATTACATAATCTGATTCGTTAAAGGCTAAGTTTCCTTGTTTCTATTTTAAGACTACATCTTCCGAAACCTTTCTTGTTTGTCCATCGTCAGTCCATCAATCCATGAAGAAAAACAAAAATGTCCTCCTACTTTTCGACTTTATTAGTATTGCGCCACTAACGGGATGCATTTTAGACACGATTTCTCCTTCTCGAAACACTTTTATTTCGTGTGAAATCTTTGTATATTACTGGGTACTCTTGAGGCACGTAAGGGTTTTGCTCAAATATCTTGTCACCTTAAGGGTCATGGCTGCCGTAGTCGAACCTAAAGAGCTCATTCGTATACTTGCGCTCGTTATTATACTGAACCCCAGGCCGAACAAATGCCCCGATGTGAAGCACTCATCCCGTTTAGATAGCTATCCTATTTAAGCTTAATAGTGACTGAACTCAAGCTGTTTAGCAGTTCGTTACCACTTTCATCGGCAGCCAGAGCTGGTGTATTTATCGAAGTGTCGGCATCGACGTCTTGAAGCCTACCGGAGGTCCAAGCGGCACGCGCTAAATCATCCGGTTATAAACAAAATATTGCAGGTTTTCTATTAATTTGAATAATAAGTTTAGTCATCGTCGTAATCGATTCCACTTTCTTGTCGATGCGCCGAAATCGCCTTCGATCTCTACAAAATACGGAATGCATAGTCCATCCAGTTTCCAACTAAAATAAAAGTAAACATTTCCAACTAATTCTTGTAATCAAGAGACGTCGACACAGGTCCCCATTCGCCCTCATTCAAAATTGTGTGCATACCACATAAAAAAAAAATCTAAACGTCTCGGTGTGCCACTATCAGCCTTGTTGATTCTGTGAACACTAGCTTTAGTTAAACTTGAACTTGACAGTCGTACACAAATTTCTTTTCGATCTCCCAATGACCCTTGACTGATCTGTAAAAAAGTTTTTTTTTAAAATTAGCACACTTCCGTTCTCTTTTTTATTGTTTTGTGCGCGCGTGTGCGTTCAAAGGTTAATGGACAAATAAACCTTTCTAATTTAATGATTTGATTATATTATTGAATGCGGGTTGATTGTCCGCGAAATCCTATCACTCGCTCTTTTCTGGATCTTCCCTTCTACCCGTTTTGCCAGCGTGACGTACGTTTGTGAGCAAGGGAATTCCGGGGGATGTCCTAATGACGTCACCTGCTCTTTCCCTTTATTCTCACCTCCCGTTTGATAGGAGACTTTTTTCTCCTTCATTTGAAAAATCCAGACAGCAGTCTGCCTCATACCGATCTATCTCTCCTTTAGTTGAAACTACTCCTCATTGTTTTTACATGATTTCCCCAGTTGGATCCCAGCTTCTTCCCTTAGCTAGATTCGTATTTCTATTTCACGATCCTACAACGCATTCCATGGTATCCTGTGTCTCATTTCAACTCTTTCATTCAAATGTTGGGTTATCTGCTATCAAACGTGTACATACTTTCCAAAGTTTATTTGCTATTAATTTAACATTCGATCACGACGTAATTTAACATTTGATCACATCTTCATAAACTTGGTGTGGTTAGAAGGGTTTAAGAGCCGATTAAAAGATGAGTTTACTAGCAAGTGTTCGAATTCAGGAATGACATCTTATTTTGAAGATTCTGCAGTAAGAAGGATATATGCAGAAAGAAGCTATGTAATAAGAGATGATTACGGAGTAGATTTTCCCATCTGAGGGGCTTAATACGACGACAAAAAGGCAGCAGAGAATGTTTTGTTCCCGATGACTTTGAAAAGAGACCATGGTGGCGGTGGATCCTGGGAGCAGTCGAGAAATCTGGAAAATTAAAATAAGGATTTCAAATTAAATTTTGAAATCGAGTTAAACTCTGGCATACTATATACCAATTAAGATGGATGACGATGTGCTTCGATAAAGAGATGAAGGTTGGCCGGCAGTTCGTCCTCTTCGTAGGGAATGTTTTGGGAAGTGATAACCTTAGCACTCTGGCATTTTAATTTTTTGACCTTCTCATCTCGTAGCCAATCGGGCAGATCATTCAGGTCACCATTCTCGCGTTTCCAAACATCAGCTGCCGTCTCTCTCTTCTTATTTACTTTGCAAAGGTCAGCACCATAATTCAACAGTAGCCGGGCAGCGTTACCGACAACCGCGGCATCTTTAACCAAAACACTCCGATACCGAGTTGCAAGAATGTGAAGGGGTCCATTACCATCTCTATCGCTTGCATTGGGATTGGCTTCGGATAAAAGTAAAAGCCGAATAGCGGACAAATCATCGGGATGCAAACACGCTTTATGTAGCATGGTTGGCTCTTTACGTTCTCTACTGATGCGGCTCTCTTGAGCTACCAAGTTACGCAAACATTCTTTGATGTCTTCGTCAATGAGGAATTTTGCGTTCCGGGCGAGACAGGCCACTAACTTTAAGAGAATGTATTCATTATAGCAACTAAGTTCCGTCGCTAGTAAGCACTTCAATGGTTTCTTGAACGTCTTAGCGGTGAAGATGTGATGTGTATTCTCCAGTTGTGACATCATTGAGACGAGGTTATCGATGACGTCTCGCAGTATTTCCCAAGTATTGGGAAAAGAATCCAACGTAGCCCATAACACGTCACGAATATCGTCGAATCTACGCTGCTCCAATAAGTCATAGAAACATTCCGAGAGATCTAACATGTAACGGCCAGCAATCGAACTCCTGCCGGGAAAGATTCTCAAGAGGGTGAGGTAGGACTGAATTTTGTATTCCGTAGGATTTTTGATACCGGCTTCTACTTCAGCTGTTGTGGTCCACTCGATGGTCCGTCCGCTTTCCAGGGTAAGCGGAGTTTTCAGAATTGGGTCTGGTTTCTCTTCTCGAAGAAAAAAGGCTCGACGAAAATACCCCAAGGCTCGTTCAACGCGAGAATTATATTCGCCAGATTCATTGAGGATTAAGGCGGCTGCCATTTCCAAAGCATCGATTTTTTCGGAGCGATCCAGGCGGTCGTTATCTACAAGGAAATCCACAACCGTCCAGTTGCTACTTTCGACCGCAATCAGGAAGGGTGTATTGTCTTCATCGTCCCGAATCATGAGATTTGCGCCCTTTTCCACGCACAGCTTGACGACGGTCAGTGAATCCTCTTTTTTCACTTTTCGAAGATTGGCCCAATGGTGAAGGACTGTCTCATTCCAGGGATTTTGTTGATCCAATGCCATTCCGTGATGTACGAGAAGAGTGGTTAAGTTTACAGAAGACGAAACAATTCCTGTCCAAATGGGATATCCATCCTGAAGAGTGGGTAGACTTGCTCCATTTTCGAGCAACAATCTGACCAAGGGAATCACTTTTGTTTCGACGTATTTGGGCTCCGCGTCATCATAGTAACTGCTTAAGTACTGACGAATGGCTCCAATAAATGGCGTCATGCTGTAGCATAGTGACGTCCTTCTAGAGGTTGTTTTAAGGTTAACATCCACTCCTTTCCCAATGAGGTACTCAACAATATTGATTTTACGTTTGAAAGATGCAACAAAAACTGGAGTCGCTCCTTGAATCTTCCAACTCCGACTTCTGTAATACCCTTTGAAATTATCCTTTGGGTAGTAGCCTCCAGTGTCATTGACGCATACGCCCCACTTTTCTACGAGATACATCACCATTTCGAGATCTCCGTGATGGCAGGCCAGGACTAATGGGGTGGTACCATCAAGTGGTCCCCACAAAACGAGGTCTTTCAATTGAGCAGGGTTATAACAGTTGCATGTTGAAACGTGTTCTTCGATCATTTTGAAGAAACTACGCAATCCCAAAGACCGTAACGTTTCAAGGGTGAACTTCTCGGGGGTCTCCAGAGTGCATTGAGTGGTCGACGTAGCTGATGTTCCGCTGTTGACAAACAATCTTGAATTAGTGGATCATTTATTTGTTCCAAGATAACAGTAGTGTATACCTGTCGTCTACAGACTGGTTTCGTAGTCCAAAAGAAAAGGTACGATCGCGAGGAGGAATCCAGGAGTCGTCTGATTTAAGAATGAAATTTTTTAAAACAAGATAATGACAAATTCAGAAATAAATTTATGTGTGTACCATCGGTATCACCACAAGATGAAGTTTCGTAGCTATAGTTAGAATCAGAATAATCTTCTACTTCTTCTTCGACACTTTCGTCAGATTCGGACTCCTCGGAGATATCCTCTTTAACATCGTCTTCCGTCAGAGAATCAGTTTTCCGCCCAATATAGGTGATGGTCCATCTGCTTCCAGGTTTGGCAGGCAACTTGTTGTAAAGTAAATTTTTTCCATAGGCTTTCAGTTGACCAAGGGCAAAGCTGATCAAGAATTTTCTCCTCGAACCACCAGTCATGTACCGATATTTCTGCAAAATTGATAAAAATGAAAATGACTCTCATTGCACAAAACATACACTATGTATATCTTACATGGACATAAACAAGTTAGCTTTCAAAAGAAAAGAAAAATGTTACCACACAATGTACATGCCTAAACTTTGTAATCAAAGTGGTATAAACAAACAAACCTTTTTAAGCCGCAAGAGTACGACATGACGAACTCTAGCTTCTATGCCCATCTTCAAACGGTTGTTTCTCTTCACTTTTACCATAATTTTGTACTCAATGACGAATTTCAATTTCCAAATGTCAATCTTGAGCAAATGATACATTGACGACGTGTGACTACGTCGGTATCCGATTACATTTGAAATCAAATCGAAGCAGACGGAAATTTATTGAAAAAAGTAAACACTCAACTCCATTCCAGGGTTGCCACTGAATTTTTTCTCTAAAATAACTAATGTAACTGATTAACTGATGATTAGTGTTCACTGATTCCGATTTCCGTTGTCCTTTCCGATCCTGATTCCGTTTCACTGAACGAGCGCAGCGAAATTTTTATGCAACTTCCGCTAATTTGAAAAAAAAATTGCCATTGATATCAATTGGCCTTTTGTTTCTGATCATAAATTATGCTCTCTCTAGTCCTGACAGTGGGAAAGAGGTTCCGAATTTGGAGTGCGCTTGCACATTTATATTGCTTTTATCCTATTTTTTTTCTTTTGTACAAATGTGCGATGAATTCTATTGTTGATCTATCATTGTTACAGAATCGTTGCCTCTAATAGACCGGCAGCAGTTTGTGCAATGCCTTCTATCAGAACATTAGTTGCTACCAACAACTAAACAAATCTTTCCTATTAAATCCCCAAGCAACGCTCTATAATAATATCAATTCCATTCTAGGTAACTAAACTCATCGTCGATTTTTGGGTTAGTTCAGTCATGATAGGTGTATGAGAGACGGTTATGCAGGTAGCATCCCTCATTCGTAATAGTATTGATATCCTTAGTAATAGTATGCGAGTCATAACTATAACCATGGAGACGTCGTTCATTATGCTTTGATAAAATGATGAAACATTATTTATTTATTATTGAGTGTATGTTTAATATCCCCGCGAAATCCTACCACTCGCTCTTTTCTTCATCTTCCTTTCTACCTGTTTTGCTAGCGTGACGTACATGAGCGAGCAAGGGAATTCCGGGGGATGTCCTAATGATGTCACCTGCTCTCCCACTTCATTGTCTCGTCCAATACCGTCAAGTAAAACGGTATTCATCTTCGTCCCGTTTACCACCCTCCACCCTTACCGGCCTGAATCAAAGCCGGCCAACGATACCAACATCTGGCCGGGCGCGTGTAGACCATTATCTGATGGCTCAATTCGAACTGCAATAGCGCATCAATATAGACTCTTAGTGAAGGACGACATCAGGACGTCGTTATCGTCGACTCTAAATCGTTGATAATTAATCGTGTCTAACAGAGCTCACGTCTTGTTTGAGGGTCAGTGAAACAGGAATACCAACAGCGCCAACAGTGCGATATATTGTATAGATAAAAGCCGCCCGCCGGTTTAAGAAGCAAGTGCCGAAGTAGCCGATGCTGATTCGTAAATCTGTGCCAGAAAATTGTTGTGTGCTTTTGCACTAGAAGTAGTGGTCTCATTTGGAGAAAACCAGTTTCATCTACTTTCAGATAGAAATATATTATAGGATCAATTTTAAATTAAGTTTACAAATAAATATTACGTAAACCTTATGTCCAGTTTCACTCACGTTCACTCAAGGTGCACCGCCTTGCATCGTCTGCTTTTTTTTTTTATTGTTCACTTTGTCGTCGACTCGTCGTAAATGTGCCAGTCTATTCACCTCATTTGTCATTCAATATTACGAGGTATTTTTTAAACGTGTGATTTCTAAATTAGTCACATTATACGTGAGATAAGAATTACAGGGTACTTGGATAATATATTATTGTTTTGACAATTTTTGATTGGGCCTGCTTATTTTTTCCCTTTTCATTAACGGGTGGGTTACCTTCTACTGAATTTATCTGTTTTCAAGTAATTGGCTCCTCTTTACATTTTGGAAAAGGACCACATAATCTAAAATTATCAGGAAAAGGTTTATTAAAAGGATATAAAGGTATATTAAGCACATTTTTTTAAAAATATCACACCTTATTATTATAATCTGTTCTTTTAAGATTGTGTATGGGATGTACATGATTGTAGTTGCCCAACAGTAAAAAATATTCTGTTACAATTACTTGAAATCTGTTTTAATCTCAACTTTGAATAATTTAAAATAGGAAGCTGCAGCCCTCATCAAGCCCTTATTATAACTTGTGCACTTGAACACCCCAGGTGGTATTTCCTCTTTTCTACAGCAACTTTAACTTTGTTGAAAACAAACTATAAATAGGTATCTAATATCACTTATTTACCTAATCATAAATATTACTTAAGCTGCTTATTAAATATGTTGATGTCATCTGTTACTAATAGGGAGAGCTTCAGAACTGGAAACTGCTGTGATGGATTGTCCTTTCAAGCCACTCACCTCCATCGAGTGGATGCCGCGAATGCGATTAGCTCAAGTTATAGAGATTGAAAAACATATTTCTACAAGCAGTTGTTATCATCCGCCATTAAAGGATCTGGTCTTCCATGGAGCGATTGACGGAATATCACCTTTATTACTCGGTTGTTATCACGGTAGTCTCGAAGCCGTCAAACGCATCGTGGAATGTTGGGGAGTGAATGTTAAGGCCACTGCTGTCTATTACATACCATTGTGCTCAAACACGGCTCAGCCCACAGCGTTCTGCGCGGATGACTGTGAGGATGAGTATGAGTGTGATACATCATGGATCAAGATTGAAGGTGTTAGTCCTCTATTTGTCGCAGCCCAAAGGGGTAACTTCTACGTCGTCCAATATCTTCTTGAGAAGGGGGCAGACTTACTCGTTAAAACATCCTGTTCAACCCGCATTCGATACGACGGTTTGACTCCTCTTCATGGAGCTCTCTTGGACTGTCGATTACTTAATAAATTTGACGCAAATCCCGATACCGCCTGCTTGTTGCTAGAAGCCGGAGCCGATCCATCTGTTCTACCCACTGATCAAACCCCCATTTGGATGTCTATTCGTGGCATTAAAGCCATTACTGCACTCATCAATCATGGACTTGACTTGACACAACGTGATCCCGACTCTTCCATGACCATCCTACACCAGTGGGCCAGCCGATTAGAATATGTCACTGAAGAGCAGTCCCTTTCCATTGTTAAACTATTGGTTGAAAAGGGTGCCGATCTACTTGCCCGAGATCGCCACGGCTTTACACCTATACTCACCGCAGCCGTCCATGGAACATTGAATTTCAGTGTTTTGGATTATCTTCTGGAGAGACCGGAGATCCCCCGGATTGACAAGATCGATGCAGCGGAACTGGCCGGTTCCGTCATCCTCGGCACTTTCCGCTCGCCTCAGTATCATCAACGTCATCTCAAAGCCTTTGAATATTGGCGTAAGGCCCTTTTATTCCGCAGGATGAATGAACCTGTCGACAAAGTTCTATTGAATTTCAAGAATGTAAAGACTGCCGAATGGGTTACTCATGAGCAGCTGGAAGAAGTCATCCAGAATCCCTCTACGTACTGGATCAACTCCATTTTTGTCCAATTACGGTTCATCATCGCTCGCAAAACTTGGGAGGCCTTCAATTCCTTTCAATATTCAGAGAAACTGCCCGATAACCAATTCCCGGATCCAAATCAAATCTATGATTTTCTGGACATCTTCTGGTCAAAGCTTGAGTTTTTCTGTTTTATTTCGAAAGGTGGAATCGATACATTACATCCGACTCGAAAATTTCAGAATTGGATGCTGAAAGCTTCTAGATTTCTTATATACATATTAGTTGACATCCAAAGACGCTTCCCATTTCTTCTGACCGTCGAGATCATGAAGACATCACTGGAGCTCATCTCGGATACGGATGCCTCCTTTATGACAGACTGCTTGGGCATCACCACTGTAAACCGCATGCGTAACTTGCTTCAACTCATCGAACTGCTAGCTCTTCTACCTCACATGCTGAATGAAACCGGAAGAGAGAAGACTAAAGTCGAGTCATCCCCTGAAACCATCATCAAGGAGAGCCTTAAAGATTTGGTTAAGCGAGAGAGACGTGACAAAAAAGGGCGAACCTTTCTTCACATCGCGTGCCGATCCGACTTGTTGCATGAAAGTCCCGACAGGTTTTTAGCCGTCATTCGCCTCCTCGTTGACTTTGGAGCCGATCCCAATGCAGTGGATGCTGATAGAAACGGTCCTCTTCACTTTCTGGCCAAATTAAATGGAGAGATGGTCGATGCCGCTGCTGATCTACTCTTGGAGAAAGGAGCGCATTTTGATCGAATCAAAAAATCTGGCAAGACGGCTGCGGATGTCTGGACTGAGCGCAATGAAGGAGACAACGAATGGTGTGACCGTCCCAGCTGGATGCGCGACTCCGTCCCGCTCCCATTGGAATGTCAATGTGCCCGAGTTATCCGGGACAACCAAGTGCCTTACATCAAGCTTTTGCCCGAAAGTCTCTGTCATTTCGTTAAGATGCACAAATAGTTGCCTTTCGTTGAAATTTTTCATTCTTTTTCGTTTCCTTATTCTTTCCTCTTTTTTTCTTTGAATTCAGAAAATGGTTGGAGAATTGGTGCGCTTTTCTTTCACTGTAATGTTTTGAAAAAGATGAAGTCCTTTTTAGTGAATTACAATAATAATACAAGTCATTTTTTGAGAGATACTCATGTTAAAGTTAAAGGGAGTTTAATGAGTTGAGTTTAATTAAATGACAGAAGGGAGGATAATTGAAAGCTTGAAATTCTACATCTAGAGTTCACTTTTGGACCGGTTGTTACGTCTCTGAGGCGGCGGCCGGCACCGTGTCTTCTAGCCGATGGATTCCTCAACACCCAACAAACCAAAAAGGATAGTATGAGATGGAAAATCCTTCTCTTTTTATTTGGCTCTGTTTAGAAGATTAGATCGAGCGAGAAAATATCCCGCTCAATCAAGAGGAAATAATACCCTCCCTTATTAAGAAATTTATTTCCATTGTTGGTGTTGGTATAGCCAACTGATGATATATGGTTCCTTCATTTCGCAGGCGTCCGACAACGTTCACCAGCAGCGGCCGTGTTATCTTCGGCAACGGCAGTGATTCATTGCCAGCAGAGAATTCTTTTTCAACCTTCCAAAGCAGAGCATCCAGAGAATCACACAACCGGATCCCAGAGCCCGTTCAAAGTTGAGCCATTTTCTTTTCCTTTTCTTTTTCAAATTGAGCGAAACTGTGAGACAACTGAGTGTAGTCTTACTTATCGAGAATTTCTATGAAATTTCAAAAACCAAGTTTTCTTGATGGATTCGAACTTGTACTTTTTCGAAACTTTTACTTTATTATGTGCGTGTCCGAGTCGGTACAAAAAGTCAAGCTCCCCACATCCCTCGTTTAGAAAAAAAATGAAGAAACCGCACGACCCTTTATTCGTCTGGGTGTCGTCTATCCTAGGGAATTTCACAGGATGTCACCATCTCTCTCCCCTCTTTTCGTCATTTCTTTCTTTTCTCCGTAATATCTGTGTAAAACGGTTGGCTGGTTGGTGCAAGCGGAAGTGCTATCGACGGCTCGAAGGGTGGCCGATGGAATCATCCAGTAACTCTCTGAAATCTATTATATTCCAGGATTTCTTGACGACAAAATGGTCATGGAAACGTCCTTGTTGTATTTCATGTTGATGAAATTAAAGTGGTCAGAGGCGTTCTACGCTGCAGATGCTGCCGGTATGCTGACGACGTCGCAAGCATAAAAAATGAGTAGTCAGTTTTTTAGACCCATTACGATGTCATCACGACACTTTTAATCACGTTCTATTAGAGGGAGAGATCTACTTTAAAAATTTTCCGGCCGTCTAGACTTTCTTATGGACAGGTATGACGTAAGCAAGGGTTTCCGTCGGTTGACCAGCGGATTCCCTATTCTTTCTTCTTCGTGTTTTTTTTTCTCTTGTTTTTATTTTTTATTTTGCCTCCTATTATTTACAACTCTTCCTGTGTTTATCTTCACCTTTTCACCATCCCTCGTTTTGAAAGTGAAAGGGTTTATGTTCAATTTGAGTTATCTAGTTGCGTCTGTAAGCAACACTTTTCAATGTGCTCCAAAAACGTGATGAGCTATCTTTCTATTCTGCATAATTATACATGGGCCTTCTCTCTGATTTTTTTTACAGGATTCCTCCAGTTGGATCTCAGCTTCGCCAGATTCGGATTTCACGAGCCAACTGCGTCCCAGAATTACTTGAGCATCTTCGCCGAATATGGACCAACAAGCAGATCCGCTTTATTTTCTAAAAAACTTGATGTAATATAGCCTACGAGGCATATAACCGACAGCTGGTCAACAGAAGCCTGGCTCTGCTTGGATCGAGCGGTAAGGCTCCCATCCGCTCCCATTCAATCAAGATTTCAGTAAGAATATCCCCTTGTTTAAAAATCCGTTTTCATCTCGCAATGTTTTTCATAGTAAACAAGTCCCAGCTTCATGATGCTGTAATTATTCGAATTAAATAAGGGAGCCTTTTTTTCTATTTTCATATTTTTTAAAACTGATGGGTTGTGTTTAAAAAAAAAATTCCTCCTCAAGCTTTTGTGATATCCGTAATTAAACGTTTATCGTACTTTTGAAAGTTTATTTGTTATCAATTTAGCATTTGATCACATATTGTTGGTTTGGACAGTTACAGAGCCGATTAGAAGATGAGTTGCTATTTTAAAGTGCTGCGCAAAGCAATGGGATCCGGGGATTCCATTTGAAGATTCTACGGTGCAGAAAGAAGCTACGAAATATGGATTGATAAACAGATTAGATTTTTCTTTCTGAAGGGGTAAAAATGAGACTCTTGGAGTGATGGTTTATCAGGGTACATTACGTGAAGAGAAAACGGAGCAAAAAAAAAAAGCTACGTAGTACATTTTGTTCCTGTTAATTTAAAAAATAGATATTAGTGACAGCGGTTCCCGGAAGCAGTCATACGACCTGGAAAATTGAAATGAGGATTTCAAATTAAGTTTTAAAACGAGTTGAACTTTAACAAAATATGTACCTATTTAGATCGATGCGCTTCAATAAAAGAATGGAGAGAATAATCAATTCAATAAAGAGCCGATTAGAAGATGAGTTCACTAGCTAATGTTCAAATCAAGGAATAACATCCCATTTTGAAGATTCTACAGTAAGAAGGGTATATCCAGAAAGTAGCTATATAATACAGGATGATTACAGAGTAGGCATAGAAGAGGGAAACAAGAAAAAAAGGAGCAAAGAATGTTTTCATCCCGATGACTTTGAAAAGAGATCTTGATTGCAGCGGATCCCGGGAGCAGTCGGGAAATCTGGAATTAAAAATAGGATTTCACACAAATTTTTTGGAAACGACTAAACTCTGGCAAACTGTATACCAATTAAGATGGATGGCGATGTGCTTCGACAAATAGATGAAGGTTGGCCGGCAGCTCAGTTTCTTCGTAGGGAACGTTTTGGGAAGTAATAACTCGAGCGCACTGGCAAGACAATTTCTTGACCTTCTCTTCGTGTAGCCAGTCGGGGACATCATTCAGGTCGCCATTCTCGCGTTTCCAGACATCAGCTGGCTTCTCTCTATTTCGGTTTACTTTGCAAAGGTGAGCACCATATTTCAAAAGTAACTGGGCAGCGCTACCAATCACATCATCATCAATACCAGACAAACGTCGAAATCGATCCTTAATGGCAAGAATATGTAGTGGCCCATTTCGATGGTAATTATCGCTTGCATTCGGATTGGCTCCGGACAGGAGAAGGAGACGAATAGTGGACAAATCTTCAGGATTGAAACACGCCATGTGTAGCAATGTTTTAAATTTTACTTTGACGCGGCTCTCTTTACACTCTTGAGCTAGCAACTTGCACAAGGACTCCTTCATCTCTTCATCAATAAAAATCTTTGCGTTCCGGGCGAGAAAAGCAACGAACTGGAGAAGAATGTCTTCACGGTGTCGACTGTGAAAAGGTAATTCCGTCTCAAGGATGAACTCTAATGGTTTTTTTAACGTATCGGCGATGAAGAGGTGATGATTATTCTCCAGTTGTGACATCATAGACAGGAGGTGTTGGACGACGTTTATAATGACCATCGAACGTTCTGAATTTGGAAGCAAAACATTACGGCGACTCGCATCCAACGTAGCCCATAACACATCATGAATATCGTCGAATCTGCGCTGCTCCAATAAGTCATAGAAACAACCCCAGAGAGAGTCTAACATGTAACGGCCAGCAATCGAACTCCTGCCGGGAAAGATTCTCGAAAGGGCGAGGTAGGACTGAATTTTGTATTCCGTAGGATTTTTGATACCGGCTTCTACATCAGCTGTCGTGGTCCATTCGATGGTTCGTCCGCTTTCTAGGGTAAGCGGAGTTTTCAGAATTGGGTCTGGATTCTCCTCTCGAAGAGTAAATGCTCGGCGCAAATACCCTAAGGCTCGTTCAACGTTACAATCATATTCGTCAGATTCCATCAGTATTATGGCGGCTGCCATTTCTAAAGCGTCGATTTTTTCAGTGCGATCTAGACCGTCGTGTTCCACCAGGAAATCCACAACCTTCCAGTTGCGACTTTCGACCGCAGTCAGGATGGGCGTGTTTCCCTTCTCGTCCCGAATCATGAGATTTACGCCCTTTTCCACGCACAGCTTGACGACGGTGAGGGAATCCTCTTTATCCGTATTTTCAAGATTGGCCCAATAGTGAAGGACTGTCTCACCACGCAAGTTTTGTTGATCCAATGCCATTCTGTGATGTACGAGAAGAGTGGTTAAGTTTACAGAATCCGAAGCAAGTCCTGTCCAAATGGGATAGTCATCCTGAAGACTGGGTAGACTTGCTCCATTTTCGAGCAACAATCGGACCAAGGGAACTACTTTGGTTTCGACGTCTTTGGGCTCCGCGTCATCATAGTAACTGCTTAAGTACTGACGAATGGCACCAATAAGAGGCGTCATGTGGCATAGTAACTTTCTTCTAGAGGTTGTTCTAAGGGAGAGGTCCGCTCCTTTTTTAATGAGGTACTCAACAATATTGATTTTACGTTTGAAAGATGCAACGAAAACTGGACTTGCTCCTTGAATTTTCCAACTCCGACTTTTGTAATTCCTCTTGAAATGGCCCTTTGGGTAGTGTCATTAACGCATACGCCCCACTTTTCTACGAGATACATCACCGTTTCGAGATCGCCGTCATGGCAGGCCAGAACTAATGGGGTGGTACCATCAAGTGGTCCCCACAAAACGAGGTCTTTCAGTTGAGCAGGGTTATAACAGTTGCATGTTGAAACGTGTTCTTCGATCATTTTGAAGAAACTACGCAATCCCAAAGACCGTAACGTTTCAAGGGTGATCCTCTGGATCTCCAGAGTGCATTGAGTGGTCGACGTAGCTGATGTCCCGCTGTTGACAAACAATCTTGAATTAGTGGATCATTTATTTGTTCCAAGATAACAGTAGTGTATACCTCTCATCTGAATATTCGTTTCGTAGTGCAAAAGAAAAAGTACGATCGCGAGGAGGAATCCAGGAGTCGTCTAATTTAAGAATGAAAATTTTTAAACAAGATAATGACAAATTCAGAAATAAATTCATGTGTGTACCATCGATATCACCACAAGATGAAATTTCATAGCTGTAGTTAGAATCAGAATAATCTTCTACTTCTTCTTCGACACTTTCGTCACATTCGGACTCCTCGGAGATATCCTCTTTGACGTCGTCTTCGGGGGGAGAATCAGTTTTCTGACCAATGAAGGTGATGGTCCATTTGCTTCCAGGTTTGGCGGGCAACTTGCTGTGGAGTCCATTTTTTCCATAGGCTTTCAGTTGACCAAGGGCAAAGCTGATCAAGAATTTTCTCCTGGAACCACCAGTCATGTACCGATATTTCTGCAAAATTGATAAAAATGAAAATGACTCTCATTGCAAAAACATATGCTATGTATATCTTACATGGGCATAAACAAGTTAGCTTTCAAAAGAAAAGAAGAATGTTACCACACAATGTACAGGCCTAAACTTTGTACTCGAAGTGGTATAAACAAACAAACCTTTTTAAGCCGCAAGAGTACGATATGACGAACTCTAGCTTCTATGCCCATCTTCAAACGGTTATTTCTCTTCACTTATACCATAATTTTGTACTCAATGACGAAAACAATTTCAAAATGTCAATCTCTAGCAAATGATACACTGACGTGTGACCGATTACATTTGAAATCAAATCGAAGCAGACGAAAATTCATAGAAAAAAAGTAAACACTCAACTTCATTCCAGGGTTGCCACTGAATTTTTTCTCTAAAATAGCTAATGTAACTGATTAAAAGGATTAACTGATGATTAGTGTTCACTGATTCCGATTTCCGTTGTCCTTTCCGATTCTGATTCACTGAACGAGCGCAGCGAAATTGTTATGCAACTTCCGCTAATAAAAAAAATGCCATTGTTATCAATTAGCCTTTTGTTTCTGATCATAAACATTGCTCTCTCGTGGGAAAGATGTTCCGAATTTGGAGTGCGCTCGCACATTTATATTGCTTTTATCTATTTTTTTTTTATTTTGTTCAAAGGTGTGATGAATTCTATTGTTGACACCAAGGCCTGTCATGTATATTTCACATTGAGTGTTGACAAATTAATAGCTGTCGGAATAATCATTACTCTCAGCTAAGAGAGTAGACAGGTAGATGGTCGTTGTTTTTACTCGTGCCGAGTGCTGCAGTTGTTATTGTTATACATAAAAAAACAACATCAATTGAAATTTTTATCAAACAGCTTTACCTGGAAGCAGAGGCCGTCTCTTTGCTCCCTATTATTGAGTCATTCCCCGGGTTCGTTTGCTCTTCTTCTGCTTGACATAGTAATTCAGAGACGGCCGTTGCTGCGTTCCCGACCGATGCCTTTATGACGACGATGTCGGGCGAGCTTCCAGCTAGGTGGGGACCATCGCCTTCTAATTCAATTCTACCCCATCCGGGTTTGTGACGTTGATATTACAAAATTCAATGTACTGTACTGAAGTAGCGTCGTCATCGCAAAAAAATGCGCAAGTGCCTTATTATTACGAAAAGGATCTTTCATCGCTTCTTTAACACAAGTGTGTATATGGCTACGGCGCTTGATTTGACAGGGTTGTTGTTAGTACGAATGGATAAATGACGGTTTGATAGGACATGGAAAACGACAGACGAAAAAATATAATCACTGTATATACAGCAAGATCCCAAATTTGAAGCGATTATTTTCGCGCTGTTAGCGACTTTTCTTTTCCTGTCAGTGAGTCAGTCTGTTCTACGGTTGAGTGAATCACATCAGTGAAACTCCGCAAAAAAAAGTACATTGACTCAAGTATAGAACCGATGGGGAGAGTCATATATTAGCCAGAAGAGAGGTTCATATCTTAAGGACTGAACGTAGCGCAATGTATCACTTGACTGACAAGGAGAATATTTCATTTAAAACATGATAAGAAAACATTAATTTTTGGACGAGAAGGAAAAACTGGTTGATTGGTGAAGTTGTGTACAGTGAAAGAGTAGTATTAGAACATCCATTAGTTCGCATAACTTTCGCATACTACTTTTTTTTTGTAGGTCCTATTCGCAACAAATGATCTCGTATGATAAATGCAATTGTATAATTGTATATAGGACACACATTTACATACCCGAACGCATTTTACTTCGAAATAATTCGAAGAAACCATTTTGGAACTCTATGTGACTATAACTACGTACTCGATTCTTTTCCTTGACAAACTTTTTTCCACCACCCTCTTAATCAAACCAAGACTGATAATATAAGACGGAAATTTTTCTTCCTCTTTTATTAAAAACCATTAACAATGTATGTGTTGTGTCTTTAGGTATCCCAGCGGAACAATGACTGCACATCCAAGACAAGTACTTATAGCAACCCGCAACCAGTGGCAGTATACCACTTTCATCAACAGCCAGAGTTGGTGTACTGAAAGGTGTCGTCGGCGTCAAAAATCGCCCTTGACATTCACTTTCGTCATTGACGTATATCCAGCTCGCATTACTGAAAGGCTTAACACTATACACCGGGTTGCTTGCACTATTACTCCCAGACTATTCTTCTATTATGCAATTGCCTCTTTGACTGGTTCGACTAACTAGTTTGACTAATCCGGCTCGATACAACTTTCCCTTGCTATCTAATCCTTTTTACTATTTGCAACAGTATTAAATCAAATCAATATCGTTCTATAATAGATTCAAATTGAACAATAATGGAATTGTAACAGACTAACAGCTAACCAATTTCTTTTAAATTATTCCTTGAATAATAGCTAATTTACATGATATCCTGATAATACAAAGTTTCACAAGAGGCCATTAATTTAATTTTTTCAAGTTACATTATTACCGCACACTAGCAACCATGAAACACCAAGGATTCGATTTAGGTAAGTAAGCTGGCATACATAACAGGCATCAAAGTGATGGCAATTCAGAACTTTTTCTTCTTCTCTTTCTGTCTTTCAATCTCTTTCAATACAGAACAACAACCACGAGTAAAGACAAAATTGATTTGAACAGGTGAAACTCGTTGGGTCAATTTTTCCATGACATCGTTCAGTAGGACTGGATCAGTAGATATTCTGGTATCCTTTGACAAGACAACTTTCTTCAACTTGCGCAGCCGTGGGAGAAAATTCAGTAAAGTGGGTGTAACGGCTGCGTGCTGTCTGATGGTCAGAGTTTCTAGCTCTTGCCACGGCTGAGAAACTCCCTCCTGTTGACAGAAATAGGCGTTAATAAGCTCAGAAATGCAGGAAACATATACAAGGCCCTTACATTGAGCTTCAAGCGTTTATTAGGCCGCTGATCCAAAGATGCCGGAGATGTGTCCTTATCGCCGATTCCGATGTGGCAGCAGCAGAGGTCGAGGCTAACCAAACTGGTTTTTTCTTCAAATAATCTGGACCAAGACGAACCGAGGCAGGTACTACTCCTAAAATGCTTCAACTTGGGGAGAAAGGTTTCTGCGCTCAAGTGAGTAGACGGTTTTAAGTCTGTGTCCGACCAGCAGGTATTTGAAAAAACCAGGCTCTCCAAACAGATGCAAGGGACCAAGTCGGCAATGACCGGACCTTTTGACCAGGAACGGAAGGTGAGTTTTTTTAGATTTGGGCCGAACACTTTCAGTACTGTTTTGTGATAAATGGAGGCGTAAATGGTGTTTGATTTGGTGTTGAACTCAATAGTTGTAAGCTAGAAACACAAAAAGAAAAAGAAAGAAAATAAATATAATTATAAAATTAGGAAATGCAACAAAGATGACTTACTTTAGGCCAGTCGTTCAAAAGATGTATCAAATCGGATTCAATTAATTGAGTCGTGCTGGAAATATCCTCCATAAAGTCCGCCGGATCAATGCCATCTTTTGCCGCAGCAAAATAGTAATTTGAAAGGCCGTACGGATTAGTTTCCAAAAGGGTTTTCATAGTGAAAACAACATGTTGTAAATTCGGACACATGGCTTTGATTGCGCGTAGATGATGATCTTCCAACAGATCAACATCATCCAACTTGGTCAGTAAAAGAAAGTCTATAAAAAAATGAAAAAAAGAATTAAAAATTGAATGCAATCATTTTATGTTGATGTATAAATGTATAGAACCTGGGATGTTGGTTATTTGGTCTTTCAGCAGCACTAGTTCAGAAGCATCAGTTTTCTCTGCAAGGCTGCTGGCATCCTTGATTCGGCATAACTTCTCGATACCAAGGACCGTTGGCACGGGAGGACCCATGTATTCCAAGAACGGCAAGTGTCGAAGAGCGAAGGCGACGTTGGATTCAGATAGCGCGTCACGTTTCACCTCATCACCTTTATTATACGAACAATTGTAATACTTCAATACACGAAGTGTGCTGCACATTGGAGTGAGACGTTCTGCAGGCACATTCAAATGGTCCAGTTCCTCATCATTATAACCGTTCGGAAAGAAGCTGCTGAGCGTTTCTCCCAGGATGAGGCGCAGAATCTCCTGCTCTCCAACGGGCCAATCAGGGAAACCTTCAATGCTCAGATGAGTCAATAAAGGGCAACATTTCCCCACTAGAGGCAAAACAGTCTGCCTCAATTCATCTTCCAAAGAGCATAGAGTCAGGTGAGTCAGGTTCTCAAGTGAACTGAGAGGGTCCATGAGAGTCTCCAAGTTCCCCATACAATAAGTGGCTCCATAATAAAAATAAAAGTCAAGTTCAAGGTCTTTTAGCTGAGGAGATCTTCTTGAAATAATAGAAAACAGTTCTGGATTTGGTTCACCGCTGATGGGAAAGACAACATTCAGATGATTAAAGCTTTCATCCAGTACTGAATCCAAAAATGAACAGATGTCAATGATGCAGTGTTTGTCATGTCCTCCATTAACATTATCATCAGGATGTTTGAACTTGAAACCTTCTCGGTAAAAGCGCTTGACAAACTGCTTTCTAAAAAGAGAATATTTGGGATCAAATTTGAATAATCATAGACATGTACATTTTATTACCTGATTTCATCACTCACGATTCCTTTAAGATAATAATCGAGATGAATTTGTACACGGCTGCTTTTCTCTTGAGCAGACAGGGGCGGACGTGATGACGAAAGTACCGATGAAAAAGGTAAACACGGGGAAAGTTTTCCTTTTTGTGGGTGATTATCACACTTAAGGGAGCTTCTTACTATTTCCTTGTAGGAAACACTAAACGCTAAATTTTCCAGAGTCTGAACGCCCATGGTAAATTCGTGAATTCAATTAAGAGGACGAAAAATTCTACTTCTGAACGACCCCAGTCTAAAACTGCGAATCGAAAACTAGCAGACAACTCTGCTAAATAAAAACAAACTGCTAACCAGAGTTGTCATTACGAGTACGCTGCACTTTCTTCGCAAACATATTTTTTTAAAGGTTGATTTACAGAGAATAGGTTATTATAATTTATTAAACCGAATTCAAGAAAAGATCCTATCCTTTTCTTGTACAGAGTTCAGAGGGATGCGTGACACCTAGTATTGCAGTATGCGCTACCCAATTTTATTATCTCCTTATTTTAAAATATGGTAGCCCAATTTTTTATTGACTTATTTTTGTCGGGGTTAAAGTGTGCAATATTACTATAACGAGTTCCTTACGCCGTTCCGTCCACCCGACTCTTTGAATAGGTTGACTAGTTGAATATACCATTGCCCTGTTTCGATTGTACTATCTAGCCTCATTTATACTTATCATTCCCTTTTAATACTTACAACAAGTTCTAAAAAGTGTGTGCGTTTAGATCGCTGACAACCGGACTGATAGCAGTTGCAATAATTTTTTCAGAACATCATAAGGCAGCCTATCAGTCAGAGATGATGCGCAAAGTTTCGTCTTCGGCGTCGTGGTTCCTCCAATCTGTTGGACGTCAAGGCGGTGGCTTAAAATCTAAATGAAGGAAGAAGCTTACTACAAGACACCAACAAAAACTACCACGTCTACTTTTGCTTTGGCTTGTATATTTTCAATTGATTTAAATTATGAGTTAAATCATTGTCGACAATGACGACTCGTCATTAAAGTCTTATCTTCTAAGAAGATGGATACCTTATTAGCCTTGGAAGAAGAAGCCTGGAACTTGGTGGGGAGCACCAAGCTGCTAAGCAAGTATCATGGTAGACAGCATTATTTTCACGAAGCTGAACATAAGTATTGACGGCGACGGCTATTGGTGATTTGGGTACAGTACTAATCTTTTCAATTTAACGTTTGGGTACAAAGAAAATGTACCCAAATCGACATAAAATTTTGATATTGGTACCCAAAACGTTTTTATTCTGAGTCTGCTCAGATGAGCGAGAGCTGACGAGCCAACAGTCCGTTCTCTTTTTTCTAAAAATTTTTTAATGGAGGGGAAATTTAATGAAGTGTTGCATTACTAATTGTGAAAGACCGAACGATGTTAGTTCTCCACAACTCATTCAGTGCGAGTCAGTGATCCACCGAGAATGCTACCCAAACCGAGGTAAACAATTTCATCATCATCATTCGTACTTCAGTAATGACTTTTATTTGATTCTTTCAGTAATTACTAAACAGGAATATGTTAAGATGAAAAGAGGCGGTGAAACCGGGAAATCTTTAACTATATTTGTGCTGTATGTGTTCCTGTGGTCAACGAGCCCCTCTCTACTAAGATTACTCGCCGCAATAACCGCGTTGGCGGTTCTAAGGGTGTCGTGAAGTAGACAAACACAACGAAGAAAACTGTGATAAATTTATATAATAGGAGTTGTCCAAACTAAAAATAAATTTAATTTTTTTAGTTGGAAGAACCGATCTCAAGCTCACAACCTTCTTCTTCGACAACTGCAGCAAATGTGACTAGGGCCAGCTGAGAAAGCATAATCTGCTGTGGATCACTCACAAGGTCGAGCGGTTCCCTTGCAAAGCCGAGGTCGAGGTCGTGGCCGAGGCCGTACTACTGAAGCTGACCCAACTGCTAATCCAAATGCTCCCAGAAGGAAAACAACCAGGGGAGTTAGTGGAAAGGGTACTCAAGAGACTCAAACAGAGGATGATGGTCACAGAGCTCCGCGGACAAAAGTTAGCACGGTACCTGCTGCCATCCGCAAAGCGAGCACACAGAAGAGAAAAGTTGCCGATGATCCTCTACTGCGTCCTAAGGAGATACTACTGTACTGTTTCCGGTAAATTATATTCATTTATTTTAAAATCTATTACAATTAATATATTTTATATTATTGTGAAATGTCAAGAAAGAAACAGTCATCACGAATCAGAAGTTGCGCTATATTTGCCAGCGGTACCAAAGTCATGATCTTTCGCCAATGCAACCCCTCAAACGATACGTGAAAATTTATTTTAAGAATTTTTCGTATTACTACCAAAACAGGACTTCCGCTACTAATGCCAATGTTGTTTGAGGATCAAGATTATTCCATGTTCGACCAGCCTGACGATAACTTAAGCGACGAAGAAGAAATGGTGGAAGGAGAAGAGAGTGAAGATGAGGATGCGGAAGAGGAACCATCGCTTCCTATGCCAGAGCGTGAATTAGATAATGAATCATCATCTGATGAAGATAACTAATGTGCTTTGTATTGATCTGTTTCTATATTTATCCAAGTTAATAAAGCAAATTTAAAGCATCGCAAATTATCTTTCATTTGAACGCTTTGGGTACAATAGAAAAGTGATTTGGGTACAAAGAAACCGTACCCAAAATGACACGACATTTGGGTACAGTCTGTACCCAAAAAGCTGTACCCAAATCACCCTAAGCCGACGGCGACAGTTAGATCAATTTCATTTTCTGTAAGACAAAGACTTATTGAAGACCTTCAAACAAGAGAAATGATAATCTTCTTACTGCTAACGTTGTCTCCGGCAAATTATAGGAAGAGGTCGAGGAACATACTGCGAGTAGGAGAGCTCTCCGTCTTTGAAACAGTATGGAAAGTAGAAGCCCATTACAATTTGTACCAGTTGTTCACTCCCACTGCAACTAGAGGTAATGTTGCGCGAACTAAACTAAGACATTCGTTAGTATTAACATTTTACGGTCTCACATCTGTTATTCTTCCATGTTTAGACCTCTTGGCAAGCAATGTAATGTTCCATATGTGTATGTAATGGAAAATTAAGCTAAGCTATGTAATTTACGATTATTTTGTTATTGAGTGTGTGTTGAATATCCCCTCAAAATTCTACCACTTGCTCTTTTCTTCTTCTTATATTTTTGCAAGCGTGATGTACGTGTGTGACGTGTGAGCATTGAGCAAGGGGATTCCGGGGGTACCCTAATGACGTCACCTGCTCTCTCACTTCATTATCTTGCACGGTTGCCCCATTTTAAAGAGCGTTGCTAATGGTGAAAATCAAATGTCTTTTCTATAAATGAATATAAGATTGAGCGAAACGTATGACCAGCTTCAGAAATGCTATCTTTTTTTTTATGTCTCGATATGCGTGCGTTTAAATCGCTGAATCGGGCACTAGTCACACGTTCGATGCGATCGAAGGTAAATGGTTGGGGGAAGAGGCTGACAAAGAGTATATCTATTTCTCTGAGAACATTTCGTGCATAAGATTGGGCCTTTTGCTCATTCCTCTTGTACTTTGATCTGCGTTGGTCACTTTACGCTCGACTTTACGGGAGATTTAAAACGAATTAGTAGTCTGGAGGAAAGAAGACTCAGCACACTTGCGTAGTCGCGTAGTCACAAAAATATCACCTGAACGAAGAGGGGGAGATGTTTATATGCTTTCTTTCCTCTCGGTTTGATATGAATTTGTAGGAGAGGTTGCTTATTTCAGTATCCGTATCGAATCGTCTTAAAATGTTAAGTCACAAAGATTTGACCTCTTCTGCGAACTGTCGGTCTCACACCACTCACGTTTGGAGCCCTTAAAGAATGCCCGAAAACCTTTGAATGATCCCTCAATTTTACTTCATCTTGCTTTCGACTGTCCTACCCGCTTGAAGTGGAATGAAACTTATATGCTCAACATCTCAGTCAATCGAAGTACCTATTTTTTCAGGTATTTTCGCTTTCCGTATTTTATCCGTATATTTATTGCGTTTGAATAGGAACGGCTTCATCTTCAGTATCTTGTCAAGGAGTTCACTTCCAGTTTGCTCCTGATTCTAGATTGGCTCGGAACGGCGGCGTAGTCCGCGGCGTCATCTTCTCTCCTTGCGCTGATCGCACGATACGCTAAATGAAAACTGATGTATTTAGATTACCACTCCCCAGTTTTCTTTGCACTTTTTGTAAATATACTGTAAGTTTGATTACAGAAATAAAAATCTGGTCACAAATTAAAACTGCGAAAGATTGATTCATAATTATTTTTCTTACATTTTACTCCCAGTATAGTGTTAGGTAGGAGAGCTCTCCGTCTTTGAAACAGTGCGGGCAGTGCAAGCCCATTTGGAAGCAGGGTAGAAGCGCTCCACGTAGTTCTAATATTAATAGGTCAATTACATTAATATTATTCTTTCTTTTAAAAACATAAAGTTATTGTAAACTCACTTCGCCACCGTCTCGGGAATTTATGTTGGCCAGAAGATTGTAATCGCCCGCCTCCAAAGCGCACTCACATATAAAGAGTGGATCAAACCGGTTTTTCTTTTGTTTCAAAAAACAAAACAGACGAGTCAGAAAGTCAAAACAGTCGGAACAGCTCAAAATCTAAATGAAGGTGACCATCCTTTGAACAGTTAACTATCATCGGCGGTCAAGGAGCGAAAGGATTAAAATTTATACATCGTCCGAAATCCGGTTGTGCTAAATTTCTTACAATGGTGAAGCTGTGGATTACATGTCTTTCTCAGAATTGTTACCATCTAAATGTGCGACTAGCTTCTCCTGTGGCCACTCCACTGAAATCGTCCTCACACTATTCTAAGAATAATGCAGAATATCCTATCCTGTCGTGCGTGCTTTAAGGTCTACTATCGTATTGCATAGGCACTCACGGTCTCCCGCAGCAGCCGTTCCTTTTACAAAATTGTATTGGTGACAAGATATTCTAAATACAGCAAAATTACCTTTCCATAAAAAAAAACCGTTATTAACGTTACAATATTTTTTTGTAAATAACAGGTGGACTGTTCTAAATCGAAGTTGATTGAACAAAAGACGAGCTAGTTATTGTATCGTATTAGCGTAGAGTCGATTAATAAAATTTTGAAATGATAGTAGCAGCACTATTTCATATCTTTGTTTTATGGTATTCAAAGTTTTTGCTTTTTATGCTTCTATTCAAAGGAGGGAGTATAAAAGTAGATCAAAGAGAACAAGTTAACAAGGCAGCCACTAGCTGCTTATACACTAAACTAAAGGGAAGTGTCTTTCAGTCTATTTGTTTTAGGTTACGTCCAGCGCAGTTTAATCATCCTTAAATTTTCTAGTAGGGACTGAAAATTCAAGTGTAGAATGTTAACCTGTCAAAAGAAACTCATGATTCATTCATACATATTTACAATCTTCAATATTGTGATGATGCATTAAAATTCTTATACGTGTGTGTAAATCTGTATATGCTGACACCATTTTTATCGCACGGGTATATGAAATATGACTCGTTCTAAATGAAGCACTATTTCCTATTAAATGCTTCTCCGTAGCCACTTATTAAGATGACAACGTTTTTCAAAAACAATTGTTGCACACTTGGGTTAAAGGAAAGAGTACGGGACCTGGCTGTAGGAACCGGTATTATTTAATCTCGCCGCCGGTGGGCACGGACACGTACACACAAAGAATGCTGCGACTGTCACAATGGAATTAAGCGATAAGGGCTTCTAATGTCTTCCAGATCAAGTGTTGGCTTGCAAGAATTCTTGCTGGGCTATTAGTTTTTCAAGGTAATTCTATATTTTTCGGACGGATTTATTCTCAAACACTCTCTTTTTTTTAGTACGGTAATTAAGAATTCCACAAAGGAAGCATAAGAATCTTTACATCTTCAAAAAAATGTTGGCTTCTTCGGAGGGTATTAGTGGCGATTAGCAGATGAGTTGCTAGCATATGTTTGCATCAAGGAATGAGATCCACTTTGAAGAGGACATGTGCAGAAATATGCTATGCAATAGGTGATGGTTACGCAGTAATTTTCCTATCCGAGGGAATGAATATGTGACTGACGGAGTGATGGTTCATCAGCATGTCCAAAGAAACAACTACGTGAAGAGGAAATGAGGTATGAAGGCTGCTGAGTAAATCTTGTTCCTGATTATTTTGAAAATCAATCTTGATGACAGCGAATCCCGGAAGTAGTCGGAAAACCTGGAAAATTAAAATGAGGATCAGAATAAGTGGGTAAACGGGTTAAATCCTGACAAAACTAAATACCAATTAAGATCGATGCGCTTCAACAAAATTATGAAGGGTGGCCGGCAGCGTGGACTCATTGTAGGGAATGTTTCGCGATGTGATAACTCGAGCGCAATGGCATTGTAATTTTTTAACCTCCTCTTCGCATAGCCAATCGGGCAGATCCTTCAGGTTGCCATTCTCGCGTTTCCAGACATCAGCTGCCGTCTCTCTCTTTCGGTTTACTTTGCAAAGGTGACCACCACAGGCCAAAAGTAGCCGGGCAGCATTACCAACCACCTCGTCATCAATACCAGACAAACGTCGAACTCGATCCTTAGTTGCAAGAACGTGAAGGGGCCCATTTCCAAAATGATCGCTAGCATTGGGATTGGCTCCGGACAGGAGAAGGAGACGAATAGTGGACAAATCTTCAGGATTTAAACACGCCATATGTAGGAAGGTTTTTAGAAATGTCTTTAGAGCAACTTTGATGCGGCTCTCCTCACACTCTTGAGCTAGCAACTTGCACAAGGATTCCTTCACTTCTTCATCAATTAGAATCTTTGCGTTCCGAGCGAGAAGAGCTACTAACTGGATAAGAATTTTCTCACGATCGTAAAATTGAAAAAAGGATAGATTCGTCTCAAGTATGAACTCTAATGGTTTCTTAAACGTATCGGCGATGAAGAGGTGATGATTATTCTCCAGTTGTGACATCATAGAGAGGAGGTATTTGACGACGTCTATTATGACCTCCGAACGTTCGTAATTTGGAAGCAAAAGATTACGGCAACTCGCATCCAACGTAGCCCATAAAACGTCACGAATATCGTCGAATCTTCGCTGCTTCAATAGGTTGGAAAAACAATCCGAGAGGGAGTCCAACATGTAACAGCCAGAAATCAAACTCCTGCCGGGAAAAATTCTCGAAAGGGCGAGGTATGATTGAATCTTGTATTCTGTAGGATTCTGTATGCCGGCTTCGACTTCAGCTGATGTGGTCCACTCGATGGTTCGTCCGCTTTCCAGGGTCAGCGGAGTTTTCAGAATTGGGTCTGGTTTCTCCTCTCGAAGAAGAAATGCTCGGCGCAAATACCCATAGGCTCGTTTAACGTGAGAATCATATTCGTCCGACTCACTGAGAATTATGGCGGCTGCCATTTCCAAAGCACAGATTTTTTCGGTGCGATCCAGGCCGTCGTTCTCCACCAGGAAATCAACAACCGTCCAGTTGCGACTTTCGACCGCAGTCAGGATGGGCGTGTTGCCTTTCTTGTCTCGAATCATGATGTTTGCGCCTTTTTCTACTAACAGCTTGACAACAGTGAGTGAATCCTTTTCTTTCTTTTCCGCAAGTTTGGCCCAATGGTGAAGGACTGTCTCACCACACAAGTCTTGTTCATCCAATGCCATGCCATGATGTACGAGAAGAGTGGTCAAATTGGCTGAATGCGCAGCAAGTCCTGAACAAATGGAATATCCATCATGAGTGGACGGCCTGGCTCCATTTTCGAGCAACAGTCTGACTATGGGAATAACGATGGTGCCAACGTCATCACAGTCATATTCCGCACGACTATGGAATTTTCGGGTGGCTCCAAGAAGAGGCGTCAGGTTATGGTAGTATCGGTCATGAAGGGAGGTTGTTTTTAAGAAAAGGTCCGCTCCTTTTCCGATAAGGTACTCAACAATGCTGAAGCGACGGTCGTAAGATGCAACGAAGACTGGACTGGCTACTTCCATTTTATAGCTCAAACTTGTGTAGAATACTGCAGTGTCGTTGACGGCTACACCCCACTTCTCCACCAGATACTTCACCATTTCGAGATCTCCGTCACTGCACGCCAGCAGCAATGGTGTGGTGCCATCAAGATGAAATCCACGAAAGACGAGGTCTTTAAGAGGAGCATGATGATGACAGTGACCTTTAGAAATGTGCTCTTTGACCCATTTCAAAAGACGACGCAACCCACCACTGGACTGTAAAGATCGAACGGTGAACGTCTGGGTCTCCAGAGAACATTTAGCATACGGCGTAGCTGCTGTTCCACTGTCAAAAAACAATCATATAATAGTGGATCATAAATTTATTTGTGCAAAAGTAAAAGTAGTGTAATACCTGTCATCTACGAACTGGTTTCGTAATTCCAAAGAAAAAGTAGGCTCCCAACGACGAGGATCCCGGGAGTAGTCTAATTTCAAAATAAATTACTAGTTAAAGCGAATGTAGCATTAAAAAAATATATGATGATTACAAAGTCAGTAGTGAAGTAATGTTTGTGTACCTTCATAATCATCTGAAGGAGAACTTTCATAGCTGTCTAAATAGTCTTCTACTTCCTCAACATTTTCCTCGAACTCGGAGTCTTTGGAGACCCCCAGCTCTTTAACGTCGTTTTCCGGGGAAGAATCAGTTTTCTGACCAATGTGGGTGACTGTCCATTGGCTCCCAGTGGGCATTTTGTTGTGATAACCACTTTTCTTGTTGGATTTCAGTTGACTAAGGGCAAAGTGAATCAAGAAACTGCTTCTGGAACCACCAGTCATGTACCTGTATTTCTGCAAAATTGATTAAAAAGAAATGCACAAGAACATAAGCTATGTATACAGGAAAAAACCAGAACGTTCACACAAAAAATAAGAAAAATGTTGTCTCACAATGTATAGACCTAAACTAGTCTTTGTACTGAAGCAGTAAACAAACCTTTTTGAGCTGCAAGAGTTCGACATGACGAATCTTAGTTTCTACCCCCATCTTCAAGCGGTTATTTCTCTTCACTTTTACCATTATTTTGTACTCGATGACAATTAAAGACTATTTCAAAGTTCCAATTTTCAACGAACGTCAATGCACACAAAATCGGTTATTATGTTTCAAAACAAATCGGAGCCGACAGAGCAGACGAATTCATGAGAAAAAGTAATCACTCCAGGGTTGCCGAAGGATTTTCCCCTCAGGAATTCCGCCATCCCAAATTTCAATGAGTCAATGAACGCAACGAGATATTTATGCAACTTCCGCTTATTAAACAAAATTAATTGATTTCCACTTGGTCTTGGGTTTACGGCTATAAATTGCGCAGAGTACAACCGACATTGGGAACCTCCTTGTTCCGACTTCGCTCACGCAAATCATGCTTCATCTCACTTCTACATCAGCTCCCCACCTATGCGGCTATGCCTCCCGTAATCCACCACCAAAACCTGCATTAGCATTTCCAGAGAGAGTCAAAAGTGGATCCCACACAGCTCGTTCCCATTCTAGAGCCACTATTTTTCTTCGAAATCAAGATTCATCAAAGTATCAAACACTTTTTCGCCTCATAATTGGCTAGTGCTTAGCTTTTTGCCAACTAAATTCAGGTTAAGATGGGCGTTCATTATCGTAGCCTTCTTATTAAGTACCGTAACTCCATTGTAATGGTCAACTGCCTTTGTATAGGATACAGTTACGGATTTTGGCGATGGTCGTCGTAATAGGCGTAGCATAGACCAAAGAGGACGGAAGGTCTCCGTCAACTTTGTGATATTGTATAATGTTTACCATCCTTTAAAGGTGAAGGACGATTGGACGAACATTTTCATCATGAAATTGTTTTTCTCTTCCCGAAACTCTACAATATCAATGAAATATGAAAAGCTGTCTTTTCACAGTTAACTCAATTACTCAAACTCTTTGTTACCGAATGCGTCGGCAGTGTGCGAGTCGGTACATAAGAGCTCCCCCTTTTTGAAAAAAAAGAAACCGCACAACATAATAGCAATCATAGAAAATCGATGCGAAGAACAGTTAGGGCCCATATGTGGACCGAAATCAAACTACTTTCGGACTAGTTCTGATGCGGCGGGCGGCCCGCGGGGCGGCACTTAGTCTACTGGCCGACGGAGTCCTTCCCTCTCGAGTCTCGCCGCTTCCCATTCAAGCCCCCCTTTATTGTTCCTCCTACCATTTCGTCTCTATTGTTCTCTCTCTATTCGTCTTGTGCCTATCCTAGGGAATTCCGTGGGATACCCTAATGACGTCACCACTTTTCTCGTCAGTTTCTTCTTTAAGGAAAAAAAAGAGTGAATCGGAAATGCATTTTTTTAAAGATTCGTATGCGTGCGTTTCTATCGCCAGAAACACGTTATTCTTCGATTACAGAAGTTCCGTTCTCCAGATTCTTTTTGTATTATTAACAAGAACAACTGAAAAGGCAGCAGAGATGGGCAGAGCAACATGGTCCACTCCTTGTCACCTGCACCGGCCCTTCCGTCGCCCGGCATGCAGCCAAGTGCCAGCGGTCGTCAATGCTGAAGGACGGATCCCTCAAATCCATTTCGATACAACCGTCGAAGCCCGACTCTACGGTGACAGTGTAACAAAGTTTCCCAAGCAGTTCCTCCTACAGCCCATCGAACCCAGCAAGCTCGGTGCCTCTCCATCCTTGACGGACGCCGAATAATAATACCTTAGAGCATTAAAGTTATACCGTCTATTTTTCCGCTTCGTATTCTCCTTGCGCTCTGAAAGGATTAAGGGATGCTCCTACTTTGATTATAAACAGCAAGACATTCACGAAGAGAGAGAAATAGAGAATTCCTCTTACCCACTAGCTATTCAATAGACGTAGAGGAACCTCTTTCTTGGTGTAAGCCACATATTTAAGTGATCGAAAGACAACTTATAGATACATGTATAGATACTAGATAGGCGGATGAGGAAAGAAGACTGTAAAGAATCGACATCGGAGTTATTGCGGGACCGTGAAGGACTCTTGCGAAAAGTTTTTTTTAGATCTAGGATGCCACCTACGGCCGTCAAATGTTATGGGATTTATGGCTCCTTCTAGCTTTGGGTAGCTGGACTCGGAACAATCTCCCAATCAAAGCACCGTCTAATTTGTCACCTGGTTTGGATCTTGGAGCGCTCCCAACGGCCGCTACCATGCTGACGAACGCGTCCACTTTTCAGCAAGAATATGAAGGGGTACATTTCCTTTTTCAGCCTGAATTAGGATTGACTCCGAACAGAAGGAGAAGACACGACGTCTTCTTTTATCACCATCAAGGATTATTCTGAATTAAGCAACGAATAAACACGACGACTCGTATCCAACGTAGCAAATAACACGTCACGCATATCGCTAAATCTGCGCTACCCTATAATATCACAAAAACAATCTGAAAAGAGTCAGGCAGCATGGAAAAGCCAGTAATCGGCATTGTTAGATAGCATAGTAGTAATTCATACATTATTATAAAGGAACATTTGAAATGCGTATACAATTAATTAATTTTTAAAAAAATTTAAAAGATTAAATAAAATATTCGAATAATGGCTTTTTACAATTTCAAATTTAGCATACATAATTCCCATTCATTCGGAAACATTTCTGCTTCAGCAACTTTGGCTATTTCTATAGATTTGTATTGCCGTCAATCTGAAATGAAGGTCAAATAACGAGAAATCAGAAAAGAGCCACACATCCGCACTAGAACGCAATTTCCTAATAATCGGAAGCAATCGTATTTGATTTTGTGTTCCGATTTGGGTTTGTTATATTTCTTTCACTTTTCTTTGATGCATAGATGATGCTCATTCAGTACCGTACATCTCTACATCATAATTATTCTTTTGTTTAAATTAGTAATTTTATCAGATTCATGTTTTAATACTATTCCATATCTTATTTATACATTAGCAGATAGCAGTCCTTCGTTATTTTTGTAGCAGATAAATTCAGTTTATTTTTTATGAGCTCTCTTCAACCGACATATTTTGTTTCTCCCCGACCGACGAAGCTTTTGAAGCCGCCAAAGTTTCGCTTTGCTCCAACTCTCCCAAATTTTCACTTATCAGCTCCATTATTATTTCCTCATGCTCATCTCCGTGATGGAAAAAATGACAAAAAGTAAATGACAAAGAGACGAAAGCAATTCGTTTGAACCATTTAGGAACCTTGAAACCTTTGTTCCATTCCGGGTAGATTCCGCTCATCACCACCTCGATGAACATCCAGCCAATAAGCCATCCTGTTATATAGCCAATCATGATTTCCAGAAAAGAGGCTTCGCAATTTCCGTAACAAACACATCCAATGCCAATTTCTGTAAGAGCTGTAATAATGATGGTCACTATCTTGTCCGACCAATGTTGTGCAGTCAATTTAGTCTCACTAGGCCGACGTAGTTCATTACTGCTTGACATGCAAAACCACAATACGCTTACTGAATAACTCAATAAAGAGATCATCACACACGAGAAGGATCTAGCTGGAATCCATACATTTGGATTAGTAAGGTTCTCTGGTTTCGGTTTCGAAAGGTCGGTGAACTTCAGGTGAAGCATTGCGATACCATAGCCAATGTAGATTGACAAAGCTGTCGTGATGAGGAATCCTGTAAAGACTACCCCAAATAGTCGCCGAACATAGATACCATTTTGGTTGTAATCCTCTTCCATTCTCATAAAGCTAAACGAGAAAAACATTCCTGTAATCTATATCTATAAAACAAAAAGTTATCGTTATGTATCAAGAAATTCCCTGATTGGTCCAAATTTTCTAGGGGTAGGGGCTTAGAGAATGCAGCTGAACTTTCCACTTGCAAATGTAGTTTAAGTATATGAGGAATAAATCGGAGAACTTACTAACGATAATGCTTTAAACGCTAACAGTAAATCACGTTCATCAACCTGCATATATATCTTTCAGAGAGCAAAACTTTACTTGCAACTATTTTCATGAGTTGCGAAGAAACATTAGTTAAGTCCTTGAGCCGCCTGTGTGGCCGCTTAGGCCGCCTGAGAAATCGCAAATTGGTAGAATAACAAAAGTAAAATAGTTGTTATTACGGGTTGTAAAACTGCGAATCAATGAATGCACGCAGGTACTAATCAATACAAATTTAGAGTCATTTCGGGCAAAGCCGAAGCAAGGGCCAGCTAGTTAGGAAGAAAAACTGGAGCGCGAATGGTTGTGAGTGTAGTGCGAAGCTCCATACAAAGACCAAGGCTGCTGCCAGCACTAACATAATGAGGGTGAAAGTGCGGACGATATAAGATTTTTCGCGCATCATTGAAAAGTTGTCCATCTCGTAGATTAACCAACTGTTGAAGGTAAGCAAAATTGCATATACAGAAATGCGGATAGCGAAACGATATTTGCAGTTATCAAACATTTCTTTAAGTTAATGAAAAATTGGGACTTTATCTTTTTTATTGTTGGCCTAATGAAAGATCTCTGATTTCCCATAAACTTAAAGCGCTGAAAGGTTTGTTTAAAATTGAATGGTCAATTCTATTTTTGAATATGATTAATGGGCTTATAGGCAATTATTAATCAATCAGCAAGCAAGATTCGAAAAGAGATTCGACTCGCGGACGAAGAGTGGGACTTAACACACAAATGAGGTTAAAAGAAACAGAGAGAAAGTCAAATAAAGAGGTTGTATTAAAAGAATCGTAAATTCGCAATAATAGCATTTTTACGCTTTGAAAAGTGCACATAAAAATCTTTCTCGTTGACTTGCTATTGATATTTCAGCGTATCACCCGATAAATTAACAATCATCAAGCGTTTTTCACAATCATTCGGATTTGTACCATTTTTACTTTCACCGATTCGTGATGTTTGATGAGACAATATCATATTCTTCTAGTTTTTCTTGGGAGAAGAACTTCTAGGTAAATACAAATCAGTGCGTACATGGTTATCTGATTAAAGTCGTCGAGTGAACCACAAAGAAAAGAAATAGCAAAAAAAAAAAAGAATTTTCTCCTTTTCCTTCGTGGAAATTCAAGAAAAGGCAGCCGAAGCTAGCCACTAGTGAACATGCACTATTCCTCTTTAATATCTATGATTCGATCAGTAATCTACCTGTCATGTTTTAATTTCTGGGTATACTCTAACGACGCCATCTCCTTGCATTAGTGCTTTCTGCCCTTCTCCTCTTCCAGTAAAAAGGTTGATCGCTTCGTGAATATCGGCAAGAAGGAAAAAGGAGCAGCAGCCTTCGAAATGCTCTTTTTCTACAGATGACTCCGCCGCGTGTGTGCGTTTCGATCGCTGACACTCGGACCGATGGCAGTTGCAAACGTGTGTGCAATAATTTATCTCAGAACGGCCCATAAAGAAGCGCTATCAGCCTAACGGATGCTTCTTTATGATCTGCTGGACCACTGTTCATTTCGTGCAGTTCTCTACCGAACGAAGGGTAGCAGCAGAGTGCCGCTACATAGGTACGTTTTCCAATCTTCCTCAATACTCTTTGATTAATTTTCAATATCGCGTTATTTCCCTCTACATACAAGAGCGCCGAGGTGACTTTTAATGAGTACAAGAGTTATAAAAAAACTGGCTGACCCTACTTGCTTGTATGATGCAACACTAATAAAAAAGGAAGAGGTAAATTATATTTACATGGTGCGCTGCTTGTGCTGCTGGCTGTAATGACTTGTTCTATTTCTGTATTCACGTCTGGTACACAGCTGCAAAATAAGTCACACTGCTAGTTCGGTTATTTATCAAAGCACTCCACAATCGCTTCTATCGGTGGTCCAGTGGTGATTTAAGTCCCTTTTTAGTAGTAATATACCAGCCACGAAGACGTATGTTGAATGAATTCTCTGGAGAGAGACGATTTTTTCACGCTCAACTATTTTATATCCCCTCAAACAAATGTATTATTCTACAGATCTATCTACCTATTGGACTTTTAACCTTATTCGATATCTGATAAATATCATGTCGGGTGCTCACGATGGAGGAAGGAGCGTACTAACTTGAGTAAACATTTCCAAATACTTGATTAAATTTTTTTTCACGGAAATATTTTTAACAACATATATAGTTGAGGATCTAGCAAGAATCCCTCTTTAGCTGGTTTTGCATCAGGCAGATGACACTTTGAGGGAAGAAGCTTTTCTTTCTTTTTTTTAGTTCGTTACATTTCTTCTCTCTTTCCTTTTGAAATAATTTTCACTAAACCAGTTTATATACCCCCTTAGGGTAAGAACTAAAACGGACTGTGAACAAGACGATTAGTGTCAGCAGCCTGTTTCTATGCGGGTGCATTCAGTGGCGTCGTCGGCGTCGTGAAATCTGACGGACGTCGAAGTCAATTAAGGAAGGAAGCGCACTAAAGGAGCGACACGGATGAAATATGCTGCTTCTATGTTTGATTTTACTGTAGTAAAATTCCAACGGATTGAATAATAAGTGAAGGCACAATCGTCATTAATCTTTTTTTGGTTGACTGGTGCAAAATCACATCAGCCACTTGCAGATGCGCAGCTAAATATCATCTATCGATTGGTATCAACTGGTATACCTTTGATCCGGACACACACTGGAATGAGCAAAATCCCATCAGACTTTTGAGAACAATAAAAATGTCCACTTATTAAGAATCTGTTATAATCTTACAATACTTATAGAAAAATCATGTCTCAGCTTCGAATAAGTGCAATCTTTCAAAGTGAATGGAAGCTTTAATATTTTTTCCCGTTTCCCAGTATTGACAGATGGAATTATTTAGTTTTTACTGACTTTAGCCTTTGGGATGTCCATAATTAAATGTGTATTCCTGTTTAGGAATTAGTTCAACATTTATCACGAAGCGTAAGAATCATGGAGTGATGGTTCATCAAGGGTCCAATGAAACTACTGCGTAAAGAGGGAATAGGGAAGGAAGGCTGCAGAGTATATCTCTTCCAAGTTTAAAAAGAGATCTTGGCGACAGCATCTCAGCGGAAGCAGTCAGAATTACCTGGAATATTTAAAATGAGGATTTAAAATTAAGATATAAAAACGAGTTTAACTCTGGACACCAAATACCAATTAAGGTCGGTGTGCTTCAACAAAAGGATGGAGGATGGCCGGCAGCTCAGACTCGTCGTAGGGAATGTTTTGGGAAGTGATAACTCTGGCGCTCTCGCATTTTAATTTTTTGACCTCCTCTTCGCGTAGCCAGTCGGGGATATCATTCAGGTCATCATTCTCGCCTTTCCTCCAAACATCGGCGGCCGTCTCGGCATCATCGTTTACTTTACAGAGGTGCGCACCATATTCCAGAAGTATCCGGGCAGCGCTACCAACCACCTCTGCATTAATAGCCAAAAAACGCCGATACTGAGTGGCAAGAATGTGAAGGGGTCCGTTGCCGTACTCATCGTCTGCATTTGGATTGGCTCCGGACAAAAGTAGAAGTCGAATAGCGGACAAATCATCAGGATGCAAACACGCTTTATGTAGAAAGGTTGCCTTCTTTATCGGACGACTTTGGAGGCGGTTTTCTTTAGCTACTAAATGGCGCAAAGATTCTTTAATGTCTTCATCAATGAGTAATTTTGCGTTCCGGGCGAGATAGGTTATTAACCCTAGGAGAATGTAATGGTCATCTGCAAAATCACCAGTGAAACACTCAAAAGGGATCTTCTCAAGAATGAACTCAAATGGTTTCTTAAACGTGTCGGCGATGAAGAGGTGATGATTATTCTCCAGTTGTGACATCATAGAGAGGAGGTGTTCGACGACGTCCATTATGACCACCATACGTTCTTGAAGCAAAACATTACGGCGACTCGCATCCAACGTAGCCCATAACACGTCACGAATGTCATCGAATCTGCGCTGCTGCAATAAGTCAGAAAAACAGACAGCGAGATTGTCAACGATATAAAAACCAGCAAACGAACTCCTTTCGACACCTTTTCTCAAACCAGCAAGGTACGCCTGAATCTTGTATTCGTTAGGATTTTTGATACCGGCTTCTACTTCAGCTGTTGTGGTCCACTCGATGGTCCGCCCGCTTTCCAGGGTAAGCGGAGTTTTCAGAATTGGGTCTGGTTTTTCTTCTCGAAGAATAAATGATCGGCACAAATACTCTTTAGCTCGTTCAACGTGAGAATCATATTCGTCTGAGTCCATAAGGATTGTGGCGGCTGCCATTTCTAAAGCATGGATTTTTTCGGTGCGATCCAAGTCGTCTTCCTCCATAAGGAAATCCACAACCGTCCAATTGCGGCTTGCGACAGCAGTTAGGATGGGTGTGTTGCCTTTCTTGTCCCGAATCATGATGTTTGCGCCCTTTTCTACTAACAGCTTGACGACGGTGAGTGAATCCTTATCATTATCATCCAGATTGGCCCAATAGTGGAGGACTGTCTCACCACGCAAGTTTTGTTCATCCAATGCCATGCCGTGATGTACGAGAAGAGTGGTTAAGTTGACTGAATAAGCGGCAAGTCCTGAACAAATGGAATATCGATTATGAAGAGTGGACGGACTTGCTCCATTTTCGAGCAACAAACGGACTAAAGGAATTACGATGGTTCCGACGTCTAAGGGCTCTGCGCCGTCACAGTCACATTCGGCATTACTTGAGTAGTTACGGATGGCTCCAAGAAGAGGCGTCAGGTTATGGCAGTATTGACCATAACGGGACATTGCTTTTAGGGAAGCTCCTTTTCCAATAAGGTACTCAACAATCTTGAAGTGACAGTTGTAAGACGCAACGAAAACGGGAGCCGCTACTTCAATCTTACGTAAACTCGAAATTTCGTAGTGGGCTGCAGTGTCGTTTACGCCAACACCCCACTCCTCCACCAGATACTTCACCATTTCGAGATTTCCGTCACTGCACGCCAGCAGCAATGGTGTGGTACCATCAAGTGATCCACGGAACACCAGCTCTTTTAGCGGAGCATGATGACGAAGACAGTAACCTTTTGAAACGTGTTCTTCGATCCAATTCAAAGTACGGTGCAAACCCGCACTGGACTGTAACGATCGAACGGTGAACTTCTAGGTCTCCAGAGTGCATTGAGCGGACGTCGTAGCTGATGTTCCACTGTAAAACAATAACGTATTAGTGGATCATAAATTAATTTGTGCAAAAGTAAAAGTAGTGCAATACCCGTCATCTACGAACTGGTTTTGTAATTCCACAGAAAAGGTAGGCTCCCAACGAGAAGGATCCAGGGAGTAGTCTAATTTCAAAATAAATAACTAGTTAAAGCGAATGTAGCTTGAAAAAAATATATGATGATCACAAAGTCAGAAGTGAAGTAATATGTGTGTATACCTTTATTTTCATCAGAAAGTGAACTTTCATAGCTGTCCCAATGGTCTTCTCCTTCCTCGATTTTTTCCTCAGATTCGGACTCTTCGGCGGAGACAGGACCTTCGTCTTTAACGTCGTCTTCCGGGGAAGAATCAGTTTTCTGACCAATATAGTTGATGGTCCATCTGCTTCCAGGTTTAGTGGGCAACTTGCTTTGAAGTCCACTTTTCCTTTTGGATTTCAGTTGATTAATAGCAAAGTGAATCAAGAACCTGCTCCTGGAACCACCAGTCATGTACCGGTATTTCTGCAGGATTGATGTAAAAAGAAAATGCTATTCAATACAAAGAATAGTCTTAAGCTATTGAAATATAGGCGAAAGTATGTAGAGCGAAATATGTGGACACATAATGTGTAAACTTTATTGTAGGCTTCCTCAAAGTGGAGAAAAAACAAACCTTTTTAAGCTGCAAGAGTTGGATACGACGAATCCTAGCTTCTGTGCCCATCTTTAAACGATTATTTCTCTTCCCTTTTACCATAATTTGCTGCTCAATCGCAAATATTGATTATTACAAAATTTCAATCTTCAACGAATGATACACGACGACGATTTCACGGTTATATATTTGAAACAAATCGGAGCAGAACGAATTGCCTTCAAATGGTAAACATTGGATCGATTCCAGGGTTGCCGTCACATTCTTTCTCTCTAGAAACCGGTGATTCCGTCTTTCCGTGATTTTCCGTCATTCCGATTTACACAACGAGGTTACGAGATATTTATGCAAGTTACGCTGATTTTTAAAATTCACTCTTGTCATTGATTTCCGATTGGCATTTTTAATCATTATTAATTAAGTAGAGCTCAACCAACAGTGGAAAATGAGGTTCCAACTGCGCTCACGTTAATCACGCTTCATCCCGCTTCAACATCAGCTCACTACCTATACCGTTCGTAATCTCTGCTTGATTTAAATAAGCATGTCGGAGCCTCTTCTCTTCCTTATCGATCTTTCCCGTCGCCTTTTCTCTAATAAAGAAACTAACGGTGATAATACTGAATGCCAGTTTTACTTATCTTTTTAATTCCGGTTTCATAAAAATTATAATTAAAATGTGTTACTGCTTTAATATTCTGTAGAGGTGGAACAGTGAGTAGCAGCGCCCTACCATGGCGTCGTGGAGCCTACTGGCGATCCAGGCAGCAGGCGGTTCGGGCAAAATCATAGGTGCAAGTTCGTTCTCATACTTATCTATATAATACTTCTAAACGATGTTCGCCCATGTAATTCATAGTCTAGCTCTCTCTGTATATATATGCTACCACCCTTCAATTTAATTGCCCAAGTATAAAATATGACTCGTTCTAAAAGTAAAATTATTTCTTATTAATATTAAATGAATAATCAATTGTTATTCACCACTTATGGAATTACGCGACAGCGGATTCTAAAGCGTTAGACCGACATGCAGTTAGGTATATGTTTTTCTGCTCAACATTATTAAAAGTTTCATAACTTAAGATTTAACTTGAAAATATAAAGTAATAATTTAGTCTGTGAGCACGCGCTTTTCACCACTTACTGATATGAGACATCAACCGGCAGCCGGTCTAAATGAAGCGTAGCCCGAGCACTTTTCAGTAGGACAACAGTTCCACCTCATTCAAAAATGTTTTTATCTCAGAGTTTTTAAAGAAAACTCCAATTATTAGAATTAAAGAAGGGAAGCTTCTTTCGTTTCCTAAATTGGACAGGTGGAATTAGCGTAGTTTTAAACTCACTCTAATTTTTGTTCTTTAACAGCTATATACTGATCGGTTCTCTTCTCTTTGGTACCTGTGTGCAGCTAGGATTCAATGAATGATTAAAACATCTAGCTTAAGGCTCTTCTGCAGTATAATATAATATGCCACTTTACAATAAAATGCATATTACATAACTCAATAAAAAGAAAGAATTAAAGGGGAAGGATATCAAAAGATAGATATGAGAAAGAAAGTGAAAGTTTTTTGCATTGCCATTTGCTTAATCAAGTTCCCATCCTACTCCAAAAGCTCATTTGAGAATGAAATGTCCTTTTCAGAGCTTGGCATCCGGGTGACGCTCGATAACCATTCCGACAGCCTGCAAAAATAGAAAGAAAAGAATAAATAATTAATTATGTAAATTAGTTGTGCCCAAGATATACTGTTCCAAGAATTAGACTTGCAAAGTCCGGAACCCTGAGTCATTGGGAATTTGGCTAATAAAAGCCATTTCTACTTTTAGCACTTGGAAATCCTTGCAAGGTTCATAGAGTGAACAGCAATCGGACCAAAGTGCTCGCCATAAATCAAAATAATCTAAGTAAATAGCTAATTTACCTGTCCACCAGCTGCACATGCAGCGATACAGGCGTACTGGCCATCCTCTCGAATGAGACGGTGAGCAGCATGGATAGCTAGACGGACTCCAGTAGCACCGAAAGGATGTCCAATCGACAGGGATCCACCCCACAAGTTAAACTTGTCCATTGCTGGTGCACCGACCTTCTCCGACTTGCCCATGTAAGTCTTACAGAACCAGTCCGAATCCATGGCACTCAAATTAGCCAAAATTTGTCCCTAGAAAATGATAAATTATTTAATAAGTAGAAAGAATAAAAAAATAATAATAGAAGAGTTATTACAGCGAATGCTTCGTGGAACTCCCAGACGTCAACATCCTTCATCTTCAAACCGGCTCTAGCGAGAACGGTAGGAGCGGCATAAGCCGGGCCGAGCAAGAGCTGATCCTTAGGGTCTTGGCTAACGTAGATAAAATCACGCAGATAAGCCTTGGGCCTCAATCCAAGTTGTTTAGCCCGTTCTTCTGACATAATCAAACAAGCAGAAGCTCCATCCGTCTTTTTAAAAAAAATAATAGTTAGATTTAATTAATTTAAAGTAGCAAATTTAGTTTACCAAATAAGAGGCGTTGGCGGCCGTAACGGTTCCATGTGGTTTGATGAAAGCTGGTTTCAATTTAGCCAGCTGTTCGGGAGTAGAAACACGAACGCCATTATCACGCGTAACTGGCTCACTCTCTCCTGGAACTTGGTAGGGGATGATGTCAGAAAGATAGCCCTTTTCATGAGCATCATGAGCCAGTTGATGAGAGCGGAGAGCAAAGGCATCTTGATCTGCACGAGAAATGTTGAAGGAAGCAGCCAATCTGTCGGCAGAGTGGCCCATCGTCTCGCCGGTGGAGAATTCAGCTACGGCCGGTAGTTCTGGAGTCAAGTCCTTGAGCTTCAACTGGCCCAAGAGTCCGAGTCGGGCACCAAGAGTCTTGGCTTTGTTTGCCTTGAGCATGATGGATCGCATCTTTCTTGAGTGACGGATAGGGACGTCCGACATAAATTCAACACCACCGGCTACACAGATGTCGTAGACGCCAGAATTGATCAAACCAATACCTTGAATCAAAAATAGATTATTAGTCAAGTTTAATATAAGTTTGACATTTTGAAGATAAACTTACAAGTGCTAATGGCTTGATTGGCACTAATGCAGGCCATGGTAACTGTGTGGGAAGGAGTTTTGTCAGACAGACCAGCTCCCAGAGAGGCCTCACGTGCAATGTTGGATGTCTTGACTTCCTGGATGACTGTACCAAAGATGAGGTAGTCAATAATATCTTTAGGAATGCCAGTTCTTTGGATGAGGCCCCTATAAAGTAAAATTGATTAGAAAGAGAGGAGATGATGAATATTGTGAAATATGATATACAGTAAGGCATTTCGGGCCAGATCGTGGGGCATCAGTTTCGAGTAGTTGGTGCCGGACATCAGGAAGGGTGTACGAACAGCATCAACGAGGACAATGTTCTTCTGATTGGGACGAGCCAGGGAAGGCTTTGTCTTGGCCCCTGCAGCGTACAGTGCTGGCAGGCTGGTAGACACATATCGTACCCCTGTAAAATATAGATTTAGATTTATGAAGAGTTCAAATGTATTTTTATGCCCAGTACTGTTGCTAGCCACTTAAAAGTTTGATCATCACAAGTATGTTTAGTTTTATGGTGGCATGATGCCATGAAAACTTCCTTAAAAGATTTTTAAATAATGGAGAATTGAATTATATACCAGTTCGAAGGAATAAGGAAGGATTTAAGCGATGAATTTGAGCCGCCATGGTTCGTGTTCGTGTAAAGGTGTCAAACGAAAATTACGCTCTCAGCTGATCGGCCCCGAAAGCAACTGAAATCTGAAAAGGGAACTGGAAAATATGGGAAATGGAACTGCGGTAGGCCTAACCGCAGTGGGTTTTGGAGTTGGGACTAGGGAATAATAGTATAAAACCTCAATAAATTATTCCAATAAATAAATGTTATACAAATAAATTTATTAGAAAATAATTAAAATATTTATACAAACTGGTTTAAAATTTTAGCAAAAGAGAAACGAAAAGGAACGGGATTTTGCTTTAGACAACCAACAAAGGCGCCATCTGTTGATCGTATAACCTACCTCTTTCAGAACAGTTGGGGAATGTAAGGTGCAATTATTAGAAGGGAAAAAATACAAATTAGAAGGGGAAAATTAATTGCGTTTAATAGGGCTCATAACTATTTTTTTTTTAATAAAAAATATAAATACAAGTTCTTCTGATTTGCGAGCCTCAAACATTTCTTGTAAAATTTTAATTATACATTTTTTAAAGGCTAAATTGAACAGTGTGGACTTCGGTACTATGTGAAACGTGGATCATAAATTTGGATATAAAAATAAAAAAGGGTGTAGTTTCAAATTTGAAATTGTGAGTATGGGTTGAATGGGAAATCGGGTGCAATTTATGTTACAAAAATGAGTGTAGCAATTGCAAATTATTTTACAATCATTTTAAAAATTAATTATAGTTTTTTTTAGAAAATAAAAACAAAGCGACGGTCGCCACGGTGATCGTGTGTCATAAAAAATCAAGAAATTACTCGCTGCGGAATAACTCTGGTTGCTTTTGCTATCGACGATCTCTTTATTGTCCTTTTCTTCGGGGCCTAAGATAACCCCCGTACTAACTGGATGGATCGCTTCCGCATTCTGATCCGAAGTTGCGTCACATCCAAACTGTTACGTAGCTTCCGGCCAGTCATTTGCTCTGAAACTTGTCAATTCAGCTACGGGAATGGACTTAGTCACTGTCTTTGATGATAGCCCTATTATCCGGTATTATAACTTAATTATCTCTAGACTGAAGCTCTTTCTACATTGCTGATTATTTAGATTATGAAAAATTAAAGAGGGAACCTGTGTTGCAAGTTTTAAACGAAACTAAACGAAACTATTTCGTGGGAAACGTTCTCTCTTTTGGAAGAATTTTTATTTTATTTTAAAGTTCCTGTTATTATTACTTAGCAATCGACGAAAAGAAAACTATAACAGACGGAATTTGGGTTCGATACGTAGCAGAGCCCAAAACAAAAAGTGAAATGACGCGCATGTACCAATGATAATGCGAATATTCTTAACAAGAGCTTACCGCTGAAGAGCAATGGTTTCGCCGTTCAACCTTATTTATGCATATGGGGGCGATAACGTGTCGGCGCCCCGAGTAGCCTCAAGTTTGGGACATAGACACGAGCCAAAGAGATTGCCTCCATCATGCATATAAATGTATAAACTTATTCCAATTGCTCGGCGGAGGGCTAGGAGGTCTACTGCTACCCGTCGTATTTTTATTTTATTTTCGACGTAAACGTTACTGACGTGAATATAAGAGGATCATTAACTCGCGTCCGTCCTCCAATGCTTAATTGAAATTTTAAATATATATTCCTTTTTCTTACAGCCTTACAGATTGGAGCATAGTAATTCACGCGTCCAATCCCCGCATCCCGTTCAAAACTGCCGCTATCATTATTATGAACTTCCATGCTGTGTGTAAAGGGCCGGATTTGGAAGTTATGTGCTAATATAAAATAGTTGCTATTGAACCTTGTTCGCGGATTATATGAGGACTAAACTAGACGTCCACGATTCTGTGGAATCGGTGTCGGAAGCCCTTTAGACTCGACGTGCTTCTTTTCTTTATTTACCGTACTAATATAAGCAGAAAAAAGATAGTAATTTTAAAATAAATTTACATTTATAAATTTACATGTAAAATTTTTCTATGATGCGACACACGAACGCGACGTCAAGTCACCCATTCTGTGAGGGATGAGCTGTTCATCTTTTACAGTAGTGCATTGAACGAACATCCGGATTACACGAGATTGACGATCTCACTAATAAACTTGAGAAAATTCAAGTTCAGTTCAAATATCAACCTCGTCTACAGGATATTCGTTCTCAATGGGAGCGTGCATAAATTGCGTACGCTAAATTTTCGGCTTTGAAGAGCGAATCCGCGATAGTTCTATTACTGCGGCGATCGGAGGCTGCTCCATGCTACCTACTGTATTTGCATCCATTGGAAAAATAATTTCTTAGATGTTAGTGCTACATATTAACATTGAATCGAAGATCTCAATTTCGATTAAATGTCTCCGATTGCCGTTTAATAATTGCGTAACAATGTTGTTCAAAGTTTAACTAATTCTTTTTCTTTTGTCACATCATCTATTTTTTAAGAGGAAATCGCAACCGGTAGGATAATTTCTGCGAAGTGCGATTCATATTTGCACTATTGCACTGTATTGAACTTAATAAAGCATTATTTTTTTCCTTTAGATTTTACTTCCATATCTGTAAGTCTACATTGAAATTAGAAGATTTCGTCTTTAATTGAAGCCTAAACGTATAATTATATTTTCTCAAAAAAATAATTTCTCATAAATAAAAATATAGTCCATCAAGCCACTTATTAGGATTCTAAAGTAAGATCTTATTGATCGATTTGAAAAAAAATAAAGTAAATAAGTACAGACATGAATAAATCAAGACGTACATCAACATCAATAAAAATTTAGCAAAACTAATGACTTGGTAATGACAATAATTGCCTATTATTGAAATAGGGTTTTTGTTTCAATATAAATTTTTTGGTTCAATAATAATAAACAAATTTTTTTTACATTAATAAGTCAAGGAAATTTGATTTTTTTTAGAGTTCACTCATTTCATAAGTATACACAACAGTTCATCATTCAAAATACCACTCATCAAGACGTAGGCGGTCTTCCTCATCCCTTTTGCACCTGTCAATGATTGCTCTAATGTCTTTCCAGGCTGCATCACAACGTTCCAATGGTCCTGAGATGTTCACTTCATTGTCGAACTTGACATCGATCCTGACTCTGTGACGGCGGCGCAGTTCATTGATCTTCTGTCCACTCCGACCGATGATGGATCCGACGAACTCTTTTGGCACCAGGTGCACCTGGTCGACAGGCAGGCTAAGAAGGATGTCTTCTTTAGCTGCGGCTACGCGGTGGGCTGGACCCTTCAATTCGACCTCCTCTCCGCCTCTCTGTGGGATATGCACTCGGATGCGGTACTTCTTTTCCAGTCGCTCCTTATTTGAATAGTACTTTCCTGCCACGAAAGCCATCTTTTCCGCGGGGACGTGCACCTTGACGATGACTAGTTTCATTAGTTCTTTTTCGGGCTCTTCTTCCTCGTCGCGCTTCCTCTTCCTTAATTCGCTGCTCTGGTCCAACAAGACGTCCGTTTCTTCTTTCTTGGGGAGCAAGAGCCGGGCTTTTTCGAGAATTTTATTAGAGTAGGTACGGACCGCGTCATTGGTTTCTATCATCTTTCCAACGACATTGGTGGCAGCATCGGCATCGTTTTCTTGCTTATTGCTGCACTCGGCTAACTTTCCATATTCCGTCAAATCAGATTGCATTCGAGCGACGACGTTGTTCAATTCTTGTTTCATTTCGATCAAGTGGTTGGTTGAGGGTTCCATGTTGAGCTTAAGAGGTTGTGATAATTAAGAGGCAGGAAAGATCTATATATACCTATTTGGGAGAGAAACTTTAACTGCATCGAGATTTTGAGGAAGCAGTCAAAATCTATGTAATTGCGAAAATTTAGTTTAAAAGTGTCGGTACGTATGTTGTGAATGGTTTTTCAAAAAAAAAGTTTTCAAATTATTAAAACGATAATTTAACCCATGCTGTTTCGTAATACTATATTAGGACAGGCTTTTATTAAGCTGGTCGAAGTTGGATATCGAATCACGCATTGCGTCATTCCTCCTTGCTTGGCACAGGGATCAAGGGATGGACGGAACAAAGCCAACAGTAGGATTATAAAGAGAAAACTGGGTTGAAGATTTCAAACCTTCGATACAATCACCGCGGATCAGAATATAAAGGTAATACAGTAAACAGTTAAATCGCGTTAAACTCTGTAATTGGCTAGGAAATAACCTAAATTGGCATATTTCTCTCTTTAAAACATTTTATTTTAAAATAATTTAACATTGATTACAATGAATGGTGGTAGATGTAATGTGGCAAGTAGCGACGTATTTTAGGAAGGACGGGAAATTATTACTTGAAATACATTCGAGTGGAATACAACGCCTACGAAAATTTCAGATATAATGGATTGAATTATTATGACGGAGTGATCTAGAGCCCTCTGCTAGCTGATACTCGTGGTTCCTTCCGCATACGGTCAACCATCATAACAACTCATAACAAACGAACAAAAGGGAAAGAAAAAGAAGAAGAAATACGTCCAGGAAAGTGAAATCGACTCCTCTTGACCGCACGGATGGTTGCATACTCCTTCAATTTACACGTCTCGTTCCAGCACAATAGAGAAGCATTGCTTGAGCTCATTATTATGAAGGACGGGGTCTGTGCATATCGGGTATCTAGATAGCGAAAACGTGTTGAATCATCAAAGATTTAGAGTGCCAACCGTTTTGGTACTGTACAAAAAGCGTGCGAGAAAGGTTTATGACGATGACCACATATTAACGATGTACAACTTGATGGCATTAAAAAAAAATTAATCCACCTGTCAGCTTCTCTGCCTCGAAATGTGTTTTCTGAATCTCTATTCCGCCCAATTTTAATTAAAAATTGCATAATAGATCATCACTAATTAATTCTGTTATACGTTAGCAAAAAATTGCACAAGTGTCCCCGCGCACCATCATAAATCGTCCCCATAAGCCGTTTTCCCTCGGCCGACAGCAAAACTCCATTTTCGGGCTCTCATCTCTCTGTGGTACTAAAGGAAAGGTCTATTCAACGGAAGAAAAAGTAAGTGAAAGGGGTTCAACTAGTGAAAGGTGTTGGTCATCCGTCTGAAACATCTTCAAGTGAGTCTTAGCATCCGATAGTAAATATAACATCTAAAGGTCTAATGGAGGAAAGGAGAAGGCTCCTTGTAACTACTTACGTTTACGGGTTGACATCATCATAAAACCAAGATAAATCGAGTTTTCCCGCCGATGACGAGTAAAAAAAAAGTAAAGATAAAACTCAGAGACGCCCTCTTGTAGGAGGGCTTCTTACGTGCTTTCCTTAAACTTGTGCTTTTCCTTCGCTTCGGCCTAACCTTTCACTTCTTTTTTTATTGCCGATGTTCTTCGCGCGCCGATGAGAGAGGGAGGACGAGAATGCTCGCACAATGGCTTTGTTCTTATGCTCCAGCAACATTTCTCTTCGTCCTGAGGTCCTTTACCAAGGCTGGATCATGATTTCAGCATAAAGGCTTCCGTCATGCGATTGGAGATGAAGCAGGAGGAGGGAGTTATGCAAGCAGGAGGAGGGAGTTATGCAAGCAGGAGGAGGAAGTATGTGATGGACTTGCATTTTCCTCCACCTTCACCAACATTCGCTCTCGCCTGCCTATAAGGAGGACGCTCTCTCGTCATTTGGATCAGTCTTGAATCGACGAGAGATATAGCAGCAGCAATCCTTTAGAAGGTAGGTCCCTTCAGAAATATCGTTTATCACAGCTCGAGCCAGTATTGTTTCTATTGATGAATTATTCTCACTGAATCGGTCATTTTAGTCATCAATAGTAGAATTGCAATTTCCTACTGGTACAGGATTGTTACTCATCGTTCAATTCATGTTTTGTAATTTCATTGCAATTTGATATTTGAGTTACAACTTTGTAGTAGACTTTTTTACTCATCATTTGTTTTTATTCAGCCCAACTTTTTTTTTAAAGTAAGCATTCATGGTAGGCTTAGACAATATAGTTATACACTCTCGTAACTTACAAAACGAAAGTAAAAAAAAAACCTACGCGAAATATTTTGTGATTAGTTTTCGTATTTCAGTACGGTAGAAAACTAATTTCGCTTTTCAGGGTTCAGTGCTCAATCTCGGTATAGAACGTCTATGCCGACTTAAGCGTGAAAGTGAATACAAAGCGGAAGTGGGTTAAAGAGAATTCTTAACGACTCTTTGGGAAGAGCCCAAGGTTTCTAATAATCACGATGATTATCCTTCTTAATGGACTATAACGTACCAGTTGTCTTATAAATTAGTGCGAGGGAGAAGCTATGTCGTGTGTGCAAAATTATAATACTCTATCATAACCCCAATTTGTTCTACAGAGGTTGCTGCGTGTTCGCCAATTCGAGTTTCAAGGCTGGTGTTCGATTATTTATTATACAAATAAAACCATAAGCCATGAAGGCAGTGGTAAGTTAACCTCAACTGCGTTTCTATTTCGGTCCCTTTAGGTTTTAGTCTCCTTATTGGTGGCGGCTGCTTTGGCCAAACCACAATATGGTTCTCAGCAATCCGTTGGTCCCAGCTTCATGGGCAATCATCAATCATTCACGTCTCACGGCAGCTGGGAGTCAATGGGTGCTTCCGCCGGTGGTGGAGCCCCAGCAGTCACTCCAGAACAGTGGGCTTCTTTGAGTCCATACGGGTCTGATATCAACGCCTATCCAGCTGAGGAAAGACCCCGCATTGAAGAAATCCAGCGCCAATGGATGAGTTTTCTTGAGTACCTGCCTTGGCTCACGGTACCCAACTTTTTAATTGACAATAATTTTTTATTCGTACATTTGATAAATGTTTTCATATACAGGGAGCTCCTGGACCTGCTGGACCCCCGGGTCCTCCGGGCGCACCTGGCTCTGCTGGAGCCGCTGGTGGATCTAGCGGAGGCTACGGTGCTGCTCCCGCTCCTATTGCTTTGCCTGGTCCTCCTGGTCCTCCAGGTCCTCCTGGTGCCCCAGGAGCGAAGGGTGATGCTGGAACTCCAGGACAGAATGGTGCTCCTGGTGGACCTGGAAATCCCGGCGCCCCTGGTCGTAATGGTACTCCCGGCCCACAAGGACCCCCTGGCCCCAATGGAGCCCCAGGAAACCCCGGCGGACCAGGTGCTCCTGGACCTAAAGGAGGTAGATACTTTTTTTTCATTTTCTAGTTTCCTCCCACATGAATAATTCAATCTTCAAACTGATGAATCAAATGAACCCTTCTAGAACCCGGAACCAATGGTGCTCCCGGAGCCCCTGGTGTTGGAACCCCTGGTAGAGACGGCAATCCCGGCACTCCTGGTGCTCCTGGTCCTAGGGGTGAAGCAGGTGCTCCTGGCATCTCTACCTCTGGTAGCCCCGGACCTGCCGGAGCTCCTGGTCAACCCGGAAAGGATGGTGTTAATGGCTTGCCTGGTGGTCCTGGCCCAGTCGGACCGGTTGGACCAGTAGGACCAGCTGGTAGACCAGGAAGCAACGGACCACCAGGAACTCCAGGCGGACCTGGTCCTAAAGGTACTAATAAACCTTTTTTCAAGTAGAGTAATGCCATATAACAGTAATTATCTTTATAGGAGAGGCTGGTACTCCAGGCCAACCAGGAGGACCAGGAAGAGACGGAAATCCTGGTCGACCAGGAGGCCCTGGCCCACAAGGCCCGCAAGGCCCTGCTGGAGGCCCAGGATCAAACGGTGCCCCCGGTAAAGACGGTTTTTCCGGTGGACCAGGAGGCCCTGGACTCCCTGGCAAGAACGGACAACCTGGTGCTCCTGGTCAACCCGGTAAGGATTTCTTTTTTCGTTTTAAAATTTTACCAATTCAATCACTTCAACTATTCCGATATGAATATGGATTACTTAACATCGTTCAATTTATTTGGCCATATTAGGAGGACCTGGAGGGCCCGGTAGAGCAGGCAAGGACGGTCTTCCTGGAGGACCAGGCACCCCCGGTCAACCTGGAGGTCCTGGTCAACCAGGTCAACCAGGAAATCCAGGCCCGAATGGTTTACCAGGCAATCCTGGTGGACCAGGCCCTGCTGGACCACAAGGTCCAGCTGGAAAGCCTGGTAACAACGGTGCCCCTGGCTTCCCTGGAGGCCCTGGACCTAGGGCCCCCGGTCCAACCCAGGACAACCCGGACAGCCCGGTCAGCCTGGTCCTCAAGGACCTATGGGACCCGCTGGTGCTCCAGGCCAAACCATGACGGTAATGCGCTATACTTGTTTCTTGATCATTATTTTATAAAAACTAAACTGCTGTTGTACATGGTCCATTAAATTTAGCAACCATCCTACCAACAACCAGCCCAACAGCCATCTTATCAACAGCCGGCTCAGCAGCCGTCTTACCAACAGCTAGCTCGGCACCGAGCCGCTCCTAGCTGGTCCGCTCCGGCCCCTGCTCCTTCTTTCTCTGCATACGGGCGGAAGTAAACACTCATTCAATCGAACCACGCAACACAAGTCAACGCATTCATTAAGTTGATACATAAAAAAACCTGACACACTCAAACCCATTTTCATCATCAAAGACCAAGCGAACCCATTTTCATCATCAAAGACCCAGCGACCCATCTTCTCTCATTCGTAGTGAATCTTAATATATTTCTGACAGATTGGCATTCTTTGATCCTTTCAAAATTTCAAAATCGTGATCGAGGTTCAATGAATTGTGAAGATGAAATAACATGATTAAGCTTGATAAGCAAATTAAATAGATGCCCCATAGCAATCGCAATTTCAATTTTACTCAAAAATATACTGTTGGTATGAAATTGGAATCAAAAGATTTATTTTTAGTAGAAATAAGAAGATTGGGGCAGATTGATTCAGTTTATTACGTCAAATCACTTTACCGCTTGGTTCAAAAGAGCAGCACACGATTACCAGCCTGGTCGTATGGACGAGATATATTCCACTACTATAGTATCTATATACTTTTTGAGAGACTTTTAAAATATATAACAACTATTGATTCTACAAATTTCAGAAGATTCGATAATTAAAAAGTCGTAGGCTACTTTCCAAATTCCATTACATTTTAGCTATTAAATCTTGATGAATAACCAAAGACGAATCGATTTTCGACACGTTTGAGCATCCTATTTGGAAATGAATGAAAAAGGTAGAATTCATTGAGAATGTGTTATTAATTTTCTTATAGTTACCACAAAGTGCCATGGCCAAGTCAAGTTCGATTTTTAGTAATTTAATTATGCTCTTGACACCCTCTTCTCCGCTATGAGCTAGTACCCAAAGGATTGGACGGCCAACAAATGCCTGCATTATTTTTTATATAATAATTAATGACAAAGCCCACTTTTTTCTGTGCGGTTACTCACTGCAAATAATATATAATTGCGTATCGTACCATTTTCGCACCCAATGCTATAGCTTTTAGTATGTCTGTTCCTTGAGTGATTCCGCCATCTACAAAGACTTCACATCGACCATTGACTTGCTTCACTGTAGCCGGTAGCGCATCGATCTTAAAACGCCATTATAACAATAAATTAGATCAAATTAGAATACTGAAAATAACAACGAAGTAACAGAAAAGTTAATTTACTGTCGCTGGAACACCATCCAACTGACGAGCACCGTGATTCGATACTGCAATTGCTGCAGCTCCATGATGAACTGCCAATTCCGCGTCGTCTGGGCAAAGGATTCCTTTGAGCACAATTGACAGCTTGGTAACACTGTGGATTAGGTAAAAGTAGATCAATAAGAGGAAGCGCAAAAACAGGTATTTTGAATATTTGCCTCTTCAGCCAGTCAATGTCACTCCAAGTAAGACTTGGGTCAAACATGGTGGAAACGTAAGCAGTAGATAAGGAGCCACCACTGTTACTTGCTTGGCTGGTCTCGAAATTAGACTTTTCATCACTAATTTCAAAATTTCCCATCCTGAAATTATACCATATGACGATAGCGATATTGAAGATAATATCAGTATTTAATTAATGTATTTTACAGTTACCTGAGATTAGGAGGTAGATTGAAGCCAACACAACACTATAATTTATGACGGCAACAGTAAGCGCGAAAAATTAAATAAAATCATACAATCAATTACGAGATTCAAATAATATCTTTCGCCGTACCTAATACTGATGTGTCCATTGTCACGATAAGCGCTTTGAATTTGGCCTTTTTGGCTCGGCGAATCAAGTTTATTGTAGCTTGGCTAATTGGAAAAAACAATACGTTTGTGAACATATTACGATTTATGATTATTGGATATATACGTACCGATCCTTGTATATGTAAAGCTGAAACCAGTTGTTTCCATTGGGAGCTACAGATGCGATTTCTTCAATGCTGCTTGTTGCGATGGTACTCTGAATGTAAACGACACCATGGCATGTTAGGCGGCGGCTAAAAATAAAAAATCATTTTAATAGAGAACGTTCAGCTCGTTCATTTTAGTAAATTGCAGAAATCGGCTAACAAACTTGCAAAGAAAAATCTTTAAACATATTTTTATGTTAAGTTTGTTAAATGATTATTTTGGTGAATCTGAAGTTTACCTTTAGCAGTGGCACATTCTCCTTCCGGATTTGCCATTCGTTGCATGGCCGTAGGTGCTGATTCGGTTAAGAAATAAATATATGTAAGAATGAATTTTAGACCAAGGAATCCGGCGAGCATATTTTTAAAATGCAAATTTACCTATGCCAAAAGGTGGAGAGACATCGTAACCAAGAACAGTTGCTCTCATCGACATATTTCCGACCCCGCGCAGCATTCGAGGCATAAGGCGCCACCTTAATTTGATTTTTTAATATTACGAATAACAAAAGCATTCTGTTTGTTGAAGTAATGCTGTTAGTGTTTTTATTTCTCGCTTTCAATGATGGTAGCTATAATACGAAGCATATAAGCACCGGAACTACCCGGTACGCATTAGGCCTATTAAATAAAATGTGAAAACTTACCGCTTGAAAGCATCCCGATTATCCTTGAGAGTTTGTTCCAGGTCGGCGGCACCACCTCTGTATACAGAGGACATGACATAACATAAGTCACACACTGAAGCCTATTTCCGTTAACACATTAGTTACAAAAAAATGCTATATCTTGCCAAATTTGATGGCTAAAATGCATTTGTAATTATATCATGGTCTTACACGCAACTGAGCTCCTTCATTACTATAATAATAACCCCACTTAAATAATATCATTTAAAATTTCAATAAATTTTAATTGATTACGTCAATATGATATTGGGAAAATTGGTTACCGATTTGTTAAACAATAATTTTGAGGGTTAATAAAAGGCAGCAATTTGCAAGTCTACAAAGACAAATGATTGGATGAAACAGAGCGATCTTGTCGAGTCAATAAACACGCCCCCCAGTTCCACTTGCTCGATACTATTGGTCTCAAGTTTTTTCTTTCTTTCCCTCTGTAACGCTCGCCCTCGTCCCTCATTTGCTCGCGACGGTCTATCTACGGCGGTGCTCTACCTGCCGCATGTGGGATGCCCCCATCTCAGAGGCGTGTCGTATATTCTCACGTCCAACAGAATAAAATAAAAATTTCTAGTACCGTATGAAAAAAGAAATAATCTGAAAAAAAAACTAAATAAAGGAACGTTTAAGTTTACCAATTATTTTGGTATCAATAATTTTTTTGGTAAAACTATAGAATGTAACTACGCTTTTTCGTTAAAACTTAAATACTTAAAATTATGAAAATACTTAATTTAATTTAATATACATAAAATATATATATGTGTATGTACGATACATAATTTACTAGGTAATAAATTGCTGGGTTTTCGTCGTCTAGCTGGCTCGTTGGTATAGTACTAGGCTCATGAGAGCAAGATATTAGGTTCAATTCTCGGTGAATTCTGTGGTTAATATAGTCAAATCGCTTAATTTACTTAAAATACTAAATTAATAGAAATTTTAGTTTTTCAAAGATTTTTTTCTAAGTCCATTCGGGATAACATTCTATTCCATTAATGACGGAATTGAAGTATTTTAATTGCTTTAAAGAAATTAAGTTATTTCAATGATTGAAGTTAATTAAGTATCTCCTATACAAAACCCCATGTTTTTCCGAGATAAGAGATTTAAGTGATTTGATTAAACTAATTGACGAAAAAGCGTAGTCGCATTCTATAGTTTAGCCATTTTTTTTTCACACGCTTGACAATGAAACATTTATTTATCGGGCGATTGGGTGAAGGAAACATTTCGGGTTAAGGCTAACAAAAATCATGAATACCGACAACTTCTTACTATCATCCAAAAAGTATTGTTTCTAATCACAAGTTTCACCTTGAGTATTTTTCTATTATTTTCTATAGTACACTTTGTTCTTTGTAGTTTGTACAAGTCAGCAGAAGCCCAAATTAATGGGAAGAAATACGGGAATTTTTTTTTAAATCCTCCCACAAACAGCAACTCGTGTCAATCAGAGAGAACAGTATTAGCTATCCCGCGTGATTTGATCATAGATACAGCTCAGTTGGTATGTTTAATTTGGCTCAGATAGATATTTCTTAATTTACAGTAGTTCTCTTTTTTTATGATCCGGATAGACATGATAAATTGAGCTCTATCTTTCTTCCGAAATTCAAAATACAATACCCTAACACTGCAAGAATAAGTGTGATTTCTTACTCAGTTTCAATCAAGATTCAAAGACGAGAAAAAAAATAAAGATGATATGAACTGTCTATGCACTTTCATTTCCACGTGAATTACAGAAAAAAAATACTCAAGCATCCGTGTACAAAAAACACAGGCAAAGAGAAACAAGGGTTGCTTTTTTTCCTTAAAAAAAAAAAAAAATGTAATGAGAGGGAAGAGAAAAAAACATGAAGAAAAATACTCCTATACCGAACATTTGGATTGTTTCAAAACCCATCGGTTACAGGATGTTTATATCAAGTCTCTTCTTTCCCGTTCACCATTCGGCATCACCGTGTTCTCTCTGGAAAACGTAATCACGTCCATTTATATGCATTAGCCCGTCTTTAAACTGGAATTTCCAACGGTTCTGCGTTCTAGCAATCTGAAAAAAATAATAATAATGATTATAGCCCTTTAAAGTGAATGGAATATAGCCTCCTTTTTACCTTTTCATACTGACAAACAACAACATTGTCAGTCTCGAAGAGGTCGGGGGGATCTTCATCAGTCAAGTCGTCCTCTGAGTTCAAGGGGTCCTCATCATTGACCTCTTCCTCCTCTTCGAAGCGCATAATTTCTTCCGGATCATCTTCATCGTCATCGTCCTCGTCAATATCTTCTTCTTCTTCGGAATCATCAGGGCCGTCGACCTGAGTGACACCATTACTCTTTGCTGGTGCACTTTGAGCTGCGGCAGACTACAGAAAATAAAATTATAAAAATGAAATTCATCTTTCTAAAATATGAACAACAGTCAAGGTTTACGTTGAGTGCAGTATTAATGTGTTGCTGCAAGACCCTTGTTGCAACGTCGGCCGGTAGGGCAAGGGCTGCAGTCACCGACGCAGAACTGAGGACTTGCCGCAATTGGGCTCCCGCAGTTCCAGCTGAAATCATACCAAAATTGTTCTGTTAGGACGAAGTCTTTACTCAGTGGCGTAGCCAAGGAGCAATGGCCACCCATTGACCGGAAAGAATAGGAGTTATTAAGAAATTTAGACCTGAAACCGAAACAAAAAATCTCGGAAAACAAGCGATAGTACATTATCATCCCTTTACAATAGTTATCTCTATGAAATGCCCTTGAAAAAGTATGGTCTTTAAAAAAGAATTATATTCTTGATAATTTTGCCAAATTTTTCTATGCAAATAACTTAACTTAAAGGTGCACTCATAGGTTTCCCAACTAGGATAATAAAATGTGACCGAGTGTACATCTATTATGGCCCCTGAGAATTGTAAGCCTAAACTCTACGCCCATGGGAGAGAACACGAAAAAAACTATACCTATGTCCCCTCGTTTACCTTGGAATACTCATCTATACAAGGCATTAGGGATTTCTAAAAGCTTTCTACAGGGTCATGTAGCTTGCATTGCCCTTGGGTCCACGAAGGAATAAAAGGAAGAGAGAAGCCCCACCGAAGTTCAGTCGTTTACTGGAAAGCGTAGAATAAAGACGTTCTAAAGGTGGTCATTTCGGTCTAAAACCTGGATGAACACTTTTAGAATAAGGCTTTATTTAGTGCCTCACCAGTAACGGCTCATAGTTAAGTTAATTAAAACGGTTGCCAATTTTTAACCTAGTTTAAAATATACTCAAATGGCCAATACAAAAAATTCTGGCTACACCTTTGTCTTGACTAATCTATTTGGGTTTATACCTTGCAAAGCATTAGCTGGTACTAAAACTGCAATACTCTTTGCAGTACTTGGGTCTGCACCAGCTCTCGCTGGCACTGTAATTTGGATTTTAATCATCTTTCCAGCTGTAGCAGCAGCTGGTACAGCAGGAGCATTGGTTGGCACTCGTGCTGGGCCACCTAATTTAGGGTGTGAAAAAATTAAACATTGAGTTAAGTTAAAAAAAAAAAAAAAGAGGATTAGAAATAAAATGTGGTTTACCTGAAGTAGTAGGCTGTGCAGTGGTCCTGGTTGATGATGGAACAGGCTGTTGGGCTGTTGAAAAAAAATTAGGATTAGGAAATGAGCTAATCTTTTGCTTTTGAATATTCTTTTCTCACTTCGTGTCAGTTGGTTGCACAAATTGGTCTCAGCAGTATCTGGTAGTGGCTCGAGGACCTTGCTGGCAGCAAGCTTATTTTCCCACATCTTTTTAAGTTCCATCAAGACAGAATGATCAACTCCTTCATCATTGAAGGATTCTTGAACAGCTTCAACTACATCCTCGATAACACATGTGTACAATTTTTTCTGTAATGGGCCAATGGAAAAATTTAATTGACTTGCCATCAGACTATTATGAACTAGCAGATGTAATTTTATTTGTATTTCTCTATCTTATTATTAGAGGAAGAGATTGAGAAGGTAAATAAATACCACGAGAGCTTGATTGGCCGCCATTATAGAAGGAATCTCACAAATTCTAGAGGGTCCTACACCTCTATTTCGACGTGAAACAAGAAGAGACGTGAATCGTGATCACGTGAGAAATTCCAGTCAGGCTCAGGGGCTCAAGCACTAGCCGAATAGCACAAACTTCAGCGCCACCTACCTTAAGTATGGATTCCACTTCCACAGTTTACTTCTTTTTTTTTCTTTTATTCGTAAATACATACAAATAAAGACATATACTTGATAACAAACTATATGTATTTGGTATCAGAATAATTCTAAAAATATGCTCAATGACATGAAATACTCAGTTGAAGATGTTCAAATTAAAGAATTAACACTCAATTTTTTCACAAAACTAATAGGCCTCGTAGATCATTCACTAAACCGGAAGCTATAGACGTGAAGCGAGAATAGAGTGTACGGAAGATTGAAAGAGTACTAGATGAGATTAGAGACGGATATCAAGTATCCCGGTTCGAATCCTCCCGAGGCCGTAAACTTTTTTCTCTTTTTAGGTTCATCGACTACTACTACAAATTAAAAAAAAATGTTTACAATGATGAATGCAATTAAATTTGATAGTATTCAAATGTATAATGGAAATTATTAATGCGTAAATAAAGAGGCAAAATTTAAAAAAATGAAAATTTCTTTGTATTTACGTAAGGGGTTTATAAATCGTATAAACTGTTGGAATTCCATAATTTCAAAAATAATTTTTTCTTCATCTGCTTCTTAATGTATTGCCTTAAATTGTCAAAATGGAAACCTTTGAATCGCAATATGAATTTTCAAAAAATATGAATCTTCTATAATACACACAAATAACCAAAAATGTTTTAAACACTTAATTCTTGGTTTACTCCACATTGTATTCATTATTACGATAAAATAATTGTGAAAGTAGAAGTAGATATAAATTAGTCATTACGGTTAATTATGTTAAATTTTTCCATCCAAGATATTTTAAAAAACGTTTATGGTTCTTTTGGAAGAATAATGTGTGGTTTAATACCGTACCTCCTTTTAAAAACGTTTCGTAAACGACGGATAATTTCGTAAAAGGCCGTGATTTTTTTAATGACAAAAAGCGGAAGTGGAAAGCGAAATCATTTAATAACGTTACATAATCAGCAAACTAAGGGAAAAAATGGGCCTTGGGTGACCTTGTAGCCCCTTGTTACCTCCAGGTGCTCTTCTATATTTCGTTTTGTTAATTGAACAAGCAGGAAGCTTCTCGAGCTTCTCCCCTTTTTTAGACCCCAATACGTATAGTTGTCAGGTAGTCGATTAGTCTCTAGTGAGTTTAGTCAGTATGGTCTGACAAATTACAACTATTTCAGTGGATTTTTCTCCCCTTCGGGTCCCTTGTGTTTTATTTCGCATTTTGAGAATTTAGTGGGCATGTGATTAAACATTAAAGTGATTCTCGGTTGTTTATTTGAAATAATTTTCTACTTGATTCCCGTTCCCGGCCCGTTGCTCTATTATCCAGTCTTTTATCGGTGTAAATAAAAGTGAACTCGATGAAACAGATGCACCAAATGGACGGTTACGAGAATGATGTTGCAATTTTTCAACAGGTCTTCAAAGATATGAGTTGGTTTTATACGTCTACTAACTATTAACTATAATGTAAACTTGCTATTTCAGATTTTTCATTCATAACACAGGAATGCCGCGGGTGGCAAGAATTTTTCTGCACTGCTACATTAGTTTGGTAAATTTGAATAATTTCAAAATGTTCACAAGCTTTTAGACAGTTTATTTTTATTAACAGGGGTGTGAACCTTCCAGCTCATGCCGTCATTTGAAAAGGAACGGAAATCTATGATGCCAAACACTGAGTCTCCGTTTCGAGGAGCGAGCCGGTCAGCTACGCCTACACACAACCGTTTTGGGTCGAACGGCCAGCCACTTTACGTCTAGTGCGACACGGTTGAAATTTTCAACGAGAAGATGCATCCGGCTATGAACGACGCCGAGATCTTTGTTCTCTTTTCCATGGCTCAAGAATTTGACTAGCTTAACTGTGATCTTCCCGTTACCGGCAGGTGTGAAAATGTACACGGCAAAGTCAACGTCTTGATGCAGACGTACGTTTCACGAGGATCCATCAATTCCTTTGGCCTCATAGCGGATAAATCTTTCACGCTCAGAATTCTTCTCGTTTCGCCCGGGCTCTCTTCGAGATCGTTTCGAGAAAGAATTGGCCACTCATGTCCGGTCGAGTCCTTCGGGTCTCTAAGATGATTGATCAGCGCGTCTAGGATTCTCAGCATCCTCTTCGATAGTTTGGAACACTGTCAAGACATCCTCTGGAAATTGGAAGAGAAGAAACTGCCCGTACGAAAGTGGTGGCCGACAGTAGCCGACCTAGCCGACTCACCCGGCCTACATTTCGTTAAGCTTTTTTTTATCTGCCACCTACCCCAAGAATCGCCTTACTTTTATTAAGCGTGTGCGCTTGTACTGCGTATCTGCTACTTCACGCACCGTACAAAATGTAGGCTAGAAAACAGCCGCCTGCACCTGCTTGAGTCAAGAGGATTAAAAGTTAGCACGGGAAAAGTCGGCTGAACACGGCTGGCTGTAGGCGAAAAAATAAACTCCTCCCGCCATTCGCATAATTGTAAACAGTTTGACAGCCGATAGATAGCCGTCAATATGTTAGCACACAGAAATGATGCTGAATACGCATCATGTTGTTCAGAGTTCAGAGGGTGGAAAGTTAACCGGGTAAATGTTGCCTGAATACGGCTGGCTGTAGCTGACAAATAATGCTTCTCACAGCACTCACATTAAATGTATACTGTATATCAGCCGATTTCAGCCGTCAATATCTTAGCATGCGCAAAGTTTGCTGAATATGGCTACATGAATCCTGTAAATAATACTCACAAAAAAAAATACATTGTTGAATGAAGTGTTATTAGCCGGGCATAATCACATACGACTTAATGTTAGAGTGACGACGGCGGCCGAGACCGATACACCGACAGCCGTGCTGGCAGCTATGCGGGAGGTAGTGAGTTATAGCAAGGGTAGAATAGGCCGAGGCCGGTAGACCGATAGCTGAGCTGGGGCTATGCGGGACGAAGTGATATAGGTATAGGGTAGAGCGATGGCCGAGACCGGTGAACCCATAGCCGAGCTGGCTGGGGCTATATATGCGGGACGGAGTAAGATATATCACATTGACAGTCGGCGCCTCGGCCGATGAGAGCTCTACTGTTTTTTCATGATAATATTTCTTTAGCTGTTATTGCTGTCAATAACTTATATTAAAAACAAACTATTGTTGAATTAAAATGTGATGACTGACGCAATCAACTAATAATAATTATTCCAAGCTTATGATATTTTTCAGTATACGAAAATCAATTTTTCTCGTAATGGATGTTTCTTTATTTTTTACTTGCTGATATTGGATGAGAAGGATGATGGCGAATGAGACATTGCGAATGAGACAAGAGTGCACATTCTTTAACCTTTCAACTTTAACCTGCATGGACATTGGTATACGCATTGGTGGTCAATAAATATATTTATTGAATGTATAGTTCAGGTAATCAGGTTTTAAAAGTTGAAAGGTTGATTTATACGTCAATGAATGAAAAATAATTTTCTTTGAATTCACCTAGAAAAATTCATAATCTGTAAAATATTTTATTTGCCATTATTAATATAAATTTATGAATGAATGATCTAATAAGTAAATGCGAGTAGTTTCATACACATAAATATAGGCCCACAATAATATATGCTGTTGGCTGAAAAGGGGCTAAAAAGGGTGAAAATACTAAATATTGATTACAGAAAGAATGATAGCTTTATTTTTCGTTCAATAACAGCAAAACTGTTTACAGAGAGGTTCATTAGTTTATATAGCTCTTTAAAGTAGCTGGCGCCCAACCCCATCTGGCCGAGTGGTTTAAGGCGTCAGCGAGTCAATCCGAAGGTAAGAGGTTCTAATCTACTTAAATGTATAAAAAGTCATAGATTTATAACGTTGTATACTGTGTACATCCTTGTCGTCCTGTGCTAGCTGAATATACCACAGCATATATACGGACTACTTCAACCGATTTTTTGTTTGCTGAGAAGGCAGCCGAAAAGACCGCTTTAAATCTAGCTGACTGCTGGCCGATAATTTGTTTGCTGAAAAAGCGGCGCGCAGACCGCTATTAATTTAGCCCGCTACTGGCAGACAATTTGCTGGCCTACTACGACCGACTTTATTTCGGACGGTTTTGATCCAAAAACCCTCTGGATAAAAAAACAGACTTCTACGGCTAGCTAGCATCTTTAAAAATAGCCTATTGTCGGCTGACTGTCGGCCACCACTTTCGTACGGGTGTCTTTAGAGAAGCTCCGCGGAATAGAGAGCAAAGATATTGGCTTGATGATTCATAATCAGCGTTCGGGACCCATCGTGAAACGTAACACTTCCGGTAAGAATTCGTTGAAGATGAGAAATATTCCAACATCTATTATGCACTAGCCGACGCTATAAGAATGCCGCTGGTAAAGCTTACTTCTACTTTCCTGTTAAAGAAAAAAATATAATAATTAATAGCGCGTTTATTTTAGCTTTTTTAGCCGGCACTAAGATGGTGTTTTCATTCTCGATGGAGCGCACTAATTACGGCCGATACGAAGAGATCAACATCCCGCTTACGCAAGTGGGATGCAGCCCATTCTCATCTCCTCTGATGAGTTGCAAAGCTTTCAGTAAATCCAAGAACCTCAACAAGTTCCAGACGATGGTCTTTGAAACAGCTTACAAATCTGAAGAGATTATGCAAATTTATGCTCCGACGGGTGCCGGGAAGACGAACATTGCCATGCTCACCATCTTGCAGCTGGTCAAACAGTGCAACACTACCAACGTAGCTCTCGAAAGAAAAGACCCATTAAAGGTAATTCAAATATTATAACTTTTAAAATATATTCTGAATTTACAGGTATTCCTTTTTTTAATAGGCGTTATTGTCTTAATGCAATTGGTTAAACTGATCGAGATTGACGAGGTTCATCTGCTTCACGGTGATGGTGTAGCGGTTGAAGAGGCTCTCGTGACCAGCACCTTCCGTCAGATCGAATCCGCTCAATCCATGATCCGCATTGTGAGCCTTTCAGTTACATTGCCAAACTACGCCGATGTGGCTCAATTCTTGCGAGTCCTTCCATATACAATGGGCTCTTCTACTTTGATTCCGCTTCCTGACTGTCCCTCTATCCCAGACATTTATCGGTTTCAAAGAAGTGAACCTGATGAAACAGATGCTGCATATGGACCTGGTTTGTTGCGAGAAAGTTGTCGCCATGATCCGGCAGGGTCATAAAGTTTATGGTCTTTGTTCACGCTCGTAACGCTACGCTTAAAATAGCTCAAGTATGTACCATTCTTATTCATTCATATTTGGATTTGAAACCAACAATTCTCTCCAGAGGTTGAGATAGCAAACTCAGTTAAAAAATCGGCTCCATCTCTTTTATAAAGCGGAGGACGATTCAACTTAGAGACTGGCCATGAAGTTGGTTAGTAAGTCTAGAAACACAACATTTTGACGATCTCTTTAAAGATGGGTAACTTTTCTTCGATTTAAATTTTATTAAGTTATTAACTTTGATTTAACGTTGCTATTTTCCTCATTGATTTGCCATCTAATAAAATGCTGCGGAGTAACCACAACTTGGTCGTAAACGTTTTCAGTGACGATACGGCAATAGTTGGTTTGAACTGCTACATTGGGTTAGTAACTAAATAGGCCTACCAATTTTCCAAACCTTTACAAACTACACAAACACTTTTTTTTTTAATAGGGGCAGCCCATGCCGTCATTATCAAAGGAACGGAAAACTATGATGCCAAGCATGACGACCTCTTCGATATTAGAATTCTAGACGTTGGTCACGGCTCCATCATCACTTATTTGCACTACAACCCTCCCCTTATTCATCTGTTAGTATCCTAACGAGATGAGCCGGAAATACAGAGGTTATTTTGAAAAAAAATTCTAGTAAACACTAGAGAATACCACCATGATTCATCATGTAACCATGTATCATACGATATCATATTCTAGTAATTGAGAAAAAATCGCCCTCTCACACGCCAAATAACAATCTTTTTCTAATATAATGTTAAACAAATTTAATTTGTACATATTAATCTTTCTGTTCATTTTTCTTTTTGAAAGCAGGCGTGCTCCTCATTTACTCTCCTCCCTCGTACTCGCGTAGTCTATTTCAAGAGAACTAGTAAGTTGACTACGACAGTCGACTTGTAGCTTTACTCTTTGGTCTTAAACAACTAAACAAGTGACACTGGAAAGTAGGTTGGCGATACTCGATATTTAACGATATTTGGTACAATCACGAGTCAAGTTCGTGGAACGATCTCATTCGATCCGATTTTTTCTGATACATCGAAGGAAATTTGATGGACTATTTTGACTTTATTCAATTTCGTTCTTTCCCCCCTTTTCCCTTAAGCTATCAATAAGAAAGAGGTGGAGCCTTCTCCTTAATACCCAACATTTCCACGAACCGTCCCACTTGTCAACAACGTAATTAGTGTTACTGCGTAATTTCCATTCTAACTGGTAATCTGTTGCATTATAAACGTCTCGAGTATCTCTGTAATCTTTCTTGCATTTTTCACTTTCAGATTTCTGTTGCTTTGAAATGATGGAGCCATCACATGTTGGTAATGATATTTGTTTCATTGCATGATTCACATATTTGTTTCATTGCATGATTCACACATTTGATTATTACATTAATATTGTTTCTAAATTATAGGTATAGACAAGTTTGAAGTTAAACCATCAACTCCCAAGTGTGCTTGGTGCCTCCAGTCATCAGTGCTCAACAATTATGTGCTGCCTATGAAGAAGGAAACTAGATTTTTCTGTTCGCTGCTCTGCCTGCAAGAATTCAAGCTGTACATGTGCTGTGGTCACTGTGCCACTGTCACATCCTCTTGTGATCTCTCACTGCGAGTCACTCTAAAGTCCTCCAGAAAAGGGTTCTGCTCCGTAGAGTGCCTTGAAGGCTTCAAGACAAAAATTGTTGAACACAATCCTGAAGTTACCATCATCACGCCTCCGAAGCGAACTTCGGTCTCTGTGGAAAAAGAAGTCGTCAACCCGCACACTCAGTTTTTAGCTGCAGTTATTAAACAAGAAAAAGACTTGATCAAGATGGAGAAAGCAGAGACTGGTGAGAATAAAAAGCTGTTGAGCCAAGAGAAGAAGCCGACTCCTACCAAGTCGCCTCACAAGTCGGGAACTCCGATTCCTAGTTTCACTCAAAATGATTTTTCGTGGAATAAATATCTTAACGAAACTGGCGGCGTTGCTGCTTCTCAGCGCTGCTTTAATCAGGTAAAATTATTAACTAGTTACTCACGTTAAAACGTTATTAATCAAAATTATTTATTTTTCACAGAATGCAGCTCCTCTTACGAATGAATTTGCTATTGGAATGAAACTGGAAGCGCAAGATCCACGGAACCGCACTTCCTATTGCATCGCTTCCGTGATGGACGTTTCGGGACCAAGAATCCAGTTGCGGCTCGACGGCTCGGACGATGGCAATGACTTCTGGCAACTTGTCGACAGTGAAACGATTCACCCAATAGGTTCTACAGCCTGATTCCTAGTTTTCAGAATTTGTATAATGTTTGAAAAAACAAATTTCAGGTTATTGTAAAAGCCAAGGAAAGGTGCTTCAAGCCCCTCTAGGGTTTCTCAAGAATCCTTTTTATTATGCCAGTTTTATGGAGAAAATTCTTGCTGGGGCTGATTTAGCACCAAAGAAATGCTTCAAGCCCGCTCCGAAACTTCCAAACGAGAATTTCTTCAACGTAGGAGACAAATTAGAAGCCGTTGACCGCAAATATCCTGAATTGATCTGTCCAGCTACTATCGGTAATTAATAATTTAACATGCTCTTTATATAATTGACGAAAAATTATATTTTTTCGATTTAGTTTCAGTGAAAAACGATAGAGTTCAAATCCATTTTGATGGATTTGAATCAGCTTGCGATTATTGGTGCAGTTACGACTCTCGCGACCTCTTTCCCGTCGGATGGTGTGATGAAAATGATCATCCTATTGAAACACCCGGTCCAGGAAAGCAGAAGAAAACGGCTGCTAAAAGATCAATCTCTTATCCCGATCCTTCACCATCATGTAGCGAAGAAAAAAAAGCTAAAAATCGTCGAGTTAAAATAAATAAATTGGAGGAGACAATTACAGGTGAATTGCCTCTTTCATACCTTTATTACAGGTGAATGACTTTTTTTTTCTTTCTTTAGGAGCTCTCTGCGCGAATGCTTGTTGATCGATTAAGCATTTAAAGTTAACAAAACACCTACAGGCAATAAATCATTATTGTAATTTTACACCTTCAAGTTAAGCGCTACAGTAATGTCATATTTTTCAAAGTACGGTTGTTTTGTTTTGTTGATTTTATGTTTAAATCGAACCTGCCGTAATAAACCACGAATTTTACAGCCGGCGTAGCATCAGCATTGGCTGAGGCTGACGCACGAGCTGAGCCACCTCAGATTAAATTTAACAAAACCAAGTGAGCATTATGTTTTTGAGCAGAGAGGCTTTGTCCTAATTATGTAGTTTATACCTACTGCAGGGACCCGTGAAAGATCTAGGGGAGAGATGGAAGGAATCGGCGCTACTAGTTAGACATAGCGCGACATCGTCTTCCACGCTCATCCGGATGGCTTTCCGTTGTTTTCCCAGCGTGAAGTATCCATGATTGTTAACACCTTCCATTCGGAATATTCGTTTTGCCATAGTCCGTATTGTTAAGCTGGTCGACAAAGCAACCATCTCGTGCTTCTCTTGGTCGATTTGATGGAGGTGCCATGTAATAATCGACCGCTATATAGGTTTGTATAATAGGCCGGTAGGTTTGCTAGCTGAATCTGTGGCTGCTGAAGCCGTTCTCAATGACTTCATTATAGTAAATACTTTTACAGCTTATAAGCATTTGGCTCAATTGGAACCCATAGCTTCTCACTGTCTGTGTATCACAGTAATTTCTAATAGCTGTAGCCCTTGACGTTTTCAGGGAAGAACAACACGGGCTTGATCTGTACCGTCTTTCCTTTACGGCGAGTTCGTTAACAAGGAACTTGCGCATTATAATAAGAAGCACGGTTTCTTTCGCTTCGCCTTTTTGGCGCTTGACTGTCCACAGTTTTGAATCTCTAAATTTTAGAAGAAGAAAAGCAAATTTAATTCATGGCAACTTTTTTAATAACTACAAGTACATACTTGTATGTCGGTACAAGCTACTCTTGACCAATTCCATCTGTCTTATCTTATTCTACTCCGTCCCTTAAACCAAATTTATCTGCTTCGTCCTCGTCCGAATCATTTTGAAAACGCTCTTCCAAATCTCCAATGCTCTCATTGGTCTTTCGTGGGTACCAGGAAACATGCGTTTCATTTGTTTTTCCTTTTCCCAGACACCAGGTGGCAACAGCAGCAGCGGTCTAACGTGCACACACCAGTGACCACACAGAGCTTCCTGTGTTAGTGTTGATCAGTGATCACTGTTGAGCAGATAAGCTGTCTTAAGCAGTCGGATCATTTTTTCTTGAAATTAGCTTAAGGGGAGGGTAACAAAAATTTGTTCATGGTTTTCAAATTACCATTTCAAAATAATGCACACTTTTAAGGCCGATAAAGTGAAATACATGGCTGAAAAAGCATTGGAAGACATCGTCAGTTCTAGCAATAACTTGATGGAGCTGGACACTACTACAGACATGAATCAAGTAAATAAGATTGTTTATTATTATTTATTTTTTTATTATATATGTTTTAAAATGGTGAAAGCTTTACGTAAAACTTGATATTCATTAGGCCAAGTTCATGTGGTACTTGTCAATGACTGGCGGGGATCAGCAGGCAGAACCTTTTTCTGGTATGACACCCAACAAGAAGCCGACCGTGAAAAAACTGTGTACACTTGGTGATGAAGGGTGAGGTTTTCTGCTACCCTGAAATAATTACCAACATAGCTTAATCATGTTCCTCTATTTCATATTTGATATATAGGTTCGAAATTATTCCCTTCTCCTCGGGTTTCGCCCAAACGTTAAAAAAGATGGTTTTATCTCAGCCGGAGGCCGAAAGTCTAATCAATCGGTACGAACGACTTTGCCCAGCTAAACCGAAAGTGAACGATTCTAATTCCTCAAGTGAAGCCGAATCGTTTAATCATCAACCTTCACCATCTATGAATCTTCGCAACAAGCGCCCGAGAGCGGCAAAAAAAGAGGAGTGGACACACCTCTATTGTTTCAACAAAAGTGACCGGAAGGAGCGAATGAATACCATTGTCACAGGCCTGTTTTATTCATATATATATATTTCTCTGATTATCATAATTAAATTAATGTTTCATTCTTTTTAGGTCTCACAAAACGATCTCGTAGACTTGCACGATGTTGCCGTAAAGCGTCTGTTCGATTAGAGCCGTTGAAGGCGGAAGAAATTGAAAAATGGACGCGCTCGAAGGCTAAACCGCGTCCGCCTCCAATTTTACAGCCGCGGGTCCAGAAAAGCATCGCACATCACCGGTCTCCGGAAAGTTCTATCAGCATAGTACCCGAGGGTTCTCTTTCTGCTTGGACGAGATCGAGCAGCAAGCGGAGAGCTACTATTTCGAGGCCTGAGGTGACGAAACATTTGGGTTTCGGTCGATCCAATCAGCATCCTAGTATTGGAACATCAAAATCACGGACTTCTCCCGGTCTCGTTCCTCTCCCCTCATGTTCTTGGTCACTTCATTCTGTGCCGTCCGTCCAGCCGAAGGTTATCAATCAGTTTACCTTCCCCAATCTGAGTCCAGTTCAGCAGACTCCAAGACCTTTTGCGCGCACTTCCAATCAAGTGGTCATACAGATGCCAACATCGACCAGATCAGTTCCTTCAGCTTATCGAACTTATCAACCAAAGTGGTCGAAATGCAAGGACATCATTGATCTTTGTTCTTCCGACGAAGAGGAAACGAATCCAAAACACAATGCAATTATTGGCGCGGCCCCGTCTAATCCGTTGAAGCTACCTCCCGGTAGTTCGATCACACACATAAATAAGGATCCAAGCGTCAACAAATGCTCCGTGTCTTCTACGACTCAGTCTACGCCTGTTAAATGTAATCAAACACAACATCCTCCTGCCCCTCGACCTGCTGCTGCTAAATTTCAGCAACCGTCGCATCCTCCTACTACTCAACCTACTGTTGCAAATTTTCAAAAAGTTAACAACAGTCCGTTGAAGTTTTCTTCCATAATTGGGTCTACTTCAGTCACGAAAATATCCCCTCCGACGCTGACATTCAAGGGGCAGAAGAATAATCTGGCTCAACCGATCGCGATCCCAATAGCGAGAACGGATACATCTTCGCCCACAGTTACGCCTCGAAAACTTGGCAAGCTAATGATGAAGAAACATGACCGGATGAAGCAATCCTTTTTGAAAATCCAACAGCAGGAAGGGAAGACGCCTCCATCGAGTTCGGAGAAAACTACTCCTTCGCCAACGAATGTGATAAGAATTGAGGAAGCAATCCCAAAGGCATTATTCCCATTGCCCTTGTTACCAACAGTCTCCAACGAAGATATAAGCAAAACGGTGCTGAATGCATGCAAAGAACCTAAGCAAAAAGGACTGACTACAGCATCCCACTATTCCGAACAACGGTCGGCTCTACGTAAGCGTTATCAAGACTCCGACCATTTCCGACAGGATGGCGATGATTTCGAGAGCGAGTTTCCCATCACTCCTAACCGAAAGATTCCAAAAGTTGATCGCAGAATCTTTCCTCAGCGTGGATGCGAGGATCAACGAGAAGACGACGGCAACGACGGCGTTTCTACCATTATTATTGAGGTAGACGTTGGAGGTCTTGACGAATCAAGAGCAAGTTCCCTTGATTCACTTACTCCCGACAGTCGTAGTAAGCAGAAGAAGACGGAGCTCTCCCAATTACGCGAAGACGAATGTAAAGAGCTTCGCCGCAAAGGGCTAGAAGAGCTTCTTTTCTCCGACCAGCGGATCACCCGTAGCCGAAATCGATCCTTGCCCTTGACAGTTTTATATAACAGTTAGTTTCTCATGCAGGCATTCGTGACTACTCTCCCTTCTTCCACATTATCTCTCTTCCTTATTCACGATCCTAAATGCAGAAGTGTTAACCTAATGATTATAACTGTTTTAAAGGTAGCGTTGCTCTTGAGTCAATCACGTTTCGATAATCAGTTATTCATGATTGAAGAATGTTTAGTTTGTTTTGACCAACTTTTCCATCTTCCACAACAGGTTTACTAAGCAAGACACACTGCATAAGAGTTTCTTAATAATTTATTCCATCCGCTATAATATTGAACTTCCTTTATTGTATACATTTATATCCCAGATGAAACATTTTTCATTGCTACCTCCATCTGAAAGAGCTATTCTGTTTGTTCGCTCTATTCTTAAGAGAATGTGCACAACTTCTCTTCGTCTGTGTATACTCTCTTCCGAGCTCTCATCGGTGCTGATGTATCTGAACATGTCAGCTGTTCAAATATCAACTTATTGTCCTCCTATTTTCTTCACTAAGACGAAATCCCCTTGATCAATAAAATTGTTAGATTCAAAAGTTAATGAGTAGTCATTGAAAAATTATGGGACGAATAATTAAATATGGCTCAGATAAATCTGAGGCTTAGTGTACGGTAAATACTATGTAGTGTAACCAAGTTGGTAACAGCTCACAAGCTCCTCTTTTACGGTTATGGGATTGTGAGGCGAACAGAAATCAATCAAAGTTCGATACGTTTATCATTCAAACTGGCAATATTTGGAAGAAACGGAAATTATTTAAAGGCCTCTTCCTAATTTATTTTATTCCTAATGGTATTTGTTTGCTGCCAAAGAACGAGAAAAAAATTCTCCTTTTTTAAAGAAACCATTACGAACAGAAAGGGTGAGAAAAGGGGTCCGAAGGGGTCAGCAAAATCCACCACCAATCGATTCAAAATGTTTACCGTATAGAGAGTGAAGGTAAACGGGGCAAAGACAATTTCAAAGGAGGAAACCATTATTCCCAAATTTATATTTAAAATCCGAGTCTTCGAATGATGGATTGATGGTGCTTTCCGTAAACCGTGAAGGGTCATGTCTAAATCCTAGATTCCAAGCACTGCCAGACAAGAGAGCAAGAAAACGGAAGCACACTTTCACCGTAAATTTCTCGGATGGCACCAATCTAAAAAGGACAGATAACAATGTTACATCACGTTCTAATTATGAAAGAATTTCTTTCCTGATGTCAAAGCCCAAATTTAATTCTAGGATTTAATCACCTTCTTCAAGGAATCAAACGTGAATGTTCATTGCTTACCAGTCCTGCGTCCCGGTATCAGTAGATCCTTACAGTTGTCCGCTGATCTCGAGTCCCAATCATACAGGTTTCCGAATGTGTTAGGTCGTCGAAAAGAGACGGAGGCATCCCAAGCACCGCCTGATGGAGAGTAAATAGGAAATTTGTCGTGCGAGGGTATCATCACATCGTAAAAAGCGGTCATCGATCCGTGCATGTGCAGTATGTGCGAGCGGAAGCCGGAGCCAGTACAGTAACGTAGGATGCTCCGTGGCCTACACCTTGAGAAGCAGGGTTCCATGCTCCATTGACATGCTATAGGCTACGTAACTGACTGAGTGAGAACTGATGGAAAACTGCATTAGAAAAGGATCATAAAGTACATCATCAGTAGAGCACTCATAAATGTTATTGTATATAATTATAACATTATATGCAATCATGTGAATAAATGCCTTTACTATATATATATAGAGAGAAATAGATAATCACTGGTGCCGAACAAGAAAAATGAGAATAAATTACACACACAGCTTTTTAGAGAAATATTAACATGGGAAACCGGGTCGCGTGATAAAAAGTTACGACTAACGATTGATAAACAATTACGACGAACGAATAAAGGATTCTTCTTTTTTATGAGCAAAAAGTTATAAGAAAATTTAGTTTTATCAAAGACTTATCAAATGACTTACTTAGGAAAAGTTTCCTAAGACGACAAACGGCTCTTAAAGAATGGCAGGCCAAAGCGGATTCTTTCAATCGACACGAGTGGATAAACTGCCGCATTCGTTGCGATTGCTACCTGTCGGTCTTCGAGTAGCGCTTCAAATCGGCTTGATTCCTTTATCGCCTTTGATTGAAGACTTCTCTTCCGCTTCTTACTGACATTCACTGTTCGTTCGTTTCAGAAACGGGCCGGGATTTTGTAGAGAGGTTGAAAAGCCGAGGCATTAGATACTTCCAGATGCCCGTTTTGTGTCGAGATACGAGCATCCTAACTCTTCTTCTCACCCAAGAGGACCGTGATGCTCACCAATATCTTATCCTCAGTTGACATTTAGTACTTCGACAATGGTCTCACGCAAGGCATTTGATGTCGATTTGTCCACGGTGAACTGAAAATATAAATAAGAGGGTTTAGAAAACAAGGTTAAAGTAACAAACTTAAAGAAATAAAAACTCACTCTCTAGCTCTTTACAGCGGCGGCCAATTATTTTAACAATTCAGCATCGTCTACGGTTAGGGAAAAGAAGTGGGATTCGTTGGGTAAGAAAGATAAATCGTCTTATTTCATTCTCTCGTAAAATTGATCTTCCTTATTATAAAAGTTGTGGTAAATTCTTTTTAAGGAAATAGAAGTAGTTTCCTCACGTAAGAATGCGTCGGGATAGTATAAGACTATATGGAGTGCAAATGCTAGAGAGGCAAAATGTTGTCATCTTTTTCATTATTAATTCAAAAATCACATCTTCCGTACTACTTGAGCCAGGCGTGTAAAGGTATAATGTTAAAAAAATAAATCGGAGGCCACAGACACTTTGTTGCAGATTATATATCGGATGGAACGTGAGTACTATCTCGGTAATTCTCCGAGTGACGAGATTATCAGAATGGAAGAAAATGATTTTATTTTATTTACTACACAAGTCATGGCCGATTCTTTAAATCGAAAGGAAAATAGTTTACTCACGTAAGAAATGCGTCGGACTGTTGAGTCTATATAAACAGTGCAAAAGCCAGAAAAACTAAGATGTTTTCATGTTTTTCACTATTAATTTTATAATATTATTATGATTTAAGCAATAAGAAGGCAAAACACAAACCCTACGAATTTTTAAAACAAGAAGAATACAAAGTAGAGTGAAATTTTAGAATAACGACAAAAAAATTATATTGGAGGTATTATATTGTAGTTGTAGCCTACACACTTCTTTTCTCAAAATCCAATTTCTTAAAATTTTTATATATGTGGTAATAATACATATAATAAAATTCCACGTTAATTAGTTACCCTGACAAGTAACAAGTCCTCTTTACAACACACTTCCCTTCTAAAAAATACAATTTTTACGCTTTTCACGTTTATGCAGCAAGTGTTATGCAAGTGAATTAAAATTTCTCTTTTTTACTTTTTCAAATTTCAGTTGTCTGAAGATAAACCTATATATAGTATCATCTGATCAGCCTGTAAAACTCTAATTAAAGTTCAAGTGATAATCCCAACGAAAGTTATTTAAAATCTTTTTTTTTTTACTTTTGCAAATTCGCATTGGCTGAGGGAAAACCTATATATATATGACATCAGCCTTAAATGTCATATGACCCCAACCCTCTCTCCCTCTCTGTTTCCCTTCCTCTGATTGCGAGCCAGCGGAGTTTTTTGAGCGAAGCGAAAAAAAACGAAGCGTAGGCGGAGCTGATAAGTCGTACGTAAGCGTGAATAAAGTTTTCTGCCTAGGGACTGTTTTTTCCTTGACCGTTTCTGTCTGTCCGGAAAACACTGACAAAAATACAAAAACACTTTTTCTGCATAGGGACTTTTTTTTCTTTACCGTTTCTGTCTGTCCGGAAAAACTGATAAAAATACATATACATGTTTATTGCCTAGGGACTGTTTTTTCCTTGACCGTTTCTGTCTGTCCGGAAAACACTGACAAAAATACAAAAACACTTTTTCTGCATAGGGACTTTTTTTTCTTTACCGTTTCTGTCTGTCCGGAAAAACTGATAAAAATACATATACATGTTTATTGCCTAGGGACTGTTTTTTTCCTTGACCGTTTCTGTCTGTCCGGAAAACACTGACAAAAATACAAAAACACTTTTTCTGCATAGGGACTTTTTTTTCTTTACCGTTTCTGTCTGTCCGGAAAAACTGATAAAAATACATATACATGTTTATTGCCTAGGGACTGTTTTTTCCTTGACCGTTTCTGTCTGTCCGGAAAACACTGACAAAAATACAAAAACACTTTTTCTGCATAGGGACTTTTTTTTTATTACCGTTTCTGTCTGTCCGGAAAAACTGATAAAAATACATATGCATGTTTATTGCCTAGGGACTGTTTTTTCCTTGACCGTTTCTGTCTGTCCGGAAATCACTGACAAAAATACAAAAACACTTTTTCTGCATAGGGACTTTTTTTCTTGACCGTTTCTGTCTGTCCAGAAAAACTGATAAAAATACATATACATGTTTATTGCCTAGGGACTATTTTTTCCTTTACCGTTTCTGTTTGTCCGGAAAAACTGATAAAAATACAAATACATGTTTTCTACTTAGGGACGATTTTTGTCTTCTAAAACCCAGCACCAAACTTTGATATATATACTTAAGAGAAAGCAACCTTATTTGCAATGATTGGTTAAAAAATATTACCTGGCAGTCATTGTGTGTATAATACAGCTATACGCTGGATTACTTTATCAAGAAGGCGAGCTGAAAAGCTCTGCTTTACTATCTTAATGTGATGGGTGGTTTCTATTACTCTAGCTTCGTCCTAGAGATGCATTTGTACCAATAAAGCTGGCTTATAGCCAGATAATCTAGCATAAGTACTGGTATTAACCTTATGCAAGTAAGAAGTGGGTAGTCGGCAAGGCCATCGTTCGTTCTATCGCCTCTCTTCATCTCCTTTCCCTCTCTTTCACTTTCTCCACCTTCATTCCTTCCCTTCTCAATTCCCACATCAAACGTGCTTGTAGCAGAACCGAATGTAAAAATCGGATTAACAAAGTTAACCCTGGCAAGTCCTAGAGATGCATTTGTATTGTTTCCAAGTCCTAGAGATGCATTTGTACCAATAAAGCTGGCTTATAGCCAGATAATCTAGCATAGGTACTGGTATTAACCTTATGCAAGTAAGAAGTGGGTAGTTCGGCAAGGCCATCGTCCGTTCTATCAACTCTCTCCACCTTCCTTCCCTCTCCATTTATCCTCATCAAACGCGCTTGTAGTAGCTACGAATGCAAAAACCAGGGGTATATAAGTCTTGCAAGCGCTTCTTAATAATATACTAGTCCTTGTAGCACACAAGTTGTAGAAATACAAGAAATTCACCAGGCTTCATAACCCTGGCAAGGACTCCTCATCACCCCACTTCCTCTTTCTTTCTCTCTATCTCTCCCTTTCTCTTGTGATAATGTGACGGGTGGTTTCTATTACTCTAGCTTCGTCCTAGAGATGCATCCGTACCAATGAAGCTAGCTTATAGCCAAATAAACTAGCTATTATTAGTACTGGCATTAACCTTACGCAAGTAAGAAGTGGGTAGTCGGCAAGGCCATCGTTCGTTCTATCGCCTCTCTTCATCTCCTTTCCCTCTCTTTCACTTCCCTCTGTTGATAATGTAGCGGGTGGCTTCTATTACTCTAGCTTCGTCCTAGAGATGCATCCGTACCAGTGAAGCTAGCTTATAGCCAAATAAACTAGCTATTATTAGTACTGGTATTAACCTTACGCAAGTAAGAAGTGGGTAGTTGGCAAGGCCATTGTTCGTTCTATTGACACTCTCTTCTTGCTCTCTTCCTCTCATCCCCTTTGACCCTCTTTCTTTCCCTTTCCCCCTTTCCAGAAAGAGAAAACAGTTTGCAATATTTCTGCTCGCGCTTTAGAGCACGCTGTCTCTAAAGAAACATTATTTTTCCCATTTTATACAGATAAGAATATAACGTCACTTCCTCTTTCCTTACTGTTCATTCCTTTCCTTCATTCACCCGTTTCATTAAAAAAAGATCTTGCTCATAGCGATGCTCAAATAAATTCTGTTTCAAAAGAAAAGAAAGAGAAGCCAGAGCCACAGGATTGCGATTTAGTTTGAATTCGTGTGCGTGCCTCGGTGCGTGCATATCTATCACTGGATCGGGAGCTATGCTTTATCGATGGTCCCTTTTCCTTTTCTTAGAAGAGAAAGAGAAATCGAAGGAAGATGAAGAAGCCAGAAAGGTGCACAACTACCGTACCTTTTTTTGTTGACGGTACAGCTCCAGAGCTATATACATAACTGCACTGATGTCAACATGTCGCCTGTGCCATCAACAAACTACGTAATTTGTCTCGTTAATTATAAACATTCATTTTTTCGTAATTGATTTCTGTGACAATTCGGTTCGGTTTGCATGCGGAATTGCTACCGACGGCTCGAAGGGTTCGCGACGGAATCATGCAGCAACGCTCAGAAGTCGATTCCATTAAACTATTAAAGGTAAACAAACTTTTTTGTCTCATTTTTTTTCCGTCGCTCTTTTAACCAAACCAAGATTGATAAAAGGAGACGAGAACTTTCCTTCTTCTTTAATTAAATCATTAACTATATAAATATATGTTTTCTTCAGGTTTCAATTCAAGCGGAACAGTGACTGCACCAAAGACAGTTGTAGCAGCCCGCTACCATTTTCATCAACAGCCTGAGCCGGTGTACCAAAAAGAGGTCGTTTGCGTCGGGAAACCTACCGGTTTATACCGCTCATTGGTCTAATGAGATTTGATATCTCGGTGCTACTGATCCGGAGGCAACCAACAATTAACAAATAATATTTCTAATCGATGCTCGCCCAGCAAACGTCGCACTCTACACAAACTCGGCTCCATCACTGCATGGCTAAACATTAAAACGGGTTACTAAGGTTACTTCCGCTATTACTCCCAGACAACCTTTCTAGTTTACTTTTGGTTGTATCACTTTTATCCCATCCTGATGTTTGCACATTTGTTCCCGATGCGCTGTTACGAGTGCCCAACTAATATTTCCTACTCATTTTCAGCCAATTCCTTGTTATCATGAGACCTTGACGAAGATCCTTATTTTCCCTTATTAGAAACTGTGTACATACCACGTGATTGTAGGAGAGCTTGTAGGAGCAAAATAATTAGAATAAAATAATTAGAAATTGATGGTATCATAAATTTCTAATTAAGTTCTATAATAAATATACGTAAGCGACAAAGATTCTGATCTGTCCCTCCTGCTTCTACATTTCTCTCTCTCTCTCTCTAACTTATACTCTTACTCTCACTCTTATAGTGATGCTACTTGCTACCAGTTTTTATGTGATGGCAGATTGCAATTTATTTCTCTTTTTTCAAATGTTTCTTTTTTTTCAAGATAATGTGACGCTGCAGTTTTTTCTAAGTGGAACTCTGTCGATTTATGGCAAGCAAGATGCGTTAATCAGTTTGAGTTTGTATGCGGTTTGTAGGAGAGCTTGCATTCAGCTCAAAAAGAGTTGCCGGTACGCATGATTTTAAAGAGCTCCTAGTTCATCACAATTTTTTGGCGGCTGATGAAGAGGGATACGTAACGGCATAGCCATCCCAGTACCCGCAGAGGAAAACGTTCGAAAAGTTACGTTGGTTTGTAACTTAAAATAGGCTCCGAAAAACATTCGGTGACATAAAATCGATTTCCTCTTATCACGGCGATGGCCTGGACTTCTCTTATGAGCGGATGTTTCACTTCTTTTTCTGTTGGGACCACAACAACGACCGCGATCATTTCACGTCATCAATTTTTGTTTAGAAATGATAATAACTCAGCTGACTCTAGCATCCTTCCCATCCTCTTTCTCTTGTTTTTTCTTTTGCAGCTGGGGCGACTTAAATAATTATAGGAAAGAAGAGAATGATGATACAGCCGTCTTTGAGTCGACGCGGTTTGGCTTCTTTCTTGTACTAGTGTATTCAATTGGCTAGCAAACAATAGCTCGGAAGTCACGAGACACGTATCCCTCGTGAGATAGCCAAACAAACTATAGTGCGCCTGAAGGAGACGAGTTTTTTTTAATAGTTCCAATGTCCCAGCCGTGTTTTTAAAAATGAAGAAAAAAAATTCAAGCGGCGCCTCTTTCGTGGGGTTTTTAAAATTCAGCGGAATATAAAGTTTTTAATGTGGTGGAAAAAAAGTGAAGCTCCCGCAAAAAAAAAATACTGTACTCCTCCTTTTATCGTTACGAGTTGTGTGTACATCGCTTTTACAGGTAACAAACCAAATTATCTAGTGAGCCTTAGCGCTTGTTGACATCGAAAAAGAGTACCTACCCCGGTCTTTTACACCTCTACCATGGGCAATAACAGCAGTAACAATCTACGGGTTAATACCCACGAGCATTGCCATTGACGATTTACTTACGTATCCGACCATTGCTTTGCGTGATGACGACTATAACATATATGTCCTCTACGTGAACTCGTGGAGCCTCTTAACGGCTGTCGATGAAATCTAGGCCTCAACAAGATGAACGTCGCGCACTTTGGTATTGAGATTGAAAAATCTATATCGTTTCTCAGGTTGGTCTAAAGAAAATACTGAATAATCAGCTGTCAAATTGTATTAACTGTTTGATAATTTGTTATGCAGATCTTTTGTGATGGAATCAAGGCCTCTTCTTGTTTGCGCTCCTTCCAACATCGCCGTTAATCAACTTATAATATCGAAAAAATTCACCGGACTGGCCTGAGAATAGCTCGCTTGTGCGTCAAAGTCAGGAAAGGGATTGCTGATTCTCCCGTTTCTTTCCTCGCTCTACACCATCAAGGCCGCTGTCTAGAAGATTATGCCAATTATACTTGAGTGACTACGCTACTGTTGTTATTTTACGCCTCCCATTTCAGGGTCTCTCTTATGGTTTCAGAGTCTTTCCTTTGGGTCCTAAGGACTGTTTATGACCGTTCCGGCTTGTTCCGGCAGTTTTCTCATTATATCATTAACTCAACAACAACCGGATGCATTCTTATATGCCCAGTTCTGCTGTTTACGTCAGCAATCCTTACAGTCGACTGCACGATCCCATATTTATTCGTGTTAGAAAGATTAAAAATTAGCTGTTGTATTTGATACTTGGTTCTTTTTTCTTTCTTTATTTCGTTCAACGTAACGTGTGCTCCTTGCCGTAAAGGCTGAATACATTACATCAAATATTATTGTTAACACAAGGACAAAGCAGAATTTGTAAGAAAAACCGTTTACAAAAGTATCATTTAAAAATGGGAGTAAAGGTAATTATGACGGGGGAGAATAAGATGTTACTTTCCAGACCAAGAAGTAGAAAAAAGAGTGATCATTTGGTAGTTCGAAGATGACCAGAATCAAAGGGAAAAGGTGCGAACTTTTTTAAACCCCTTGATTCTTCATAAAAATTCCTAGACCACAGCTCTTAAATTTTTTTTTAATTACCTCTTTGTTATAGCAAAGCTATAACTTGAAAAAGAAAGGAACGAGAAGTAATCGCAGAAAAAATTATGACGCTAAAATGGTGAGAGAAAAAGATAGTTTCTTGTCCGTTTGTTCAAGCCAGCAGTGCATCCTTCAAATCATCTACCAACGCATTTGGATCATGTAAAAGACGTCCACCAATCCGCTCCATGACATAATCTATAAAATATTATTTTTAAAAAATGTCACTGAATTTGCCAGAAACTAAGAAATGGAAGTGAGAGAGAAAAATAGTTTAGGCTGCCCCCTTTCAAAGTGCTGCTGTGAGAAGCAACATTCTCAAAATAGAGCAAAAGTAAGGATATGGATAATGTGTTAGATTAGGAAAACATTTGTACGTTGTTAGTATCGCTACTTGGAACACCTAAATCTGTTGTGACAAGTTTTATTTTCCATTCTAATAACCTCGTCGTTACTGGTAATATAAATGTTTTCGAATTTTCGAGATACGCGAGTACGTTCCCATCCAAAATAAAATCTGCAAAAAAGTGTCTATGGCGTTCGATTTACTTTCCAAAATTATTACCTTTACACGCCTGGGATTCATAATCTTGCTTTAGTCTTAATAGAATTATAAAATTTAAAAGATGACAATATCTCTGTCAGGCTTTTGCAATCCATATAGACTTAATAATAATACCCCGACGCATTTCTTACATTAGGAAACTACTTCCATTTCCTTTATAAATAATCGGCAATGATTTGTGTAACAAACAAGATTCGTTTTAATAAAACGAGAGAAGGAAATAGGACGATGTAAAGGAGGAAATGAAACAGCCGATGACAGCAGTAAATATTCTCTAAATATTTTATGATTTTCAAAGGATTCAACGCAACAGTTTTGAGGAACCGAATGTAAACACGCCTATAGTTCATAAACCTCCATGACATTGCCTCCAAGCTTTTTTTCTTTCCTAGTGTTTCGCTCGCCCTTGTCCCTCTTTTACTCTCGGCGATCCATCGAAGGCGGCCCAATGAGAAAAACAAAATTGGGGAGCGATACAACAAAATAGAGATTTTTCAAAGAATAGACGCCAGTGGATTAATCCAACCATGCAGCCCACATGATGAAATACTTTCCGTCTTCTTGGCATTTTTAAAAATCACTCAACAACTCTTTAGGAATAACAAAATGTTTTCTATTTTGATTTTATTAACCAATTTTCCTTAGATAAATGTCACAAGAACAAAAATATAAAATTTAAAGTTCAAAGTGCATTAAAAAGAATATGATCTGTTCAAAGGAATTCAGGTTTTAACTGCCACATGCCCAATCCATTAACGTCTACAGTAAAATTGCATAGTTGCTTGAGTAAGGCACGAAAAATTGGTTCACCACCCTCAGGAAGTTTACCTTTGAACTCGTTCAATAAATCCCTAGCGCTCACTTGGTTACGCACGACGCCGCGTAAGGCCACAAATTTGCAAATTTTATTCATCATGGAGCGGTAGTCAACACCGGTGGCGAATTCCAGAGGGATAGGGGCAAACTGATGAATCGAAGTTTCTTGTTCTTCTTCATCGGAGGCGGTACTTTCATCATCACCATCCAACAGTAGATTTCGTGCAAGCATTCCGTTGATCAAATCGCGGGAACTTGGGGGCCGCTCGGAGCCGTAGATTGGCTTTGGCCACCCAGAAGTAATAGTGGGATGACCATTGGATGATAAGGCTGCTATTGGGTTCCATTTCTTGCCACCCAAACGAGGTCTGTAAAACAAAACCCGAAGTCACCTGGTTGATTCATTAGGTAAAGACGTAAAGGGTGAAAGATTACATATGGTTCGAAATAGACGGGACTCCTTCACTTGATTCAGACCAGTTGATGGCTCCATTTGCAGCAGTGCGTCGAAGGCTTTTGAGTTCACGGATGGCCTGATGTGCAACACGTTCGGCCTCGGCTTCAATCAACTCGAAGTCTGGATGACCGGGGTTGATAACGCTATCGTGTTGCAAGGCGCACACGATACCTGGTCAAACAAAATAAAAGTTGAAATCAACTGACAGTTACGTAAAATGAATAAGCGTTTCAGCTTATTACCTGTTTTAGCAAAGAGACGCTTGAGAACGTCGTCGTTGTCTTGCTTGAAAGGGACCAAGACGAGTCCAAGCTGTGTGACCTCACTAGGGTGGTTTATCGTAACTCTGATGGTGTACTTCCCTCCGGTATCGTCCTTTCTGGCTTCTGATTCGGCTTTGGGATTTTGTTGGTTCAGTCTCTTTTTCCATTCGACGTCCCTTTTCTCCCTCTCCTTTCTCCATAGACGCATCCATTCGCCGTCAGTGAAATTGGCGAGTAGTTTGCGTTCACCATCATAAAGATTCTTTTGCCTTTGAAAATGCTGTCTTTGACTTAACTGTTCGTCGGGAGTTTGGAATGGGTTGATCGTTGACAGATCCTGGCACGTTCTAGCAAAATTAGCTTCAGTTTCCGTAATTTCACAGAAAGTTTCCGTGAAGGAGAAGAGTTCATGTTTGGAGTCGGACTGGAAATAGCGCTCCTGTTTTGGATCATTCAGTACGCGGTGTATCAGGTACTGCTGAGAAACTTGACATTGATAAAGCTTCTCCTCGATGGTGCCGGAAGAGATTAGACGGTAGATGGTCACCTCTTTCTTTTGACCAATGCACCAGGATTTAAGACTCGCCTGAGAGTCGGTTGCTTGATAGAAATCAGGATCGTAGACGAGGACTCGCGTTGCGCCTGTCATATCATGAAGATTCTTTTGCCTAAGTAAATTCTGACTTTGAGCCAGCTGATCGTCGCCGGTTTGGTACGGATTGATCGTTGCCATGTCCCAGCTCGTTCCAGCGATAATGACTATACAGTCTCCGTACATTCACTATACATTTCCGTGTATGAAATTTGTCGTTGACGACTCAAAACGCCTGTCCTTTATATTAGATAAACATATTGAACTTTTCTGTTCATCTCACGATCTTGGAGATAAAGGAGCTTGCGTGCTGTTACCAACTTGGTAACACTACTTAGTATTTATTATTTGCAATAAGCCTCGTATTTATCTGTTTTTCCGTATTTACTTATTCGTTCAGTAATTGTTTAAATTATTACTTGTTAACTTTTGAATCTAAAAATTTTAATGGTCAAGGGGATTTCGGCTTATTACAGCAACAAAAAAAAGGACAACGCCTGACAAGTTTCGATATATCAGCACCAAAGTGAGAACGAAAACGAAAACGGACAAACAAAATGTCTCTTCCAGATGGTAGCAATGAAAAAAGTTGCATCTGTGAAATTAATGTATATAAAATAAAGGAAGCTCAATATAACAATATTATAGAGTAGGGAGTAATTATTAAAAATCTCCCCTGAAAGGCGTCTCACTTCTTATTAGTTCTTGTGGTGAAAAACCGCTGTGGAAGATGGAGAACTTGCACCTCTAGGACGAAGCTAGGATGGGAACCACCCGGCACATTATCAAAAGAGGAAGGGAGACAGAGAGAGAAAGGAGTGATATGAAGCGCTTGCCAGGGTTAACTTTGTTAATCCGATTTTTACATTCGGTTCTGCTACAAGCACGTTTGATGTGGGAATTGAGAAGGGAAGGAATGAAGGTGGAGAAAGTGGAAGAGAGGGAAAGGAGATGAAGAGAGGCGATAGAACGAACGATGGCCTTGCCGACTACCCACTTCTTACTTGCGTAAGGTTAATGCCAGTACTAATAATAGCTAGTTTATTTGGCTATAAGCTAGCCTCATTGGTACGGATGCATCTCTAGGACGAAGCTAGAGTAATAGAAACCACCCGTCACATTATCATAAGAGAAAGGGAGAGATAGAGAGAAAGAAAGAGGAAGTGGGGTGATGAGGAGTCCTTGCCAGGGTTATATATGAAGCCTGGTGAATTTCTTGTATTTCTACAACTTGTGTGCTACAAGGACTAGTATATTATTAAGAAGCGCTTGCAAGACTTATATACCCCTGGTTTTTACATTGTTGGGATTGTTGTACAATGCCTCCTCCATTATATATATTTTGGTCGTTACTCTAACATTTCAATTCAAATTTCACCTTACTTATTACTTTTCTTGTTTAAATTTGTAGGGGTTGTGCTTGTGTACTAGAGTACTTCCCCTGCACTGCTATTGGTCTCATACATTGTAATGATCACGAAGCGAACGAAGGAATAGAGGCTCCTATTTTCTTCGTCCGTGTCATCCATTCTTTTTATAAGGAGTAAGCAGTGGCGCCCAGCTCTCTCACGATTCCTTGCGAAGCATCCAGCACGTAAGAATTCTTACATTGGTTCGGATGCAGGTCATCGACGACTTCATATTGCCAGCCAAAGCTGATTCAGTAGTGGTACACTACTTCACTACAGCAGCTATGCTGCTCAATTATCATTGAAGGACAATAAAAGTTGGTTGGTTCCAAATCCTACATTCTCTAATAGTCCTTGGTCTCTTTATCATTTTCTTTATTAACAGGGATACTGAGCCATGGAAGTCAGTATCTATTGCCATCGTAACTCCTTTTCTTGCTGGTGAGGTCCCCATCGGAGGCCAAGAAAATGAGAGCCCGCCAGTTGACTGTAGCACCGCTTGGAAGAGGTGAGGAAAGACAATTTTTAAGCAAGTTTGGAAGATTGTGAACTTCCAGGTGTCGACAAAGAGCTACATGCTGTTCTGCTTTGCTACGATGATGGCTTTCAGTACCTTATTAACATCATTGGTCCGATAGTCAAGTTGAAAGCCAATTATGATAGTCGTGTCAAAGAGACCCACACACAAGACAAGTTTCATGTTCGATGGAATGTAGGCGCAGTAGGCCTAAACAAGATGAACGTCGCGCCTTTTGGTATTTAATTTTAAAAAACGGCACGTTTAACTACTTTATATATTAATTTTTTTTTAAACTTTGAGACTTTACACCGAATGCGTCAAGGTTCATTTGCCAACGTGAAAGTAGACTAACGACTGAAAACAACAAAAAACCCGTAATGGAGGTCGGTAGTTTAAACATCGATTTACATGAATTGGGACTGTCCTATTTCAACATGCGGTTAAGGCTTTCCGAAGACTTGTTTGAATTCCCGGTTGGTCTACTAGTAATTTTTCGTGATCAGGGGATCTCGTGAATCTATCTGGTTATTAATAAAATACACCAACACTCAAAGAATTCCGAGAAGACAACTATCTTTGTAATACCAACAATCAACGTAGGAAGTAGGCATGTGAAGGTGCAATACAGAACAAAAAAATGTGGCTAAAAAGAATTCGTTTTCCATCCATAAAAAATACACCGCAAAAGAAAAAAAGAATTATCTGAGATTAAAAAGATTGTGCGATAGTCGATGGTTGGAGACCGCTTGCTCACATCAGTAGTCACACTTGGCAATCCACTTTTCACCAAAGCAGCCCCCGTTGTCGTTTCCATCCTTTGATGCTACGTAGCTATGAATGGGATCTCGAAGATGTCGCATTTCACGAGCAGGAGATGATGGGTCGTATATGGGAGTAGTGGGGCGTGGAGCGGGAGGACACTGCTGCGGGTAGTTTTGAATGCGGTCCGCCGCAACATAAATATGTTCGCCCTTGTCTCGGATCACTGTAGCAGATGTCTCCGAAATATCCTAAAAAAATAATAGAGAAATAAAAAAAACATTAACTAATTAAAGAAACTTAGAAAGGCATTTAGAAATGAATAACCCTACCTTCAATGTGCCAACAACATTTTTGTTTTCTCCCTTGCCGCACACCATCACCTGATTTCCAATCTTGATGACGGCCGCAGCTCTCTCCCGAGCCAGAGACTCGACAAATTCTTTAAGATTAACACCGCCATCGTCGAACAGCTGGAGTTCTAAATCAGAAGGATCCGCTTCGATGACATCAGTAAAGTTCATGAGGGCATGTAGGTATCCATCACGTGAGAACAATTTTCCGGCCAGTTCATACAAGCTATCGTCGCGGGGAGAGAATTTCCAACCAAGTTTTTGGATTGCTAGGAAATCCAATTTCTGAGACTGGTTCCTTCCCTTGTGGCGTTCATCGTATTTCATTCTTGGGACGAGTTTAAGGCAGACTTTAGCGTCTTCTTTAATTCGTAGAATGTAAGCTAGGTCCCCTTGGTAAACACCGCGTCGGCATCGCACCCAGCCGCCAGGCTTTAATTTTCTCTCCTCCGGCACCTTTAGAAATACAATAATTAGACTCAGTGCTGTTTTTTTTTAAATCACGGCCAGACAGGCCAGTACGAGCAAGAGAAAATTAAGGAAGCTCAATTAAATTTGTATTTATCCCTTTTATCTGTACCCGCTTCTTCCACTTTGAGAAGACCCAATTATAAAATTGCGGTACCAGCAGAGGTTTTTCAAGATCCACCGTTTTTCCCACGTTCAGATCTAATCAGTCAATATTATATTAACAAGTGCCACACTAAGCGTATTCAAGGGGAGATGGAAATCCAAGAATATTCACCAGCTAGTGCCGTTTCTTCTTCCTCCAGTTCGTTTAACGATTTTACAACGAGCTTTAAAACTTACAATTATAAACCGGAGCAGAGCAAAAACAATACGGTTACAGCTAATTTTGCGTTACTTAACTTCCGGTTAAATGCACGTACAGTAAATAAGAAGCCATAGCTACAAATAACAATCGCTCGAGAGTTACCGTTCTACTTTCAATGGGCAAGGAGGATCGTTCACAAATAAAGGAGTAACCAAAAGGTCGAAGAAAGCAGCTCCACCCACCACCAGTTCGCTTCCGCCGGAAGCGGTCCCTACCACTAGTGACATCATGGATAGTTTCTACACGAAGTGCCAGTACTTCCGGTGAAGTAGACCAATAAGAGGCTCCCCCGTGTATCTTTCAACATTTGTATAGAATCAGAATCAAAATTGTTTCCAGATGAGGAGCAATCCGGCCACCAGAGAGAAGCCCTATAATGTCTTCGAATTAGAGCTCTTTTTCAGGGAAATAAAATAAAGGGAAAATGGCCCGTTGAGAAATTGGATAAACTTTAAGTATAGAGCGACACGGAAGATTGCAACTTTACGTGCGACCAGAAGTCCCGAGACAATCACGATAACCACGGCGATACCGAATTAAAATACATAATTAGTAGTTTGTCAGCTCGTTATCGATAGCTCTAAGTCTAAGGGGCTTTCTTTTTTCTTCCGTATAACGGGGGCGGGAATTCACGCGCTCTCGTCTATCTCGGTCCGTTCGTGACTGTCTATAACCCGGGAAGATAAACGGTGCTAACCAATTCTCCACCCAATATTTCTTTTTAACAGCTTCTCCCCAAAGAGTGAGGTAGCAAGACGAATAAGATCACACCTTTGTAAAAAAAAATCAATCAGTCCCAGTTAGCCGGTTATAGTTTACTTTAATATTAGGTTAAAAAAAAAGAGCGTGCAGATGGCGTAGGGGTATGTACATACAAAAAATTCTTTGCTTTTCAATGCGATTAAACGACACAACCATTCGTAAAATATTGATTTTTTTACTACCTCTTTCATAGCGTCTGCTTTTCCATTCTTGGAAGCGGCTTCAGAAGCTTTCTTGCTTGATCCAACTTTCTTGTCCAAGTCGCTGGCACGGCCATCTGAGTTCTGCTCCTTCTTCTCCTTTATCATGAAGAATTAGAATTTATTATCATATTTCAGAGGATGATTTTACTTTGTAAGACTAAAAATTAAGCTCTAAAAATAATTTACCAGTTCCAAAGTCTCCTTGGCTCCTTGGTTGTCACCAAAGACATCATTAGTGGGGCAAATAACCCGGACCATGGCTTTATTTCCATCCTCCATCATCTATTTATATTTAAATAATGGGTTTTGTCATGAAATCTTAACATAATTGATTATGGAACCAACCTCTTTGGGAATGGGTTTTGTTTGCTCGATCAGGTAAAAAGATTCTGCCTCCTTTTCAACAGCCTTTGCTTTCTCGAAATTAGCATCTTCCATATCGCACTTTGTCATCTGTTTATGGAAAATAAAATGCTTTTTAGCGTGAATTCTTAAAATACGTTGTAGATGGAACCTACCAGTATGGACAAGTTTGTTTCTTGGCTCATTCCTGTAAACAAAAAGTCAGTTGCATTAGCTTCCTTCAAACTGGAATAAGTATGATGATATATGAGGGATGAAGTGCACACACTTACCTGTGAATGACACACTTGCAAAATTAGAATGTCAATAAGAGGAAAATGGAAAAAAAAGAGTGAATGCGGCGTGCTCTCAAAGTCCAAACGCGTGCAGAAATGTTGGAATGTTATAAACAAATTTCACTTTCTGGCGTCTGCTAGACGGGGCGACGAGCCTCTCTTATAAGAGACATCTAGCGAGCAAAATTAGCGGAATGGGGTCTTCTTTGTTTTTAAATATGATGACAAACCCTTTTCTTTTTTCAAATTCCCTATTTTGTTAGACGTGGAAAAGGACACGCCTCTAGGGTGGGGACATACAGGTAGAGCACCGTCGTCGATGGACTGTCGCGAGTCAATGAGGAACGAGGGCGAGCGCGATACAATGAAAGAAAAGAAAAACTTTGGGGCCAATGGAATGTAGCTATACAGGGTCTGGACTCTGGGGACGTATTTACAGATCGCTATTCTGTCTCCAATAAGAAGTCCTCTGCAGGCTTACAAATGGCATGCCTTTTTTAACCTTTGAAACAAATAAAGATTGCCAATTATTATGACAAAACATTATTAAAACCAAAACCACTAATGTGTGAACGGAAACCTATGACTTTCGTGTAATAAGCCGTGGAGGGATTTGCAGCTTTTGAAATACGCTTTTTTCATCCGGGTATTGTTTACTTCAAAAACAAAAACAGGGTCTCATCAATCCCCCACTTCTTCTTTTAGAAGGTTCTTAGGTGTTGATTACTGGAAATCGATTTACAGTAGCGAACGAAATGGGGCATCTGCAGAGGCATCTGAGCTTACAACATTTATCAAAGCTAGAATATTTAGATCAATAATGATGAGCTACAGGCATCTTACCGTTAACCATTATTTGTTACCGGCATTTCGAACCGATTCTAGTCCTCCTGCAACAGTGCAACCCGCATACGCGCACCGAAATAGCCGACCCCGCTTGTTTACCTTGCGGTTAGTTTTGGTATAAAGCACGATACGCTTCAAAAATTTCTATTCGCGTTCAGTTGATTAATATCTAGATATATTTTAAAAAAATGATTCCTAACTCATGATGATCTTGAACTGTCAGTCTGCTACGCCGCGTGATTCACGCGTGAAGTACTAAATTTTTTTACGTTTAGTGAATCCGGCAATGCAGCACGTCAGGCAGACGATGAAGTAAGAACACGAGAGTCGCGATAGAGGAAAAAACTGATTTCATAATAGCTGGTTGTTTCTTGCCGTGAATTAACATTTACTCAATTTAGCTCGTGAATTTATCAATATGACGGATTCTAGTTCGTCAAATTCATCGTCCGAATCAGAACTTAATTCCGAAGATGACGGTGATGTAAATTGTTACCCTCAAACAGACGACAGCAGTGACTCTGAATCTGAGAGGCTGGCTAGTTCCAATCCTAGGAAGAAAGCTAGGCACGTCATTGATGATGGAGGTGTCAACGACCTCCAAGAACGGTTGGCAGAATGGAAGACCACATTTTCAAATGATGAGATCCCTTGTCATGAACTAGAAGGTGGATATCGTATTCCTCTCAGCATCTGGGACTCTCTTTATGACTACCAGAAAGTTGGTGTGCAGTGGATGTGGAACCTTCACACTCAGCGCTGTGGTGGCATCTTGGCTGATGAATTGGGCAAGACGATTCAAACAGTTGCCTTTTTGGCTGGACTCTCTCATAGCCAAATCACCACTAGCACTCAGCATTCAAAATATGCAGGGCTTGGCCCCATTTTAGTGGTAATTAATCTAAATTAAAAACTATTTTATTTATATTTTTATTCAAACTTTGTTGCTGGTTTTTAACAACTAGGTGGTGCCTAAAACATCAGCCATGCATCAGTGGACCAAAGAGTTCCACAAGTGGTGGCCTCCATTCCGTGTCTCCATCCTACACGAGTCCGGCTCGCACTTGGGTAGCCAGGAATCCTTGATTCAGTCCACCTTTGGCTCCAAAGGTGTCTTGATTTTATCTTACCAAGGTGTTGTGAGTAATTCTGAATCGTTACTCGCGCTTGATTGGGACTACATCATTCTCGACGAAGGTCACAAGATTCGGGATCCCGATGCAGAAGGTATTTTGCGATTTGCGTACACATATTTCCCTGAATTTGAATAATCAGTCTTTTTTTTATAGCCACATTGGTGTTGAAGCAATTTGAAACATCGCATCGACTTATATTGAGTGGATCACCAATACGGAACAAAGTCAAAGATATCTGGTCCCAAATCGATTTCGTCTTTCCTGGCAGATTGAGTACCCGTCAAGACTTTAAGGAAGAGTTTTCCGCCCCGATTAAGAAAGGTATGGTTACTTGATGATGGCTCACGTTTAACAAATATTAATGGCCTTGCTGTATCCATCAGGTGAGAAAGACAACGCCTCCCAAGATGAAGTTGCCTTGTCTTTCTTTTGCGCCAGGAAGCTCAAGCGAACGATCGAACCTTACTTGTTACGGCGAATGATGGCTGACGTCAAAAACCAACTGTCACTCCCAGACAAGGACGAACAAGTAAACAAGTTTTTCATCCATTTTTCAGATCCCGGTTCTAATTATTCAAATGGTGTGCCATTATTAGGTCCTCTTTTGCCGATTGACATCCGAGCAGCGCGAAATTTATTTGCAGTACCTAGATTCCAGACAAATGGAGAACATTGTTCTTGGTAAAAAGGAGAGTTCAGTAGGACGCACCAAACTTCGCGAGATTTGCAATCATCTTGACCTTTTTTACCACGAGAAAGAGGTATTTTTGGATCAAGGAGACGCGTTGGAAAGTAAATAATTAATACAGTTATTTGTTTATATAGGTTGAACAAAGTGACACAAGTGATTTCAAAAGATCTGGGAAGATGGTGGTCGTAGAATCTTTGTTGCGCATCTGGAAGGATCAAGGGCACCGTTGCTTGCTCTTCTCTCAGTCGAATAAGGTGATTGACGATTTCAAAAAATTCTCATGCAAGGACTACTTTCATTTTTTTTTCTTCCATTTCGCAGATGTTGAAAAAGTTGGAGGTCTTCCTCAAGGAGATGAACTATTCTTACTTGCGCATGGACGGTGAGACTTCCACCAGTTCTCGACAGCTCATAATCGACAAATTCAATCAGAGTGAGGATATCTTCGTCTTCTTACTTCCTACTCGTGTCGGTGGTCTCGGTATCAACTTGACGGGCGCCAATCGCGTCATAATCTACGATCCTGATTTCTATCAAGCAACCGACTCACAGGCGAGTTTTAAATCCTGGTGTATTGGTCAAAAGAAAGACGTCACCATCTACCGTCTTATCTCTTCCGGCACCATCGAGGAGAAGATTTATCAACGTCAAATTTCCCAACTGTACCTCACAACCCGCGTCTTGAGTGATCCGAAACAGGAGCGCTTCTTCAAGTACGACGTTGAACACGAACTCTTCTCATACACGGAAATGTATAATGAATGCACGGAGACTGTAGCCATTTTCGCTGGAACGAGCTGGGACATGGAAATCATCAATCCGTACCACGTTGACGAACATCATCATCGTCAGAATTTTCAATGGCCAAACGGTCTCCATGATGGTGACCGGAAACCTCTCGCAAAATTCATCGACGGCGAATGGAAGCGGTTATGGAGGAAGGAGAGAGAGAAGAGGGACGTCGAATGGAAAAAGAGACTGAACCAACAAAATCCCAAAGCCGAATCAGAAGCCAAAAAGGACGATACTGGAGGGAAGTACACCATCAGAGTTACGATAAATCACCCTAGTGAGGTCGACACTGCTGCCTATGGAAGCAGCTTGGACTCGTCTTCCCCTTTCAAGCAAGACAACGACTACGTTCTCAAGCGTCTCTTTGCTAAAACAGGTAAAGTTGTAACGCTCATTCATTTTACGTAACTGTGAGTTGATTTCAACTTTTATATGCTTGACCAGGTGTCGTGTGCGCCTTGCAACACGATAGTGTAATCAACCCCGGTCATCCAGACTTCGAGTTGATTGAAGTTGAAGCTCAACGTGTTGCACATCAAGCCATCCGTGAATTAAAGAGCTTTCGACGCACTACTGCCAATGGAGCAATCAACTGGTCTGAAACAAGTGAAGGAGTCCCGTCTCTTTCCAGCCATAAGTAATCCTTCATCCTTTACTACAATGAATCAACAAAATGACTTAGTGTTTTGTTTTACAGACCGCGTATGGGCGTCAAGAACTGGAACCCAATAGCAGCCTCAACATCTATAAATGGCCATTATACTATTACTGCTGGACAAGTGGAGCCTAGCCAATTTACCACTCCGAGCGGCCCTCCAAGTTCCCGCGATTTGATCAACGGAATGCTTGCACGAAATCTACTGTTGGATGATGAAGAAAGTGCCGCCTCCGATGAAGAAGAACAAGAAACTTCGATTCATCTGTATGCCCCTATCCCTCTGGAATTCGCCACCGGAGTTGATTACCGCTCCATGATGAATAAAATTTGCAAATTTGTGGCCTTACGCGGCGTCGTGCGTAACCAAGTGAGCACGAGGGACCTGTTGAACGAGTTCAAAGGGAAACTTCCTGAGCGTGGTGAACCACTTTTCCGTGCCTTGCTCAAGCAGTTATGCAATTTTACCCAAGACGTTAATGGATTGGGCCTGTGGCAGCTGAAACCTGGATTCCTTTGAACAGATCATACTCTTTGTAATGCACTTTGAACTTTAAATTTTATATTTTTGTTCATGTGACATTTGACAAAATTGGTTAATAAAATGATAAAAGAAAGCATTTTATTATTCTTATAGTGTTGAGTGATTTTTAAGAATGCCCAAAAGACGGAAAGTATTTCATCATGTGAAGAAGCGAAGAAGAAAAAAAGCTTTGAGGCAAGGTCATGACTCAGGTAAAGGAATTTTAGACGTGTTTAGATTGGGTTCTTCAAAACTGTTGCGGCGAATCCTTTGTCAACCAGAAAATGTTAATAATATTCTCTGCTGTAATCGGCTTTTGTTATTCGTATATTTGCGTATTTTAACTCACAGGATCTTTCTACTTTATTTGGGAGAGTGTACAACAAGATTTCAACTAGCATTATACTTGTACTACATAATCGTCAGCTCGTCATCTCTTAGCAAACTGATGGACGGCGCTAAAGCAGCTGTCGCTTACGGGCTTCGAGCAAACTGTTGGATAGCCCGACAGCAGCCGTTTGATCCTTTCTCAATTATAAAGATAGAAGCAGTTGCGCAGGGTAGGGTTCTAGGTCGTCATCAATAACCGATTATGGAATTACATTAATGCTGAACATTTTCTCGTCTGAACAAGAAGGAATTTTGTAAATGCGTATAAAGGAATCTTGGAAAATAAATCGAACGCCATAGACACTTTTTCGCAGATTTTATTTCAGATGGGAACGTATACTCACGTATCTCGAAAATTCGAAAACATTATATTACCAGTAACGAGGTTTTGGAATGGAAAAAAAACTTGTCACAACAGATTTAGGTGTTCCAAGTAGCATTACTAACAGCGTACAAATGTTTTCCTAATCTAACACATCATCCATATGAGAAGCCCAAACAAAGATTTCGTCTTCATTAGAAACGCTGTATATAGTCTGAAAATTTTCATAAACACAGCAGGTGACGTTATCGTTATGGCCTTGAAGGGTTCCTCGCTTCATTCCCGTGCGCAGCTCGTACATCTATAGGATTATTCAAATAAAGTAAATTATAGAATACATCTTTTATTACTCCAACTCTTTATCAAACCACAATGTTTTCTTCTGATGGTACGAAGATCATTTCAGGATCTGTATCCATTGATATGTCAAAATTGACGGTTCGATCTGTCCAAGTTGGTATTTCACCGTAGTTGACCCTTTCATTAAGCCCTACAAAAGAAAATCGTTATTAAAAATAAAAATTAAGTGTTTTATATTGAATCTGGTTAAATTACCAGAGCTCGTGTTCCACAACTGCATTTTATTATCCATTCCAACGGAAACAAGAAAGAGGCCATCTCTAGTGAAAGATAATCCTTGAACAAATCCGTTATGCTCCTCCATAGTGAACAGGGCACTTTTGGCAGCCCGTATATCCCACATTATCAATCTATTATCCATGGACCCTGAGGCTAAGTGATATTCCTGGGATGGAGACCATTTGACAGAGAGGACGGAGGAGGAATGGTTTCTCAGTTCGTGCGTTCTGGTACCGTTCCTGATATCCCATAAATATACTTCATTGGCTGAACTAGCAACTAATTGGAATGAATAAAAAAAGACGGATTAAGATTTTCTGTAAAATTTATTGAAATAAGATAAAAATTGCTTACCTGCAACAAGAGTATGCTGAGAAGCAATCATTGACATATGGTGCTGGTATATGTCTATATTGTCAATGCCAAAGCTGTTAACGGGCTTCATTTCGTTCGCGTCCCAGACTATTAAGGCGCCATCATCAGGCCCATCACTGCTGCTTGAAACGAACATGCCTGTGTCGAAGGGGTACCACTGCAAAAACTGAACTCGGTCGAGTGGACAATATAGATTGTCTTTTTCAACTTTGCCAGTGATACTGAAGATTCTTTCTTTCATGCTACTACTAGAGCTAAACAGATCATGGATGTAGATGCTGCCATTTTCCGATCCAGATAGCAGACTATGGAAATGGAAAGTAGTGAAAATATTATCAGTATAAGCATGTAAATTTTAACAAAGTAAAAGGTATGTGAGACATATGACTTTAAAGTAGAAATTAAAAAAAAATTGTAACCTAATTTTTTTTATTTAAAGAATGTGTCAGCAATGTTAACTTACTATCTGCATTCAACTCTGTCGACAGTGATGGTGCTGATTGCTCTGTAATAATCAATAGGCTTTTGAAATTTCACCAGGTTACTTTGGCGAAGAGAGTTGATTCTGCGTGTAGCATTTTGGCGTTCAGCCGTAGAGCCTCTCATCAAACCACTTCTAACATTTAAAATGGATTCCACAGCATTCATTCTAGAGTTTGTTGTTTCGACCAAATTTTTCTGCACAGTCCACACGGTGCTCGACTAATAAAACGAACTTTCTCGATGCACGCAGCCACGCACTCTATTTTTTCACTTGAGTAAACACATACGGCCACTAGCTGACGTCTGCTAGACCTTCCTCTCCGCTAAGAGAGACATCTAACGAGCAAAAATTGTGCCACCTGGATTCCTGCGTGTTTATAGCGTGTTTTTAGTATGAAAAATTCAAATATTTTACTCTCAGCGAAGAACTCACGTATGATAATAATAATAAAAAGTTTGTGTGATGAGAAACAAAAAGCAAAGTTAACCGATAAACTGGTCTAAAAGTTGTAAAGCTTTCCGAAAAAGTGGACTGGTATTAGTATAACTCATGGCTCTGCTCGGAAACATGGGTTTATTTGACAATTAGAAGCAACAGGCTTTTAAAACATTGTATTCTGTCATTCTAAAGGAATTTCTAGCTGTTTTAGTAACTTTTATGAACTAATGATTGATATATTGGACTCGATTTGATATTGGACTGAAAATATTTAAATTTGACCTGGCAACCACTGACTAGCAGACAGCCGTGAGCCGACACAATCAGTCAATCACTTGTCACAGCAGACCATTACCGCAGTACGCCATCTCATCAGTCGAATTTGCCAATTAAATTATTTTTAATGATGGACAAGTCTCGCATGGCTTACGGGCCCTCGTAGTTTTGAGTTTTCATTTCAAATTTTTAATCATATGTAATCTGATTAATTGTCACTTTTTCGAATCCCCGTTACGTTAACAAATAGTCAGTATCAATATAAAGAATATTTCCTTTATTTCGATCATTAAACATTTTAAAACGGGGGTTCCATGAGTCTCACCACTCACCAGGTCCACTTCCGCGTTTTAGTTGATACCGGAGGGACCGGGAGCCCACCTCTTCTGAATAGTCTTCTATCCCATGGTAGCGCTTATCGAGGACCCGGAGTGACCGGGAGCCCACCTCTTCCGAATAGTCTAGATTCTGAGAATAGCCCGATTTTCCTTCCACTACACCGTCCTCCCACTCCGTCGTCTGCTTCCGACGGCATAAAGACCTCTAAACCCTCGTAGAGTGGAACAAATTTATTCTAAATTCTTATCCTTTACTCTCCTACTCGGGGATAAAAGAGTATTTGTCACTACCAAATGTCAGTTAGATCTTATTCAGCTTCGTCGTGACCAACTCGGTAAATTGGTCAATAGTTCTATCTTCGAACCTGCAGTGGTTGGATGCTTCGTCCGAATCAGTGTCGGTTCTCCCAACTCCCGTCCTCAATACCGTATCGCGGAGGTTCTGGACGTCTGCGAGACCACCAAAACTTACGAATTGGACTGGTTTGGCAAATCCAGGAAGACCAAAAAGGGGCTGAAGCTCCTACTTGGAGGCCAGGAAATTGTGTACGAGATGAAATTTGTCAGCAATCAGGTTCTTTTTATTCTTTTTATTCTCATTTAAATCACATTATCTTACAACTTCATCTTTTTACAGGTATTCGGTCATCTGGAATTCAAAAAGTGGATGAATGATTGTGTGAAACATCAGACCTCCCCACCAACCTTGGCAGATGTAGCATACAAGGTCAAAGATGTTGAAGAAGCTTTCACTTACTAAGCAGGTGAACTAAATATTTTAAATTATGAAATTTCTTTTCAGTGTCTTTTCTTTTACTCTTGCTCTACTTTGAGAATGTTGCTTCTTACAGCACCACTTTGGAAGGGGGCAGCCTAAACTTTTCTCTTTTATTTCCATTTCTTCTTTTATGGCAAATTCACTGACCTTTTTGTTTTAAACAATACTTTTTAGACGGTTTTGTGGAGTGGATTCAATCTTCATCAACGTCGGTTACCTAATCCTTATGGCTTATGCGTTGGTGGTTGATTTGAAGGGTGTACTGCTTAAACAAACGGACAAGAAACTTTTATCTTCTTCTCTCACCATTTTTAGCGTCATAATTCTTTCCTGCAATTACTTCTCGTTCCTTTCTTTTTCAAGTTATAGCTGTGCTATAACAAAGAGGTAATTTAAAAAAAAATGAAGAGCTGTGGTCTAGGAATTTTTATGAAGAATCAAGGGGTTTAAAAAAGTTCGCACCTTTTCCCTTTGATTCTGGTCATCTTCGAACTACCAAATGATCACTCTTTTTTCTACTTCTTGGTCTGGAAAGTAACATCTTATTCTCCCCCGTCATAATTACATTTACTCCCATTTTTAAATGATACTTTTGTAAACGGTTTTTCTTACAAATTCTGCTTTGTCCTTGTGTTAACAATAATATTTGATGGAATGTATTCAGCCTTTACGGCAAGGAGCACACGTTACGTTGAACGAAATAAAGAAAGAAAAAAGAACCAAGTATACAGCAGAACTGGGCATATAAGAATGCATCCGGTTGTTGTTGAGTTAATGATTTAATGAGAAAACTGCCGGAACAAGCCGGAACGGTCATAAACAGTCCTTAGGACCCAAAGGAAAGACTCTGAAACCATAAGAGAGACCCTGAAATGGGAATAAAGGAAAATTGGATTTTTTGGAAAATTTAAAAATAAAAATGGGACAAGGAATTGGTTGAAAATGAGTAGGAAATATTAGTTGGGCACTCGTAACGGCGCATCGGGAACAAACGTGCAAACATCAGGATGGGTTAAAAGTGATACAACCAAATGTAAACTGGAAAGGTTGTCTGGGAGTAATAGCGGAAGTAACCTTAGTAACCCGTTTAAATGTTTAGCCATGCAGTGATGGAGCCGAGTTTGTGTAGAGTGCGACGTTTGCTGGGCGAGCATCGATTAGAAATATTATTTGATAATTGTTGGTTGCCTCCGGATCAGTAGCACCGAGAAATCATATCTCATTAGACCAATGAGCGGTATAAACCGGTAGGTTTCCCGACGCAAACGACCTCTTTTTGGTACACCGGCTCAGGCTGTTGATGAAAATGGTAGTGGGCTGCTACAACTATCTTTGTTGCAGTCACTGTTCCGCTTGAATTGAAACCTAAAGAAAACACATATTTATATAGTTAATGATTTAATTAAAGAAGGAAAGTTCTCATCTCCTTTTATCAGTCTTGGTTTGATTAATAGAGCGACGGAAAAAAAATGAGACGAAACAGTTTGTTTACCTTTAATGGAATCGACTTCTGAGCGTTGCTGCATGATTCCGTCGCGAACCCTTCGAGCCGTCGGTAGCAATTCCGCATGCAAACCGAACCGAATTGTCACAGAAATCAATTACGAAAAAATTGAATGTTTATAATTAACGAAACAAATTACGTAGTTTGTTGATGGCACAGGCGACACGTTGACATCAGTACAGTTATGTATATCGCTTTGGAGCTGCACCCGTCAACAAAAAAAGGTGCGGTAGTTTGCACCTTTCTGGCTCAGTAGCGGTTTATTATCTTCATCTTCCTTCGATTACTCTTTCTCTTCTAAGAAGAGGAAAAGGGACCATCGATAAAACATAGCTCCCGATCCAGTGATAGAAATGTACGCACCGAGGCACGCACACGAATTCAAACTAAATCGCAATCCTGAGGCTCTCGCTTCTCTTTCTTTTCTTTTGAAACAGAATTTATTTGAGCATCGCTATGAGCAAGATCTTTTTTTAATGAAACGGGTGAATGAAGGAAAGGAATGAAAAGTAAGGAAAGAGGAAGTGACGTCATATTCTTCTATCGCTATAGCAAAATGATGACGAAAGCGTGTGGGAGGACCGGGCTACGGAACTCGTTTTAGTTGTGTTGAGGCTTGCAATGATAAAACTGGATAAGCGGGTTTTACGTATGGTGCGATGTGTTGTATTTTGGCGCGTGAGTAGCATCGAACGATCTTACACTGATAAATTAGCCACCTGAACTTCCGGGAGGCTCTACGGCGCTAATACGACGCCACTCTGGTATACAACAGCTCGCATGAAAAGAGGCCTCTTCTTACCTCTAAAAACATGATGGTGCATTTGTGTGGACGTTTTTCTAGATATACTTATTCGTGGATTCAATAAGGGGAAGCTCTACTTTGTTTTCTTACCTCTCGGATACTTTCGACGCATCCAATAACGAGAAGTTTGTTTACCTGAAATACGATTGCTGGAAACTCCTGTCGGCAACCTTTGGAGTAGACTTTAGCTTTGGCCAATTTACAGCAACGTTGCTGACTGATACCGTGATGAATTAGGAATAAAAAAGTATTGGTAAAAAAGTACTAAAATCTGTACGGTATTACCCAGGATGGGCCCTCCTGACCGGATGGAATCTCGCTCCGCGAATCCTGAGCCAAATAAATAAATAATTAAGTAAGATTAATGATGATAATGCTCTTCTATTTATCATTCGAACAAAATAAAGCTGTTAAAATGATCGTCTTGTCCGTAATGGCGCAATCTCAATTCCGATTAAAATAGGCGCTACAAAAAGAGGATAACATTGTTTGTTAACTAATCAAGAATAAAGAAGAGGAGGAATCGTCCCGGACTTTTCAAAGAAAAGCTTCCTCCCGTAAAGTCTTATTCAATACTGAAGGAAGAGTGAGGTCGAGCAAGACACGATCGCACACTCATTGAACACACGAAATATGTGCATATTTTCTGCTCAACAATTACACGCATTCTTTTTCTTGTCGATAGAAAAAGTAGACAAAAAATTGTGAAAGGGATTGTATAATAATTTTTTTTAAATAAGAAAAAAATAATAAATGTCACGCACTATTCAAGAGAGGGAAAGCTACCCCGACAAAACGCGTGATTCTTGATTTAGCAGTAGAAACGAGCGCACAAGGAGTTATCCATATAGGATTATCATTGTATTGGCTGCATTTTTCTTCCCTTTTTTACGCGCGAGCCTTTGCAATGAGTATGACTATTAACTAGGGGATGACTCAAGAGAGCAAAGAGACGACTCTGCTTCCGTGTAGCTGTCAGAAAAGCTAATCAAGAAGTACGGGTAATCATTATAATATTAGCAGTTTTGAAAGAGCAGCAACAGCGACCAAAGAAGAGTACCGTACCGTATACTTTTATGTCGAGCTCAACGAAAATTCCACCTCCGGCACCGTTTGTCCGTTTTCATTTATCAACAACTACCCCGTTTTCGTTGCTATTTTTAGCGACAAGAAATTGGTGAACGACGTTCGTGATTTTTAACTGTCACTATATAGAAAAATCAACTGGAAAGTAACCCCGAACGAGTGAATGGGTCACAGCCAAAAATATTTTTCGATTTCAGAGTTTAGAACTATCTAAAACCGTTTTATCCTAGTTCGTGCTATTTTAATTCACTGTTTTTCAATACCGTGAACTTGTCACTAAATCTGACTATTTATATTGTCGATTTCCGATAGAAAATACTCCCTAAAAATTACTCTCTAAAACTGATAAATTAAATTATCACTATTTTTCAAGCTTACCGTCAATACTTTATTTCCTTAATAGTGAATAAATATTAACGAAATCCGGTATATTTTATTTCATTTTTCGCCATATAATATATACCATTGCAGTACTTTAATACCCAGAAAGAGATAATTTATATTCTCTCAAAATAAAAAAAAAGATCACCGAATTTCGTGAATTTAAATAGTCTCTTTCCTTCCAGTACGCAAAAATAATTGGAAAAAAAGTTTTAAAAAACAATTTTATATTTATAATCAAGATAGCGCTACGATCTAAACTGAATCAAGATTCAGTAACGATTTACATATTTACAAATTTACAATCACAGTAGGGAAAGGAAGGGGTGGAAACTGACAAGAGGAAGACGCTGCTGGATGTAAATGATTATAAAAAAGGCATGCAGAAAATAGAGGAACTCGAAGATTGCAGCCAATGTATTATTCATTAAGACTCCTATTCAATATCCGGTGTTGAGGTGATGAAGGCGGCCCAGGCATCACAATTTTAGAAAAAGTAGCGACGGCATCACTTCGACTGGATTTTAGATGTAATAAATACAATGGGCTGCTATTAGCAACAGACCAGCTTCAGACCTTCAGTGCTTCCTCCTTCCAATCCATCTATCAAAATAAAATAATAATGAAAAATTAAAAAATAGATTATGTGCTTTAGTTAATACATATATTAAATAAATTTAAATTTAAAAAAAAAACGACAAAATAAAATATTTATTAAATCAAGTCTTCCAAATATGTTTGAACTTGTACCTCTCTTGAGTCGATAAGAAAGAGGTCAAGTTCTCTCCTCTTTTTTGCTCCTACCAGAAACAACGGGAGCAACTCCAGGGCGGCCCATGAACGCAGTTCTATAAATTAGGCAAAAAAAAAAGTTTATCAATGAGATAAAATAAATTTTAATAAATATTTAAATTTTTTTATAATTATAAAGTTTTCAACTTAATTAAGAATAATTCAAATTAAATAAGGTTAGTACAAATAAAAATCAAATTTTAATTTATTTAATTAATTTTAAATCAACAATTGTTTTTAATTATCTTCAAATTAATGGACTATTAAATAATTTAAAATAATGTAAGTAAATTTATTAATTAAGTAAATTTTTATAAATTGTATTCACTAAACAAATATTGTAACACTTTACTAACGCGATATATCATCAATTTTGGAACTATCGTGGAGTTATGAATTTTATTTCTAGGTTTTATTTTAAAAATTATTTTAAAAAATTAATCAGAAACTAAATCAAGTTTTGATTCATCCTTTAATTAATTTTTTTTGTGGCTTAGAAAAAAAATCTTAATTTACTTTAAAACAAATTAATTTGAAAAAAAATTAATTATAACTAATTTAATTTCAAATAATAATAATAAATTAATTAAGGTTACCCTAGGGCGGCTGATGCCAGCCCGAGTAATCAGCTGACAGTCGTAGAGCTCGATGCGCTGCAGACTGTGGCACGAGATGAGGTTGTCCAAAGCGGCATCCGTGATGAGCGGGATATTGTCAAGCTCTAAGACGGCTACGTGCTCGGCGGAACAAGGAGAGACGCCCACTGACCGGATACCTTCATCCGTTATAAGTTCGCAGTGGGATAAAATCTGAAAAAAAAAAAATTACTTTGCCGGTCTTGGCTGATGTACTACGCCCGGCCAGCTGATCCAAATGCCGGCAGTCAATCGGCCAAGACCGATGATTCATTTTTTTTTCAAATTTGTTTTTTTTTATTTCACCGGCCTTGGCCTTTAAAGTACCCACGGCAAGATGATCCAAATCCCGGTCTCTCATCGGCCAAGACCGGTGGAATTTTTTTTTTTTTTATTACCAATTTTTCTAGACAAGGGCATCCGCTTGTCAAGTAGCTTAAGGCCGCATCAGTGATAAGAAAGCACTCTTCCAGGTCCATCCGCTTAAGCAAATTACAGTTCTGTATAAATTCAAATTATTTAAATTTGAATAAAAAGAAGCCTTATAATTTGAATACCCTGGCTAAAGCTCGGAAGGAGTAGCGGGCCACAACTAGAGTGGCAAGCTGTGGGCAGTGCTGGGCGAGTGAGGTTAGCGTGGCGTTCGTCAGATGACCGCAGCCCGACAGGCACAGGTAGCGCAAATCCGGGCAACTTCTCGATAGCCTCGCTAACCCAACATCCATCACTTCCTGTTAAATAATTGATTAACCTCAATTTGCACATTAAGGGGGGGGGGGGGGAATAAATAAATAAAAATTTACCAAACAGCCCTGAACCCCGGCAGAAGAAAGTGGCCAGAGCAGGGCATCCTTTAGCCAGCACTTATGTACCTAAAAAAAAAAAAAACTTCTTAAAATGACCGCCAAACGGCACAAAAAAAGTAAAAAAATGACCACTAGATGACGTGTCACCGGTCTTGGCCGATGAACTACGCCCGGTATGATTATCAAAATGCCGGTCACCTATCAGCCAAGACCGGTGATTTTTAAAATTAAAATTATACCATTTTGGGATATGAGGTTGCACCAAAAGAGGTCAATGTGAGACAAGTGGGGGCATCCATCGGCCGGGGTTTAAGAGCTTGATCCAAAATAGCCGGACAGGTTGAGTCTCTGCAGTTTGCATAGATTATATATAATAACTTATGGAACTATCACGGAGTTATGAATTTTATTTCTAGATTTTATTTTAAAAATTATTTAACTAGACAAACAAAATTAATTGTAAAATTTGTTTTAAAAAAATCCAATTCTGTGATTTTAAAAAAGCTGAAAAATAAAATTAAAATATTTTTTTTTAAAACAATCACTACATTTTAAAAAATGTGTTTAATGACAAATTTTATAAATAAATAATTATTAAAAAAGCAACAAAATTTAATTTAATTTTTTTATTAAAAAAAAAACTTTTTAATATTTTTCAAAGAATAATACAGTTTTTAGAAACTAAAGTGACTACGTCTACTGGAAACTGTAGATAAATCTTACAAGCATATATTTTAAATATACTTACTTAGATAGTTATGTTATTCAAAAGGAATTTTAGAATGAGGCAATGAGCAGCCCTGAGGCTTCATTTTTAAAACAGCAGCCTACTTGTTATGGTGGAAACTGGAAGCTCGGGCTGCCTTGCTGCTCTTATCCAGACACGATAAAGATGTTGATGAAGTGTCCATAACTTAAAAAAATTAAATACACATAATAATTATATTAATATTACTTTTACATGATTATTATAAGAAATTTAGAATACACATAATAATTTTTAGAATAGCTTACATGATCCACAGATTGGTGAATGGATTGACAGATTGGTGAACTTTTTATAGGAGGGATTTATCGCCAATAACAGACCACAATGCCCAACCAAAATTAAGATTTTCACTTCTACAAGAGTCTACTTAGTTTCCCTCACTGTAGTACCCATTTTACATTCGCTAAATTTAAAAGAAATACAAACTAATTGGTACAAAAAGAAAAAGAGCGACAAGAGAAGAAAACACGTGTTTCGACAAGAGATGAAATGACGTTTTCTAGCTTTCGTTCGTCTGCTGGACGGATTGCCCGAGGCTTGCATGCTTGATGAAATTGCGCAGCATCTACCGGTCTGATTTGAAAATGATTTGAGAACTATCACATCACATCAAACGGGGATCTTACATTAATACATTTTATTCTTGCTAACATTTTCAAATGTAAACGTGTTTCTCACCATATTTATTTAAGTTATTGCCTTTATCGTTGTTATTCTTAAAACTGATGCTTCAATTATAATATTAAAATAATATTTCATAGGTTGCAAAGTCATTTACTGTGCTCTTTATTATTATTGAACATAAAAATATAAAATTAATTATTGTTTAATTATTGTAATACAACGAACTTTTTATTAGAGTTGTGCGGAATACCGTTGCGCGGAATTCACATATTTTCAGAGACGGCTGGACCGCCCGGACGGCGTAAAATGTTTTTAAAATGTCCTCTTCACAGTGATTTTTGAACGACTTCTATTTCTATTTCTCTATCAGAAGCCAATCAAGCTATTAGATCTGTGTAACAAATTGTTAATATTTGCAACGCCGAACAACTTTCTCAGGTTAAAAAAAAAAAAAATAATTTTTATTTACCGGTCGTGGCCGAAGATGGACCGGCATTTGGATAATCATGCCTAGCGTAGTCCTTCGGCCAAGACCGGTGTGAAAAAATTTAACCTTAAAATTAAGAATAAAATTAATTACTCAAAGATTTTATGAAAGTTCAATTTTCTAAGATTAATTTTTTAAAATTAATTTTATTTAAAATAAAGGTGACACACTGCCCACTGGAACGAGGCTTCGGCTGTTTATGGATCTACTCAGGCACTCTCAGACTCTTTGAGGGAGCACAAAGTCGGCAAGTGGAAGGTATTCTCCTATCAGAATAGGCAGATTCTACCCCTGGATTGGCAGAACAAGGATTGCATTGGATTTGATAAGGGACTTCGCTGCTTCTTGACAGGTAAAATAACTTCACCGGTCACGGCCGATGATTTACGCCCGGCTAGACGATCTAAATACCGGTCCATCATCGGCCTCCCCCAGTGCTAAAAAAAAAAAATTAAGTAAAATAAAATTAAAATTTTAAATTAGTCTGAAAATAAAATTTTAAATTCAATTAACGTTGATCATGTTAAGATTAAATAATAGTTAATTACATTTTAAATTAAGTTAATTTTTTTAACTTGCAAACTTTTGAAAATTACAGTTGAGGTAATTCAATAATTTTGATTATGTTAAAATTAAAGTTAATTACAATAAAATTTAAGTTTAACTGAATTAAAATTTATTCATAAATTTTTTTAATTAAAAAAAAAATTCACCAGGTGATTCACGAGTGAACCAGCTGATTGGTCTGACAGCCATGCAGACGATCTGGCACAGAGAACACAACCGAGTCGCGTGCGAATTATCCCTCATCAATCCTCGATGGGAGGACGAGAGGCTCTTCCAGGAACCCCGCATGATCGTCATTGCCGAAATACAGCACATCACTTACAACGAATACCTCCCGGTCCTCTTGGGAAGGCAGGCGATGGAAGCTTACGGTTTCCTCCCCCGCGCTCGGGGATATTTCACGGCCTATAACGATTCAACCAATGGCAACGTCTTCAACGAATTCGCCACTGCTGCTTATCGATATGGTCACTCAATGGTCAGCCACATGTTTGAGTAAGTTTTTTAAAGAAAAAAAAAATTCACCAGTCTTGGCCGTAGGTGGACCGGCATTTGGATGATCATACCGGGCGTGGACCATCGGCCGAGACCGGCGAATAAAAATCTCAAATTTTATTTTTAAACTTTTGATTCAATTGGATTTAGTTGTACATAGTAGAATTTTTTTATTAGTTAACTTTTATGTAATTAACTTATTGTTTAAGAAAAAAAAAATTCACCGGTCTTGGCTGATGGTGGACCGGCATTTGGATGATCATACCGGGCGTGGACTATCGGCCAAGACCGGTGAGGAAAAAAATCCTAAATTTTATTTTGCAATTTATATTCAATTGGATTTAGTTTTTATTAACTTTTATGTAATTTAATTAATTAAAATTGATTATTTTTTTTTAAAGATTGGTTGACGAGAGTGGCGCCACCTACGATCGGATGCACCAGAAGGTTTAACAATCTTCACCCGATGAGAAATACATTGTTCTGGTTGATTAAATTTTTATTATTGCCAAAAGTGAGTTATTGTTTACGAAGTACGAACTGAATACACAATATAATTGCCGAATCGATGTTATTTTATTTCATTAGTTATTTTCATCAATGAGTTTTAAAATATTAAGAGGTCAATCTGTTCAATATGCTTTCATTCATCATTTTATCATTTATATACGAAAATGGATAAATTAATTACCAAATTATTTCTATTTTCTTACAATTTTTAAATATTAAAAATTGATTTAGATTTTTAGATTTAGAATATTACTATTTTCGAACGTTGAAAATGTCAATTTATGTATTTTAAAATTAACGGAAATCGTTAAATGGATTTCGATGATTTTAATTGTCGAAATCCGTTTTAATTAATTAACATTTCAAGAACGATAATATAATTTTCAGTTTCTGGGAGATTAAGGAGTGGTTTCTGAGACCATTTATTATCGATAAAAAATATTATCAATTTTAGTACCTCGTTTACGGTTTTGGAATTTTTAAACCGATCGGAAACCGTTATCATTTTTGGCTGTGGTATTGACTCATAACAAGAAACTCTTGATGACAGGATCGTCCACATTTTCTTGAACCTAAAGAATAAGGAGCCTCATTGCTCACAGTCCGACCCACTACACGAGATCAGTGTCGTGCGGGAGTAGGATAAGGAAGAGTAACTTGGCAAACGTTTGAATTAGTATGCTCGCGGGATTGATGCCAGTGATTAACTCCAAGACTCCCGACGTCGGTACCTTTTGTGCTTTTTTTTTTTTTTTTAAAGAAAGGCCCTTGACTTAACCAATTAGCAAACCCGTTTTAGATAGACCCGATGATGAAAGAAAGACTGAGTGAATCGCGATTGGGGCGAAAGGGGAAAAAAAGTTGCTGCGTCACTAGGGTATCCCTCGGTACTCACCATGCATGTACGTAAACGTGACACATCGCGTCAGAAACGGTTAAGAATAAGGGGGAATGACCAAAAAGAAAGCAAAATAATATACAAAAAAAACCTTGCAGGAAGAGAAATAGAGAGAAGAAACACACACTCTGGAACGTTTAATCAGCATAGTACCCGTAGATTCTCCTCCAGTTTTGACGAGATCGAGCAGACAGCAAAGAGTTACTTCCTCAATCCTCGATGACTGTTTCGAGACCTGGAGTAACGAAACAATTGGGTTTCGCACGATCCAAACACCATCCTAGCACTGGAAAATCAAAACCGTCCTTCTATCGGTCTCGTTCCTCTCATCTCAAATTCTAGATCACTGCATCCTGTGCCATCCGTCCAGCCGAAGGTGACCAAACAGTTCACATTGCCCAATCTGATTTCAGTTCAGCGGACTCCAGGACCTTTCGTGCGCCCTTCCAATCGAGTGGTCATACAGATGCAAAAATCGGTTAAATCAGTTCCTTCATCTTATCGAACTTATCAACCAAAGTGATCGAATTGCAAGGACGTCATTGATCTATGTTCTTCCGACGAAGAAGATTTCCGGAAAACAATGCAATTATCAGTGCGCCCCGTCTAAACCGATTATACTACCTCATTCTGGTAGTTCCATTGCGCACTTAAAGAAGAATCCAAGCGTCAACAGATGCTCCGTACCATCGTATCCTTCTACGACTCAGCCTGCACCTGTTAAATGGCATAAAACACAACATCCTCCTGCCCCTCGACCTGCTGCTGCTAAATTTCAGCAACCGTCGCATCCTTCTGCTCCTCGACCTGCTGCTGCAAATTAAAAAAAAGTTAACAACAGTCCGCTGAAAGTTTTCTACCATGATTGGATCTACTTCTGTCACGAAAATATCCTCTCCGACACTGACTTTCAAGGGGCAGCAGAACAACCTGGCTCAACGGACCGCGATTCCAATAGCGAGACCGGATCCATCTTTGCCCACAGTTGTGCCTCGAAAACTTGGCAAGTTACTGATGAAGAACCATGAGCAGACGAAACAGTCCTTGTTGAAATCCAATAGAAGGAAGGCAAGACTCCTCCATTCAGTTCGAAGAAAACTATCCTTCGCCAACGAATGCGATAAGAAGTGAAAAAAATTCAAGAGCTATCCCTGAGATGTTCCCATTGTCCTCGTTACATACAGTCTTCAACAAAGATGTAAACAAAACGGTTGTGAATGAATGCAAAGAACCGAAGCAAAAAGGACTGACAACGTTGCACGATTCCGAACAGCAGCAGTCAGCTCTGCGTAAGCGTTCTCAAGACTCCGACCATTGCGGACAGAAGGACGGCGATTTCGAGAGGAAGGTTTCCATCGCCCCAAGCCGAAGATTCCAAAACTTGATCGCAGACTCTCTCCTGGCGAGAATGCGAGGTTCAGCGGGAAGACGACGGCTTTTCTACTATAATTATTGAGATAGAAGTTGGTCATGATGAATCACGGGCAAGTTTCCTTATTGACTTGCTTACTCCCGACAGTCGTAGTAAGCAGAAGAAGACGGAGCTCTCCCGATTACTTAAAGATGAATGTAAAGAGCTTCGCCGTAAAGGACTGGGAGAGCTTCCTTACTCCGACCAGCGGATCGCCCGTGGCCGAACTCGATCCTTGCCCTTGGCAGTTGTATACAATAGTTAGTTTCTCATGCTGGCATTCGTGACTACATCCATTCTTCCACATTCTCTCTCTCCTCGCCTCATTCACGATCCTTAATACAGAAATGTTAACTTGAAGATTATAACGCAGCGTAGCTCACGAGTCAATCACGTTTCGATGATCAGTTACTTCTGAATGCAGAATGTTTCGCTTATTTTGAACTACTTCTCTATCTTCCACAGTGGGTTTTTACTAAGAAGTACATGTAAGATGCCCTTCAGGGGTGTTTCTTAAAAGTTAAAAACTTACTCCCTACGCTATAATATTGAGCTTCCTTTATTGTACCTATACATTCATATCCCAGATGCAACTTTTTTCATTGATACCTTCGCCAGAAAGAGCCATTCTGTTTGTCCGCTCTTTTCTTCAGACAATATGCATAACTTTATATTGTTATCGTTCTCGCTTCGGTGCTGATGTATCGGAACTTGTCAGGTGTTATGTTATGAAATATTGACTTGTTGTAGTCCCGTGTTCTTCAAGAAGCCAAAATCTCCTTGATCAATAAAATTGTTACATTCAAAAGTTAACAAGTAGTCATTTCGAAATTACGAGACGAATAAGTAAATATGGTTCTGATAAATCTGAGGTTTAGTGTGAATACTAAGTATATAAGACTATAAGTTGGTAACACGCAAGCTTCTTTACGGATGGGATCGTGAGGTGAACAGAAATCAATCCAAGTTCGATACGTTTATCATTCAACTAGCTTTATTCTAAGGAAACATTACGTTTGTTTAAAGGTCACTTTCTAATTTATTTTATTTATAATGGCATTTGTTTGCTGCCAAAGAAAGGGTCGAATCAATCCAACTCTTCCTTCTTCCAATTCTCCCTTTTATTTTCTCCTTTTTTTAAAAGAAACTGCTATAAATACAAACAGAAAGAAAGAAGAAAGGGGTCTTCAAAATCCACCAGTTGTTCTATTAAACTTAAAATTTTATTTCCAAAGAGTAAAAAATAAAATAAAATAAAATTTTCTCAAGGTATTGCCCAAGTTACTCATTTGAAGAATAGCTCTTTACCCAATAAATCTATGTAGCATCGCACGATTGTCCTGCTGATCTACTTAAAGAATTGTACCCGCTTCGTTCTGACGTTGATCTCCTTGTATCATCTTGACGTGGTCGTGGCGATCGAGAATGCAAACAGATCGCCAGCAACAGGGAAGATATGGTCTTTAGAGAGCAAGAAAACGAATAGGGAACACTTTCACCGTGAAACTCTCGGATGACACCAATCTATAAATAAGGACAGACAACAATGTTTAGGAAACGATACATCACATTCTGATTATGAAAGAATTCCTTTCCTGATGTCAAAGCTCGGATTTATTTCTAGGATCCAATCATTTTTTTTTCTATCTCTCAAGGAATCAAACTTGAATGCTAATTGTGTACCAGTCCTGGCTACACGGAGTGTCCATACTCCATCCTGCATCCTGATATCAGTAGATCCTTATACAATTGTCCGCTGATCTAAAGTCCCAATCATATAGGTTCAAGAATGTGTTGAGTCGTCGAAAAGAAACGCAGGCATCTCAAGCACCACCTGACTGACGAGTAAATAGAAAATTCGTCGTGCGAGGGTATCATTCCCATCGTAAAAAGCGGTCATGGATCCGTGCATGTGCCGATGCGCGAGCGGAAGCCGCAGCCAGTATAACGTAGGATGCTCCGTGGCCTACACCTTGATGAGAAGCAAATTTCATGCCAAAAGGAGGAATATGTAAAGAAATCCTTTTTACTTAATGTAATAATTTCTACTTTGGTCTTTTTTTCTATTTCTTTCTTTTTTGTTAGACGTAGAAAACGACATGCCTCTGGGGTGGGGACATACAGGTAGAGCACTGTCGTCGATGGACTGTCGCGAGTCAATGAGGAACGAGGGCGAGCGCGATACAAGAAAAGAAAAGAAAACTTTGGGGCCAATGGAATGTAGCTATATATAGGAGCTGTGGGCGTGTTTATAGATCACCCCGTCTTCAATGAGGATTCCTCTGTAGGCTTACAAATAGCATGCCTTTTCAAACCATCGAAACAAGTATTAGCATAAAGATCGACAATTTATTACTATAAAGCATTGATAAAACCATTAATGGGTGAACGGAAACCTAGCGCTATGACTCCGCTGTGTAATTTGCCGTAAAGACATCCATCTTAATCGTTTAGGAAATAAGGTGAGGTAGAGCTCAAGTCAGATGAGTCCGGTGATCGTTTTGATCTTCTCCGATGATTGTAAAAGAAAGTGATGGCTTCCTATGCCAAAAGTGGATGAGAAGCGGACGTAGTGATGGAAAGATTCATCCGCGAAGCTTGACAAAGGATAAGCTCCATAACTCATCCATGAACAATTCTTCCATAAACGGTGACATGTCCTGTTGAGCCTGAATATAAAAAATATATATTAAATGTTACAATTCTATTACATCACTAATAGAAATCAAAAGAACCTACCTTCAAGCATCGTTTTAGAGCAACCAACAGTCGCTTGATGGGATTCGATCCGGGAATGAAAAATAAAGCTCGATTCGTCGACACTTTCCAACAAGAAACAAAAACAAGAAGACAATAAAGAAAAGGTAGCGTTCCTCTGTTTGAATGTAAACGAGGAAGCTTCCTTACATTTAGCCCTCCACGTGTCCCATCACATGAGCCAAACGGTAAATATCTTCGTTGTTAACCAGGCGCTGAAGTTGGTCGTCGAAGCTCCCAATGAATGGTTCGGTAGCGTCTTTCAAAAGGCTGCGCATACGGAACGAAGATCAGTTAAATGTAAATTGTAGATTAACCTATTGATAGACATTGCGGATAGGAAAGTTATAAAGTCATGATTCAGATGTATCCTGAATTTTTTAATATAAAGAGGTATTTTTGGATGCAACATAACTTGATAAAATACATGCTTCATACCATGATTTATTTTATAGGCATCAACGTAGCCCCTGGCATATTGGTCATTAGAAAAACTTGACCATCTACCGCCTTCTTACATCCGGCCCCATCGAGGAGAATATCTTATTAGAGAAAGACAAGAGAAATACGGAATTAAAAGCTCTATATGAAACGGAAGAAGTAGGTGCATTCGAAAGAAGCGCGAATCCAAGGAAAGGAACGAGGTGGACTACAAAGGTATGGTGGACGATGCCCTAGCTAGTATTGAACGCAAAAAATTACCAGTAACCAGATATCGCCCCTTACGTTTTACGAAGCTGCGGATGAAATCGTCGTAGGCTTCCCTTTTTATCAAATAGCTACGTACTGAACTGTATCATTGCTTAAGCAAGTAAAGGTAACAAGTGGATTGATAGGTGTTGCTTGTATTGTATTGCTATCTTGACACTGCTCGCTCTTCTACCACCGTATATTATAGAAATAGAACCTCTTATACACTGTGCTGCTACGGCTCTCTGGTATTGCTCGTCTTTGCGAGACGAATCGTTTTGCATGTGTTGGTTCTGATGTGCTCGTTTGCAGCGGCTATACTGCAGGCTAAGTGGCCAAGAACTCAGTTGGAGGTGGTGGGAGTCCAAAGCTCATCTTATGTTTGTGGAATTTCATTCGCTTCGTGATCCGCATTACAATGTATGCGATCAATAGCAGCGCAGGCGATGCACCCTAGTACACAACAGAACCCCTAAAAATTTAAACAGGAAAAGTAATAAGTATAAAGAAATTTTAGATTATGTAAAATGTTAGAGTAACGACCAAAATAAATAATATGAAGGAGGTTTCTTACAGAAAACCTATACCTATATATTACCATCACCCTTATCTGTATGTTAAAGTCAAATAAAATTTAGGTGATAATGCCCATAAAAGTATTTCAAAAATCCTTTTTTTCACCTTTGCAAATTTGCTTAAGCCGACGGAAAATCTATATATATATGACACCAGCAGCATTAAAAGTCATATGACCCCATCCCCCTTCTCCCTTCCTCTCTTGATAATGTAACAGGTGGTTTCTATCTAGCTTCGTCCTAGAGATGCATCCGTAGTCCGTACCAATAAAACTAGCTTATAGCTAAATAAACTAGCTATTATTAGTACTGGTATTAACTTTACGCAAGTAAGAAGTGGGTAGTTCGGCAAGGCCATCGTTCGTTTTATGAACTCTCTCCACCTTCCTTCTCACCATTTATTCTCATCAAACGCGCTTGTAGTAGTTACTAATGCAAAAACCAGGGGTATATAAGTCTTGCAAGCACTTCATAATAATATACCAGTCCTTGTAGCACACAAGTTGTAGAAATACAAGAAATTCACCAGGCTTCATAACCCTGGCAAGGACTCCTCATCACCCCACTTCCTCTTTCTTTCTCTCTATCTCTCCCTTTCTCTTATGATAATGTGACGGGTGGTTTCTATTACTCTAGCTTCGTCCTAGAGATGCATCCGTACCAATAAAGCTAGCTTATAGCCAAATAAACTAGCTATTATTAGTACTGGCATTAACCTTACGCAAGTAAGAAGTGGGTAGTCGGCAAGACCATCGTTCGTTCTATCGCCTCTCTTCATCTCCTTTCCCTCTCTTTCACTTCCCTCTGTTGATAATGTAGCGGGTGGCTTCTATTACTCTAGCTTCGTCCTAGAGATGCATCCGTACCAATAAAGCTAGCTTACAGCCAAATAATCTAGCTATTATTAGTACTGGCATTAACCTTACGCAAGTAAGAAGTGGGTAGTTGGCAAGGCCATCGTTCGTTCTATCGCCTCTCTTCATCTTCCTTCCCTCTCTTTCACTTTCTCCACCTTCATTCCTTCCCTTTTCAATTCCCACATCAAACGTGCTTGTAGCTGAATCGAATGTAAAAACCGGATTAACAAAGTTAACCCTGGCAAGCGCTTCATATCACTCCTTTCTCTCTCTGTCTCCCTTCCTCTTTTGATAATGTGCCGGGTGGTTCCTATCCTATCTTCGTCCTAGAGGTGCAAGTTCTCCATCGTCCAAAGCGGGTTTTCACCATAAGAACTAATAAGAAGTGAGACGCCCTTCAGGGGAGATTCTTAATAATTAGTTAATTACTCCCTTCTCTATAATATTGTTGTATTGCTTCCTTTATTTTATATACATTTATATCACAGATGCAACTTTTTTCATTGCTACCATCTGGAAGAGACATTTTGTTGGTCCGTTTTCGTTTTCGTTCTCACTTTGGTGCTAATATATCGGAACTTGTCAGGCGTTGTGTTGTCCTTTTTTTGTTGCTGTAATAAGCCGAAATCCCCTTGACCAATAACATTTTTAGATTCAAAAGTTAACAAGTAATAATTTAAACAATTACTGAACGAATAAGTAAATACGGAAAAACAGATTAATACGAGGCTTAGTGCAAATAATAAATACTAAGTAGTGTTACCAGGTTGGTAACAGCACGGGAGCTCCTTTTACAGGTGGGGTCGTGAGATGAACAGAAATCAATTTAAGTTCAATATGTTTATCTAATATAAAGGACAGGAATCAAAATTGAATGTTCATCGTGTACCAGTTCTAGCTGGACGGACTGTCTATCCCTCGTCCCAGTATCAGTAGATCCTTACACTTTTCTGCTGATCTAGAGTCCCAATCATACAGGTTCCCGGATGAAATAATATAGAAAATTCGTCGTGCGAGGATATCATCGACTGCTTGTGATTGCCAGGTTTGGTTTGGAAGTGTAAAATCCCGTTTCAATCATTCAAAAAGAAAAATCATCGTTGTCAATGAAAATCAAGCTTTAAGAATTTGGACCGAATGCGTCAACGTTCGTTTGCCAGCGTAAAAGTAGACTAACGACTGAAAAAAATACCGCAATAGAGGTAGTTTTAACATGGATATACATGAATTAGAACTTTCCTAGTTCCTACTCTGTATTTTAATTTCGCATTGTCCAATTGAGATCATATGATGTTTTCTATGGTACAATTCAACATGAGGTCAAGGCTTTCTAAAGACTTGCTTTTACTCCCTGTTGGTCTACTAGTGATCTTATCAGGTGATCTGACTTCTAATCTCTCAAGTTTAAAATAAGATACGGCAATGCTGAAAGAATCCAGAAAAGACAATTATCTTTGTAATACAAACAATCAATGTAAGAAGTAGGCATGTGAAGGTGCAATACAGAACGAAAAAATTATGCTAAGACAATTTGTTATCCATCCACAAGAAATACACCGCAAAAGAAATAAAAGGTTGTTCTGAGATTAAATTTCCTAAAATGTACCACAAATCCACCTCATCGGCTGTAATAGTGTGATAGGTGGTTGGAGACCTACAGGCTAGCTCAAATCAGTAATCACAATCGGCAATCCACTTATCGCCAAGACAGCCCCCGTTGTCATTCCTTTCCTTTGATGGTACGTAGCCCTCAATGGGATCTCGAAGATGTCGGAATTCACGAGCAGGAGATGATGGGTCATATATGGGAGTAGTGGGGCGAGGGGTGGGAGGACTAACAGACAAATAGTTTTGAATGCGGTCCGCCGCAACATAAATTCGAAAGCCGTAGAGAAGGTCAACTGTAGCAGATGTCTCCGAAATTTCCTAGAAAACAATAATAGAAAAAAAGCATTAACTAATTAAAACAATTTAGAAAGGTATAAAGAAATAAATAACCCTACCATCAATGTGCCAACATCACTCATGTGTTTTCCCGGGCCGCACACCACCACGTAATTTCCAATCTTGATGTCGGCGGCTCGAGCTGCCTCAGCAAGAGACTCTACAAATTCTTTCAGATTTTCTCTGCCATCGTCGAACAGCTGGAGTTGTTCATCAGTAGGATCTGCATCGATGACATCTGAGGAGTCCATGAGGGCATGTAGGTATCCATCACGTGAGAACAATTTTCCGCCTAGTTCATACAAGCCATCTTCGCGGCGAGAGAATTCCCATCCAAGTTTTAGGATTGCTTCGAAATCCAATTTCTTAGACTGGTTCCTTCCCTTGCGCTGTTCGTTGTATTTCATTCTTGGGACAAGTTTCAAGCAGAGTTTAGCGTTTTCTTCAATTCGAAGAATGTAAGCAAGGTCCCCTTGGTAAACACCGCGTCGGCATCGCACCCAGCCGCCAGGCTTTATATTTCTCTCCTTCAGCACCTTGAGAAATACAAAAATTTGACTAAGAACAGGTATTTTAAGTATCACGGCCAGACAGCCCAGTGCGAGCAAGAGAACATTTGATGGAAAACATGGACCGCTTCTTCCACTTTGGGAAGACCTAATTATAAAAATTGTGGTACTACAGAGCAACAGAGCTGCTAAATTCTGTTTTACAAAGCTGATATAGAGGTGTGATTCATGTGTAAATGCATAGGCTACAAATAACAATCGCTCGATAGTTACTGTTCTACTTGCAATGGGCAAGGAGGATCGTTAAAAAAATAAGATTCGACCGGGTTGTATGGCACTCGCTTTCTCCTGCGAGAGATAATTATGATTGCCCGATGCCCGAAAAGAAACCTCCGAAATTATAAAACCGACTCTAACGTTTTAAATAGTGAGGATACATGTAACCTAGTACCTCGAGTAACCGATTCGTGGTCGATTTTTCGGAATTATCGGACCGGTTTCTGATTCTTAACACGGGAGGCGAAGTCGAGCGTCTCCTCTAGGTTGACGGCCGCGGGTGAGATGGTGAAGATGATAGACGTCTTGGCTCCTCCGCCCAAAGAATCCTGTAGCAGTGTCATCAGCTGAGACTGATACTCACTTTAACCGATATGAAAGAAAAACAGAGGTTATATTAAACGCAAGTACGCCGACATCAGAAAAATGTCAAATTTGTTTAAATATATAAACAAATATCTGACCTAGATGCTATGGAAAATGGCCTGTTTTAGCAAGAGCAAAACTATAGTTGACAAAGACTTGCATTACAAATATTTACCTTTCAGAAATGTGAGGGCTCTGTCCGCCCAGTGAATTGATGAGACGGCCCAGGGTCAACGGAGACTCGTCGATTGTGTCTTCTTCGCTTACACGTCGTTCAACGGCACCAGAGTGGCCAATATGAACACTGCCGGCCAAGTCGACCAGGAATAGCTCGCCAATCTTTATACGCTCCTCTCCGTCGTCCGTCTTTTCTTTAATTCGGACCGAGATGGAAAAGATAGTGTGACAGCCGCTTGGCAGGGCATTCAATTTAGTGGCAAGTTTCTGACGCTTGAGCGAACCTTTGACCAATAAGCTGTACACCTATAAAATAATTTATTTTTTAATTAAACATTTTCTCAAAAATCTTTTGTCAAATCAAAACAGATTTTTTTTACATACCTCAATCATGTTCTCAACTGTCACTTCTTCAACTCCTTGAACAATGAGAGACCCCGGAAGAGGCTGTCCCTCTGCAGCATCAACAACAACCCTGTAAATTTCAAAATAAACATGTAAGCAATAATATTATTGATTAAAAGTTCAATAAGAAGTAAACCTACTTGAGTTTTGTCATATCCTCATCAATTTCTGACAACAGATCGTAGATTTCTTCATTAGAAACCTGAATGAATGAGGCTCTGATTGTGTGCTCCACTCCCTGGAGTTGAAGATTCTCAAACAACTGAGATAAAGCCCTGGGAATGATTCCAGCAAGATTATCCTAAAAACAATGAATAGAGTAAATCAATTGTACCATGTAATTTTGGTTGCATAGAATCAAAACTCACATCTTTCCAAGAATAAGCCACACCATCATGAGGTTCCCCTTCCATGGTGAAGGTCTTGCCCGTCTCTGCAGGGCCATGGACAAGCACAATACAGTTGCAGCCCAGCAACACTTCTTCTACTAGTGGAGCAGCCACCATTTTGTAGACATCTGCTTGCTTTGAGTTCACTCCAAACACTCTTTCACAGCTGAAGGACTTGGAGAGTGAACTATTTACAGCCACATGAATTTCTTGGGTGGTGTCATCATCAGGGAGATCCATTACTTGGCGTGCATCAGTCTGCTTTCCTGTGGTGCTCATAGGCCTGCAAGTAAGAAATATAAGTACATTACAATACACATTCTGAAATTAATATAGCCAAGAGCATGAATTATTATCCAACCTCACGCGAACGAACACATGTATACGCTGCTGGTCTTTATCGTCACTCATTCCTTACACTCTTTACGTTTTGATTAATGCTTCAATTCACTATTGCGACGATTAAAGCTAAGTTCTGCCCTCCTCGGTGAACTATGTTGCACGTACTTGACTATGTTGACGTGACTTGGTAAATAGTAATCGTGTAATACTTTATACGTAACTCAGTAACTGTCATCGGTTAGAAAACGCAAACCTGGGAAATCTCAACAACCGTTGGTAGTACGAATTGCGGTGTGGAATTTTGAAAGACACTGTTGCCAGAGAGCATTTCATTTGTTCGTCTACTTCTTGAAACTGGAATGTTCCAACTTGGAACTTCCAAGAATTAAAAATAATAAAAAATTTGTAATAAATGGATTTTTATGTAATTTTTTTCATTTGCGAATTTATATATTTTTGCCACGTTGCATTTTCTGTGATTCTGTATAGGGAATGGACCAGCTGATACTGCCATGATGGAATTACAAAGGCCCCTCTTGGCCCTTGGGCCTTGGGCTCTAGCTATACGCAACAGCTGTCATCTGGACCAGCTAGACTTCTTAGTTCCTTATGGCTGAATTTTCCTCAGTGATTTCAGTCTCTCTTCAGACCTTCAGTAGTTCATATCTGCTACACTCCGAGCAAGACAAAAAGTGCGTAGAGGCTGATGCGATCAAAGCTCTCTCAAGGGAGAATTTTTCCTCGATTGTGCTCCTTTGTTCGTCAACTTGAGATGTTGTCAGCACGCTTTGTCGAGTAATATTTACAAGAGGGAATTGACAGTATAACGAGTTTTCGACTAGTAAGCCACATGCGTAAATTTCAAACCGAATGATTCTCTCACGGCTCGCCATATCCAGCTTGGATCCTACTCGGTTACTCCCAACTTTGCGACGACAATCTATCTAAATTCAAAGGTATATTATCTTTTGTAGTCTGATGGTGTTCAGCTGCTGCTTTTTTAACATTAGTTCTCCCACTTTTATACTGATAAAAACGACGACTGATGTGTATATTGTTTTGTTTACCTTTCCTATACAAGTTAAAAATAACTACAGGTAGGATGATAAGTCGTAAATAAAAACTTGAATTCATTGCTCCGTCATCCAGACTTGGTTCAAGCTACTTTGTTTTTGTTGTATTTAGCCGACACCCGGCAAGCAAAGTGGGAGAGCCGACGGCAAATTCTTTCTTCGATTTCTTTCACCGATGCTCATTCTTTTAAGCTTTCAACTTCCAACAAAAAGAGAGAAATGTTAGAAGAATCCTAGGTCGTTGTCGTGTAATCATGATCAAACGGAAAACAATGTCATGTTATGGAATGTTATTACGTGCCTGTTTTAAAAGGTTCACTATTGGGTGATATGTAACGTCTACGATCGAGGGGTCGCCTCCTAGTCTGGTACAGGTGGGCCGGTGGGGGATTCTCTTTTTTCTCTCTTTTCTCTTTCCATGTGTTTCCCTCCGTCTTTGATTGACTGAAGTTGTTTTTTTCCGCAATGAGCGGCACCCTTTGAAATTGAAAGAGAAGCAGGGGCTGGACAAAAAAAGGAGAAGGAGTAGAGAGGTGTGGAATTCACTAGGGCATCCCCTGAATACACACACACAAACGTCTCGCTCGCAAAAAGGGAAGAGTAGCGAAAGGAAGTAAGGGAGAGAATGAATAGTATTGTTTTTGGCGGGAGCTATACTGCTTTCACGAACCAATAAATTTGAGAGAACCTCAACGCTTTCGAAGATTTTGCATCCCCAAACGATTTTTATATTTCTTTGAGTTTTTAAAAAGAGCTCTTGTAAGAGGGGCGCTCCTTGTATTCTTTTCCTCATGGCTCTTGCGACGTGCCTGTTACTCCATTGAAAACAAAGATTGAAAAATGCAAGGTAGAAGCCAGATCGTGTCTTCTCTTCTATCCCCAGCTGCGAAAGAAATAAGAAGAGAAAGGGAACAAGTCAGCTGAGTAATCAATAATCATTTCTACAAAATAAAAGAGAATCCATTAACACTAGAAAAGAAATGATGAATTTTTAAGAATTGCTGTAAAATTAGTCGGCTTCTTATTTGGCCATTCCGGTTGTGCACTTATTCAATAATCGGAAGCTGTTTCGTTCAGTCGTAATCTTCAAAGATGTGCAATACTCAAGTCAATCATCTAGGTTTTTTGTTTAATATAGTGGAACCATTTCATCTTCTATGTGGTGAGTGAGAATGTGCTGCTGATGATGTGAACAGAGAACAGCTGATGGCTGGTTCGTCATATCGCAGGCTACCGACGGGCGACGTGCTTAGCGCCTATGCGATGCAGTTGTGGTCGTTTGTGCGTCGGTGACGGAAGCAATCTGTCTGAGACCCGACGTTGGCAAGCAGATTCTTTCTCGGATGAGAGGAAGCAAGCGCTCCATCGATCTTGAGATGAAGAACCCAGCATCATCATCACATTCGGCTTTACATTTTTTCCCACCTTTAATCCCCTCCTATAGTTTAAAATATCGGTAAATTGTAGAATCCCATTTACTTTTGGAAAGTTCTTATCCTTAATATGAAGTTAATACTCTTTTTCAGGAGTAAATGACGAAGAGACGTTCCATTAAACGATCCAACCACTGTCAACTCTTTCATTTTAATTCTTACAGGAACGTTCTGGCTGAAATATACTCTCGTGCTCAAGTTTCTTTTGCTCGTCCTTTGATACCGATGACCAACATTCATACGACAGGCGCCGACAATCGCTGGTGCAGGAGCTAACGGCTCTTCAGGTGGCTTGGGCGATCAGAATTACTTATGGAATCAAGTGCTCAAGCCGTTTGAAGAGAGACTACTCCTACCCGTCCAGTCCGTGACTTTAAAAACACTTGTTCATCAGGATGAAATCTGATTTGCCATCGTCATGACTTTAGAATCTTCTAACGGTAATATTGCATCTCTACAATTGTGTTAAAGCTAAATATGACTTCTTTTTTGCTTTATTCAAATAGGTTCTTTGATAGGAAACCAAGTGACAACTGTACTACCCTCTTCGCTTCGATGCAGTCTATGTTGCAGGAACTTCCTAAATTGATCCGAGCAGCGCACAACTAGAATCTCGTTGTAGTACTGGAGCTCTTGAGCCCTTGTACTCGCACCATATGCTCATCTTCCTCTCTCAGGTAAATTAAAACGGTTTACTATCAAGAAATATTGATAATTATTTATTTTTCTTTACAGACTGACTGTGAAAAGCTGTACCAATTCGCACTTGGGTCAATCCAAACCTATTCATCACATACAAGTGGCCTGCCAACAAAAGAGGAGTCCGCCTAAGAAGATACTCATCGCGATCTCCTTCTCTTCATGGAGCTTCTGATGAATTTGCTGCCGCATTATTGATCTTAGCACCTTCAACAGTGACCGAATTCCCATATATGCTGGTGTGGTAAATATTATTTTTCAAGTTTATTATAAAATTCAATGAATTTTTTTAATGATTGTTTTTCAGGTTTGCGTTCCTGGGCTCTACTTGCTGATGCCGTTGATGAATGCTGAGCTACTCTGTTCCCGTCTTCTCGTTGGCCCTATTCCAAGCTGATCACATTTTCTTATGAGATCTGTCCAGCCAAAAAAATGTCTCTGCCACTGGACATGCTCACCAATCTTTTCGCTTCCCTTCACTTGGGAATGGCCACTTTTGGGTCTGACATTGCAGCGCTTTGCTTTGAATCTAGTCATGTTCCGTCATGTTCGTCTTCACACTTTTTTAAAATCATCAACAATTTTTAATGTTATCTATTACATTTTTGCTCACTTATTTGTGCCTATCAGGTAAGAAAGAATCGTAGATCAAAAGATCTTTTCTTATGTTGATACTAAAATTTACTTTTAAAATTTTTTTTATCATTTGCGCGTTCTATATATTAAAAATTATCTTTGATGGACTATTGCCTCTTTGTATCGTATGGCGTGTAAATACACGTTTTATTTCTTTATTTTAAAGTATTTTCTTTCGATTTTATTAGGGGCCTTGTAGAGTGAGACACATCACAACGTCGCAAACCACCTCTAATTTTCATTACATATTCATTCAACATATAAGGTCATTTTGATGCATTAAAACCTGCCTGTGGGCTTGTTGCCAACTTTTCTTGTCGTTCTTGGCTCGGCATCGCTGGGGCTGCGGCGAGCGAATCCGTGGTATATCTCTACTACGGCAACCGGATTGTGTATATGTACATGAACGGAAGAAAATCTTTACTATTGCATTAATGAATGTGAATTGCCCCTACATCCGAATTTTTTCCATTTTGGGTAATCGGAAGCAGTATGGCAATGACCGACTAATATGACAGCAGCACTATTACAGGTTCGGTTTGTAAATAGAAATTTCAAGCCGTGAATGATCTCTTGGAATCTTGGAGAAGCGGCTCCATTTTTCTTCTCATTTGATGCTAAATAAAGGAGGAATATGTAAAAAAAAAACCTTTGTTTAATATGATGACAATCACTTTTCTTTTTTCAAATACCCTATTTTGTCGGACATACAGGTAGAGCACCGTCGTCGATGGACTGTCGCGAGTCAATGAGGAACGAGGGCGAGCGCGATACAAGAAAAGAAAAATTTGGGGCCAATGGAATGTAGCTATAGGAACTGTGGGCGTGTTTATAGATCACTACTCCGTCTCCAATAAGAAGTCCTTTGCAGCCTTACAAACGGCATGCCCTTTTTAACCTTTCAAACAAATATTTGTATAAAGATCGCCAATTATTATGACAAAACTTTATTAAAACCAAAACCACTAATGTGTGAACGGAAACCTATGACTTTCGTGTAATCAGCCGTAGAGGGATTTGCAGCATTTGAAACACGCTTTTTCATCCGGGTATTGTTTACTTCAAAAACAAAAACAGGGTCTCATCAATCCCCCACTTCTTCTTTTAGAAGGTTCTTAGGTGTTGATTACTGGAAATCGATTTACAGTAGCGAACGAAATGGGGCATCTGCAGAGGCATCTGAGCTTACAACATTTATCAAAGCTAGAATATTTAGATCAATAATGATGAGCTACAGGCATCTTACCGTTAACCATTATTTGTTACCGGCATTTCGAACCGATTCTAGTCCTCCTGCAACAGTGCAACCCGCATACGCGCACCAAAATAGCCGACCCCGCTTGATTACCTTGCAGTTAGTTTTGGTATAAAGCACGATACGCTTCAAAAAGCTCTATTCGCGTTCAGTTGATTAATATCAAGATATATTTTAAAAAAATGATTCCCAACTCATGATGATCATGAACTGTCAGTCTGCCACGCCGCGTGATTCACGCGTGAAGTACTAAAGTTTTTTACGTTTAGTGAATCCGGCAATGCAGCACGTCAGGCAGACGATGAAGTAAGAACACGAGAGTCGCGATAGAGGAAAAAACTGATTTCATAATAGCTGGTTGTTTCTTGCCGTGAATTAACATTTACTCAATTTAGCTCGTGAATTTATCAATATGACGGATTCTAGTTCGTCAAATTCATCGTCCGAATCAGAACTTAATTCCGAAGATGACGGTGATGTAAATTGTTACCCTCAAACAGACGACAGCAGTGACTCTGAATCTGAGAGGCTGGCTAGTTCCAATCCTAGGAAGAAAGCTAGGCACGTCATTGATGATGGAGGTGTCAACGACCTCCAAGAACGGTTGGCAGAATGGAAGACCACATTTTCAAATGATGAGATCCCTTGTCATGAACTAGAAGGTGGATATCGTATTCCTCTCAGCATCTGGGACTCTCTTTATGACTACCAGAAAGTTGGTGTGCAGTGGATGTGGAACCTTCACACTCAGCGCTGTGGTGGCATCTTGGCTGATGAAATGGGCAAGACGATTCAAACAGTTGCCTTTTTGGCTGGACTCTCTCATAGCCAAATCACCACTAGCACTCAGCATTCAAAATATGCAGGGCTTGGCCCCATTTTAGTGGTAATTAATCTAAAAACTATTTTATTTATATTTTTATTCAAACTTTGTTGCTGGTTTTTAACAACTAGGTGGTGCCTAAAACATCAGCCATGCATCAGTGGACCAAAGAGTTCCACAAGTGGTGGCCTCCATTCCGTGTCTCCATCCTACACGAGTCCGGCTCGCACTTGGGTAGCCAGGAATCCTTGATTCAGTCCACCTTTGGCTCCAAAGGTGTCTTGATTTTATCTTACCAAGGTGTTGTGAGTAATTCTGAATCGTTACTCGCGCTTGATTGGGACTACATCATTCTCGACGAAGGTCACAAGATTCGGGATCCCGATGCAGAAGGTATTTTGTGATTTGCGTACACATATTCCCCTGAATTTAAATAATAAGTATTTTTTTTTTTAATAGCCACATTGGTGTTGAAGCAATTTGAAACATCGCATCGACTTATATTGAGTGGATCACCAATACGGAACAAAGTCAAAGATATCTGGTCCCTAATCGATTTCGTCTTTCCTGGCAGATTGAGTACCCGTCAAGACTTTGAGGAAGAATTTTCCGAACCGATTGAGAAAGGTATGGTTACTTGATGATGGCTCACGTTTAACAAATATTAATGGCCTTGCTGTATCCATCAGGTGAGAAAGACAACGCCTCCCAAGATGAAGTTGCCTTGTCTTTCTTTTGCGCCAGGAAGCTCAAGCGAACGATCGAACCTTACTTGTTACGGCGAATGATGGCTGACGTCAAAAACCAACTGTCACTCCCAGACAAGGACGAACAAGTAAACAAGTTTTTCATCCATTTTTCAGATCCCGGTTCTAATTATTCAAATGGTGTGCTGATATTAGGTTCTCTTTTGCCGGTTGACATCCGAGCAGCGCGAAATTTATTTGCAGTACCTAGATTCCAGACAAATGGAGAATATTGTGGCTGGTAAAAAGGAGAGTTCAGTAGGACGCACCAAACTTCGCGAGATTTGCAATCACCTTGACCTTTTTTACCACAAGAAAGAGGTATTTTTGGATGCAAGGAGACGCGTTGGAAAGTAAATAATTAATACAGTTATTTGTTTATATAGGTTGAACAAAGTGACACAAGTGATTTTAAAAGATCTGGGAAGATGGTGGTCGTAGAATCTTTGTTGCGCATCTGGAAGGATCAAGGGCACCGTTGCTTGCTCTTCTCTCAGTCGAATAAGGTGATTGACGATTTCAAAAAATTCTTATGCAAGGACTACTTTCAATTTTTTTTTTTCTTCCATTTCGCAGATGTTGAAAAAGTTGGAGGTCTTCCTCAAGGAGATGAACTATTCTTACTTGCGCATGGACGGTGAGACTTCCACCAGTTCTCGACAACTCATAATCGACAAATTCAATCAGAGTGAGGATATCTTCGTCTTCTTACTTCCTACTCGTGTCGGTGGTCTCGGTATCAACTTGACGGGCGCCAATCGTGTCATAATCTACGATCCTGATTTCTATCAAGCAACCGACTCACAGGCGAGTTTTAAATCCTGGTGTATTGGTCAAAAGAAAGACGTCACCATCTACCGTCTTATCTCTTCCGGCACCATCGAGGAGAAGCTTTATCAACGTCAAATTTCCCAACTGTACCTCACAACCCGCGTCTTGAGTGATCCGAAACAGGAGCGCTTCTTCAAGTCCGACGTTGAACACGAACTCTTCTCATACACGGAAATGTATAATGAATGCACGGAGACTGTAGCCATTTTCGCTGGAACGAGCTGGGACATGGAAATCATCAATCCGTACCACGTTGACGAACATCATCATCGTCAGAATTTTCAATGGCCAAATGGTCTCCATGATGGTGACCGGAAACCTCTCGCAAAATTCATCGACGGCGAATGGAAGCGGTTATGGAGGAAGGAGAGAGAGAAGAGGGACGTCGAATGGAAAAAGAGACTGAACCAACAAAATCCCAAAGCCGAATCAGAAGCCAAAAAGGACGATACTGGAGGGAAGTACACCATCAGAGTTACGATAAATCACCCTAGTGAGGTCGACACTGCTGCCTATGGAAGCAGCTTGGACTCGTCTTCCCCTTTCAAGCAAGACAACGACTACGTTCTCAAGCGTCTCTTTGCTAAAACAGGTAAAGTTGTAACGCTCATTCATTTTACGTAACTGTGAGTTGATTTCAACTTTTATATGCTTGACCAGGTGTCGTGTGCGCCTTGCAACACGATAGTGTAATCAACCCCGGTCATCCAGACTTCGAGTTGATTGAAGTTGAAGCTCAACGTGTTGCACATCAAGCCATCCGTGAATTAAAGAGCTTTCGACGCACTACTGCCAATGGAGCAATCAACTGGTCTGAAACAAGTGAAGGAGTCCCGTCTCTTTCCAGCCATAAGTAATCCTTCATCCTTTACTACAATGAATCAACAAAATGACTTAGTGTTTTGTTTTACAGACCGCGTATGGGCGTCAAGAACTGGAACCCAATAGCAGCCTCAACATCTATAAATGGCCATTATACTATTACTGCTGGACAAGTGGAGCCTAGCCAATTTACCACTCCGAGCGGCCCTCCAAGTTCCCGCGATTTGATCAACGGAATGCTTGCACGAAATCTACTGTTGGATGATGAAGAAAGTGCCGCCTCCGATGAAGAAGAACAAGAAACTTCGATTCATCTGTATGCCCCTATCCCTCTGGAATTCGCCACCGGAGTTGATTACCGCTCCATGATGAATAAAATTTGCAAATTTGTGGCCTTACGCGGCGTCGTGCGTAACCAAGTGAGCACGAGGGACCTGTTGAACGAGTTCAAAGGGAAACTTCCTGAGCGTGGTGAACCACTTTTCCGTGCCTTGCTCAAGCAGTTATGCAATTTTACCCAAGACGTTAATGGATTGGGCCTGTGGCAGCTGAAACCTGGATTCCTTTGAACAGATCATACTCTTTGTAATGCACTTTGAACTTTAAATTTTATATTTTTGTTCATGTGACATTTGACAAAATTGGTTAATAAAATGATAAAAGAAAGCATTTTATTATTCTTATAGTGTTGAGTGATTTTTAAGAATGCCCAAAAGACGGAAAGTATTTCATCATGTGAAGAAGCGAAGAAGAAAAAAAGCTTTGAGGCAAGGTCATGACTCAGGTAAAGGAATTTTAGACGTGTTTAGATTGGGTTCTTCAAAACTGTTGCGGCGAATCCTTTGTCAACCAGAAAATGTTAATAATATTCTCTGCTGTAATCGGCTTTTGTTATTCGTATATTTGCGTATTTTAACTCACAGGATCTTTCTACTTTATTTGGGAGAGTGTACAACAAGATTTCAACTAGCATTATACTTGTACTACATAATCGTCAGCTCGTCATCTCTTAGCAAACTGATGGACGGCGCTAAAGCAGCTGTCGCTTACGGGCTTCGAGCAAACTGTTGGATAGCCCGACAGCAGCCGTTTGATCCTTTCTCAATTAAAAAGATAGAAGCAGTTGCGCAGGGTAGGGTTCTAGGTCGTCATCAATAACCGATTATGGAATTACATTAATGCTGAACATTTTCTCGTCTGAACAAGAAGGAATTTTGTAAATGCGTATAAAGGAATCTTGGAAAATAAATCGAACGCCATAGACACTTTTTCGCAGATTTTATTTCAGATGGGAACGTATACTCACGTATCTCGAAAATTCGAAAACATTATATTACCAGTAACGAGGTTTTGGAATGGAAAAAAACTTGTCACAACAGATTTAGGTGTTCCAAGTAGCATTACTAACAGCGTACAAATGTTTTCCTAATCTAACACATCATCCATATGAGGAGCCCAAACAAAGATTTCGTCTTCATTAGAAACGCTGTATGTGGTCTGAAAATTTTCATAAACACAGCAGGTGACGTTATCGTTATGGCCTTGAAGGGTTCCTCGCTTCATTCCCGTGCGCAGCTCGTACATCTATAGGATTATTCAAATAAAGTAAATTATAGAATACATCTTTTATTACTCCAACTCTTTATCAAACCACAATGTTTTCTTCTGATGGTACGAAGATCATTTCAGGATCTGTATCCATTGATATATCGAAATTAACTGTTCGATCCGTCCAAGTTGGTATTTCACCGTAGTTGACCCTTTCATTAAGCCCTACATAAGAAAATCGTAAATTTAAAAACAAAAATTAAAGTGTTTTATATTGGATCTGGTTAAATTACCAGAGCTTGTGTTCCACAACTGCATTTTATTATCCATTCCAACGGAAACAAGAAAGAGGCCATCTCTAGTGAAAGATAATCCTTGAACAAATCCGTTATGCTCCTCCATAGTGAACAGGGCACTTTTAGCAGCCCGTATGTCCCACATTATCAATTGATGATCCATGGAGCCAGAGGCCAAATGAAATTCCTGTGATGGGGACCATTTGACAGAGAGGACGGAGGAGGAATGGCTTCTCAGTTCGTGCGTTCTGGTACCGTTCCTGATGTCCCATAAATATACTTCATTGGCTGAACTAGCAACTAATTAGAACAAAAAAAAGACTAATTAAGTTTTTCTGTAAAATCTTTTGAAATAAGATAGAAATTGCTTACCTGCAACAAGAGTATGCTGAGAAGCAATCATTGACATATGGTGCTGGTATATGTCTATAGAGTCAATGCCAAAGCTGTTAACGGGCTTCATTTCGTTCGCGTCCCAGACTATTAAGGCGCCGTCATCAGATCCATCACTGCTGCTTGAAACGAACATGCCTGTGTCGAAGGGGTACCACTGCAAAAACTGAACTCGGTCGAGTGGACAATATTGATTGTCTTTTTCAACTTTGCCAGTGATGCTGCAGATTCTTTCCTTCGTGTTACTGCTAGAGCTAAACAGATCATGGATGTAGATGCTGCCATTTTCTGATCCTGATAGCAGACTATGGAAATGGAAAGTAATAAAAATATTATCAGTATAAGCATGAAAAGTTTTACAATAATAAGTAAAAGCCAAAAAGTATAGAGGAGATATAGCTTAAAAGTAACAAAAAAAAAATTCTAACCACAATTTTTTATTTAAAGAATGTGTCGGAAATGTTAACAGTTAACTTACTATCTGCATTCAACTCTGTCGACAGTGATGGTGCTGATTGCTCTGTAATAATCAATAGGCTTTTGAAATTTCACCAGGTTACTTTGGCGAAGAGAGTTGATTCTGCGTGTAGCATTTTGGCGTTCAGCCGTAGAGCCTCTCATCAAACCACTTCTAACATTTAAAATGGATTCCACAGCATTCATTCTAGAGTTTGTTGTTTCGACCAAATTTTTCTGCACAGTCCACACGGTGCTCGACTAATAAAACGAACTTTCTCGATGCACGCAGCCACGCACTCTATTTTTTCACTTGAGTAAACACATACGGCCACTAGCTGGCGTCTGCTAGACCTTCCTCTCCGCTAAGAGAGACATCTAACGAGCAAAAATTGTGCCACCTGGATTCCTGCGTGTTTATAGCGTGTTTTTAGTATGAAAAATTCAAATATTTTGCTCTCAGCGAAGAACTCACGTATGATAATAATAATAAAAAGTTTGTGTGATGAGAAACAAAAAGCTCAGTTAACCGATAAACTGGTCTAAAAGTTGTGAAGGTTTCCGAAAAAGTGGACTGGTATTAGGATTTAGGATAACTCGTGGCTCTGCTCGGAAACATGGGTTTATTTAACAATTAGAAGCAACAGGCTATTAAAGCATTGTATTCTGTTTCTAAAGGAATTTCTAGCTGTTTTCGTAACTTTTATGAACTAATGAATAATGATTGATATATTGGACTCGATTGGATATTGGACTGAAAATATTTAAATTTGACCTGGCAACCACTGACTAGCAGACAGCCGTGAGCCGACACAATCACTTGTCAGTCGTTCCAGTAGCAGACCCACGGCAGGCAGTACCGCAGTACGCCATCTCATTAGTCGAATTTGTCAATTAAATTATTTTTAATGATGGATAAAAGAGTATTTGTCACTACCAAATGTCAGTTAGATCTCATTCAGCTTCGTCGTGACCAACTCGGTAAATTGGTCAATAGTTCTATCTTCGAACCTGCAGTGGTTGGATGCTTCGTCCGAATCAGTGTCGGTTCTCCCAACTCCCGTCCTCAATACCGTATCGCGGAGGTTCTGGACGTCTGCGAGACGACCAAAGCTTACGAATTGGACTGGTTTGGCAAATCCAGGAAGACCAAAAAGGGGCTGAAGCTCCTACTTGGAGGCCAGGAAATTGTGTACGAGATGAAATTTGTCAGCAATCAGGTTCTTTTTATTCTTTTTATTCTCATTTCAATCACAATATCTTACAACTTCATCTTTTTACAGGTGTTCGCTCATCTGGAATTCAAAAAGTGGATGAATGATTGTGTGAAACATCAGACCTCCCCACCAACCTTGGCAGATGTAGCATACAAGGTCAAAGATGTTGAAGAAGCTTTCACTTACTAAGCAGGTGAACTAAATATTTGAAATTATGAAATTTCTTTTCAGTGTCTTTTCTTTTACTCTTGCTCTACTTTGAGAATGTTGCTTCTTACAGCACCACTTTGGAAGGGGGCAGCCTAAACTTTTCTCTTTTATTTCCATTTCTTCTTTTATGGCAAATTCACTGACCTTTTTGTTTTAAACAATACTTTTTAGACGGTTTTGTGGAGTGGATTCAATCATCATCAACGTCGGTTACCTAATCCTTATGGCTTATGCGTTGGTGGTTGATTTGAAGGGTGTACTGCTTAAACAAACGGACAAGAAACTTTTATCTTCTCCTCTCACCATTTTTAGCGTCATAATTCTTTCCTGCAATTACTTCTCGTTCCTTTCTTTTTCAAGTTACAGCTGTGCTATAACAAAGAGGTAATTTAAAAAAAAATGAAGAGCTGTGGTCTAGGAATTTTTATGAAGAATCAAGGGGTTTAAAAAAGTTCGCACCTTTTCCCTTTGATTCTGGTCATCTTCGAATTACCAAATGATCACTCTTTTTTCTACTTCTTGGTCTGGAAAGTAACATCTTATTCTCCCCCGTCATAATTACCTTTACTCCCATTTTTAAATGATACTTTTGTAAACGGTTTTTCTTACAAATTCTGCTTTGTCCTTGTGTTAACAATAATATTTGATGTAATGTATTCAGCCTTTACGGCAAGGAGCACACGTTACGTTGAACGAAATAAAGAAAGAAAAAAGAACCAAGTATCGAATTCAACAGCTAATTTTTAATCTCTAACACGAATAAAAAATTGTCTTATGGGATCGCGCAGTCGACTGTAAGGATTGCTGACGTAAACAGCAGAACTGGGCATATAAGAATGCATCCGGTTGTTGTTGAGTTAATGATATAATGAGAAAACTGCCGGAACAAGCCGGAACGGTCATAAACAGTCCTTAGGACCCAAAGGAAAGACTCTGAAACCATAAGAGAGACCCTGAAATGGGAATAAAGGAAAATTGGATTTTTTGGAAAATTTAAAAATAAAAATGGGACAAGGAATTGGTTGAAAATGAGTAGGAAATATTAGTTGGGCACTCGTAACGGCGCATCGGGAACAAACGTGCAAACATCAGGATGGGTTAAAAGTGATACAACCAAATGTAAACTGGAAAGGTTGTCTCGGAGTAATAGCGGAAGTAACCTTAGTAACCCGTTTAAATGTTTAGCCATGCAGTGATGGAGCCGAGTATGTGTAGAGTGCGACGTTTGCTGGGCGAGCATCGATTAGAAATATTATTTGTTAATTGTTGGTTGCCTCCGGATCAGTAGCACCGAGATATCATATCTCATTAGACCAATGAGCGGTATAAACCGGTAGGTTTCCCGACGCCAACGACCTCTTTTTGGTACACCGGCTCAGGCTGTTGATGAAAATGGTAGTGGGCTGCTACAACTATCTTTGTTGCAGTCACTGTTCCGCTTGAATTGAAACCTAAAGAAAACACATATTTATATAGTTAATGATTTAATTAAAGAAGGAAAGTTCTCATCTCCTTTTATCAGTCTTGGTTTCATTAATAGAGCGACGGAAAAAAATGAGACGAAACAGTTTGTTTACCTTTAATGGAATCGACTTCTGAGCGTTGCTGGATGATTCCGTCGCGAACCCTTCGAGCCGTCGGTAGCAATTCCGCATGCAAACCGAACCGAATTGTCACAGAAATCAATTACGAAAAAATTGAATGTTTATAATTAACGAAACAAATTACGTAGTTTGTTGATGGCACAGGCGACACGTTGACATCAGTACAGTTATGTATATCGCTTTGGAGCTGCACCCGTCAACAAAAAAAGGTGCGGTAGTTTGCACCTTTCTGGCTCAGTAGCGGTTTATTATCTTCATCTTCCTTCGATTACTCTTTCTCTTCTAAGAAAAGGAAGCAAGATCTGTTTTTAATGAAACGGGTGAATGAAGGAAAGAAATGAAAAGTAAGGAAAGAGGAAGTGACGTCATATTCTTCTATCGCTATAGCAAAATGATGACGAAAGCGTGTGGGAGGACCGGGCTACGGAACTCGTTTTAGTTGTGTTGAGGCTTGCAATGATAAAACTGGATAAGCGGGTTTTACGTATGGTGCGATGTGTTGTATTTTGGCGCGTGAGTAGCATCGAACGATCTTACACTGATAAATTAGCCACCTGAACTTCCGGGAGGCTCTACGGCGCTAATACGACGCCACTCTGGTATACAACAGCTCGCATGAAAAGAGGCCTCTTCTTACTTCTAAAAACATGATGGTGCATTTGTGTGGACGTTTTTCTAGATATACTTATTCGTGGATTCAATAAGGGGAAGCTCTACTTTGTTTTCTTACCTCTCGGATACTTTCGACGCATCCAATAACGAGAAGTTTGTTTACCTGAAATACGATTGCTGGAAACTCCTGTCGGCAACCTTTGGAGTAGACTTTAGCTTTGGCCAATTTACAGCAACGTTGCTGACTGATACCGTGATGAATTAGGAATAAAAAAGTATTGGTAAAAAAGTACTAAAATCTGTACGGTATTACCCAGGATGGGCCCTCCTGACCGGATGGAATCTCGCTCCGCGAATCCTGAGCCAAATAAATAAATAATTAAGTAAGATTAATGATGATAATGCTCTTCTATTTATCATTCGAACAAAATAAAGCTGTTAAAATGATCGTCTTGTCCGTAATGGCGCAATCTCAATTCCGATTAAAATAGGCGCTACAAAAAGAGGATAACATTGTTTGTTAACTAATCAAGAATAAAGAAGAGGAGGAATCGTCCCGGACTTTTCAAAGAAAAGCTTCCTCCCGTAAAGTCTTATTCAATACTGAAGGAAGAGTGAGGTCGAGCAAGACACGATCGCACACTCATTGAACACACGAAATATGTGCATATTTTCTGCTCAACAATTACACGCATTCTTTTTCTTATCGATCGAAAATTAGACAAAAAATTGTGAAAGGGATTGTATAATAATTTTTTTTTTAAATAAGAAAAAAATAATAAATGTCACGCACTATCCAAGAGAGGGAAAGCTACCCCGACAAAACGTGTGATTCTTGATTTAGCAGTAGAAACGAGCGCACAAGGAGTTATCCATATAGGATTATCATTGTATTGGCTGCATTTTTCTTCCCTTTTTTACGCGCGAGCCTTTGCAATGAGTATGACTATTAACTAGGGGATGACTCAAGAGAGCAAAGAGACGACTCTGCTTCCGTGTAGCTGTCAGAAAAGCTAATCAAGAAGTACGGGTAATCATTATAATATTAGCAGTTTTGAAAGAGCAGCAACAGCGACCAAAGAAGAGTACCGTACCGTATACTTTTATGTCGAGCTCAACGAAAATTCCACCTCCGGCGCCGTTTGTCCGTTTTCATTTATCAACAACTACCCCGTTTCCGTTGCTATTTTTAGCGACAAGAAATTGGTGAACGACGTTCGTGATTTTTAACTGTCACTATAGAAAAATCAACTGGAAAGTAACCCCGAACGAGTGAATGGGTATTGACTCATAACAAGAAACTCTTGATGACAGGATCGTCCACATTTTCTTGAACCTAAAGAATAAGGAGCCTCATTGCTCACAGTCCGACCCACTACACGAGATCAGTGTCGTGCGGGAGTAGGATAAGGAAGAGTAACTTGGAAAACGTTTGAATTAGTATGCTCGCGGGATTGATGCCAGTGATTAACTCCAAGACTCCCGACGTCAGTACCTTTTGTGCTTTTTTTTTTTTAAAGAAAGGCCCTTGACTTAACCAATTAGCAAACCCGTTTTAGATAGACCCGAAGATGAAAGAAAGACTGAGTGAATCGCGATTGGGGCGAAAGGGGAAAAAAAGTTGCTGCGTCACTAGGGTATCCCTCGGTACTCACCATGCATGTACGTAAACGTGACACATCGCGTCAGAAACGGTTAAGAATAAGGGGGAATGACCAAAAAGAAAGCAAAATAATATACAAAAAAAACCTTGCAGGAAGAGAAATAGAGAGAAGAAACACACACTCTGGAACGTTTAATCAGCATAGTACCCGTAGATTCTCCTCCAGTTTTGACGAGATCGAGCAGACAGCAAAGAGTTACTTCCTCAATCCTCGATGACTGTTTCGAGACCTGGAGTGACGAAACAATTGGGTTTCGCACGATCCAAACACCATCCTAGCACTGGAAAATCAAAACCGTCCTTCTATCGGTCTCGTTCCTCTCATCTCAAATTCTAGATCACTGCATCCTGTGCCATCCGTCCAGCCGAAGGTGACCAAACAGTTCACATTGCCCAATCTGATTTCAGTTCAGCGGACTCCAGGACCTTTCGTGCGCCCTTCCAATCGAGTGGTCATACAGATGCAAAAATCGGTTAGATCAGTTCCTTCATCTTATCGAACTTATCAACCAAAGTGATCGAATTGCAAGGACGTCATTGATCTATGTTCTTCCGACGAAGAAGATTTGAATCCGGAAAACAATGCAATTATCAGTGCGCCCCGTCTAAACCGATTATACTACCTCATTCTGGTAGTTCCATTGCGCACTTAAAGAAGGATCCAAGCGTCAACAGATGCTCCGTACCATCGTATCCTTCTACGACTCAGCCTGCACCTGTTAAATGGCATAAAACACAACATCCTCCTGCCCCTCGACCTGCTGCTGCTAAATTTCAGCAACCGTCGCATCCTTCTGCTCCTCGACCTGCTGCTGCAAATTAAAAAAAAGTTAACAACAGTCCGCTGAAAGTTTTCTACCATGATTGGATCTACTTCTGTCACGAAAATATCCTCTCCGACACTGACTTTCAAGGGGCAGCAGAACAACCTGGCTCAACGGACCGCGATTCCAATAGCGAGACCGGATCCATCTTTGCCCACAGTTGTGCCTCGAAAACTTGGCAAGTTACTGATGAAGAACCATGAGCAGACGAAACAGTCCTTGTTGAAATCCAATAGAAGGAAGGCAAGACTCCTCCATTCAGTTCGAAGAAAACTATCCTTCGCCAACGAATGCGATAAGAAGTGAAAAAAATTCAGGGAGCTATCCCTGAGATGTTCCCATTGTCCTCGTTACATACAGTCTTCAACAAAGATGTAAACAAAACGGTTGTGAATGAATGCAAAGAACCGAAGCAAAAAGGACTGACAACGTTGCACGATTCCGAACAGCAGCAGTCAGCTCTGCGTAAGCGTTCTCAAGACTCCGACCATTGCGGACAGAAGGACGGCGATTTCGAGAGGAAGGTTTCCATCGCCCCAAGCCGAAAGATTCCAAAACTTGATCGCAGACTCTCTCCTGGCGAGAATGCGAGGTTCAGCGGGAAGAAGACGGCTTTTCTACTATAATTATTGAGATAGAAGTTGGTCATGATGAATCACGGGCAAGTTTCCTTATTGACTTGCTTACTCCCGACAGTCGTAGTAAGCAGAAGAAGACGGAGCTCTCCCGATTACTTAAAGATGAATGTAAAGAGCTTCGCCGTAAAGGACTGGGAGAGCTTCCTTACTCCGACCAGCGGATCGCCCGTGGCCGAACTCGATCCTTGCCCTTGGCAGTTGTATACAATAGTTAGTTTCTCATGCTGGCATTCGTGACTACATCCATTCTTCCACATTCTCTCTCTCCTCGCCTCATTCACGATCCTTAATACAGAAATGTTAACTTGAAGATTATAACGCAGCGTAGCTCACGAGTCAATCACGTTTCGATGATCAGTTACTTCTGAATGCAGAATGTTTCGCTTATTTTGAACTACTTCTCTATCTTCCACAGTGGGTTTTTACTAAGAAGTACATGTAAGATGCCCTTCAGGGGTGTTTCTTAAAAGTTAAAAACTTACTCCCTACGCTATAATATTGAGCTTCCTTTATTGTACCTATACATTCATATCCCAGATGCAACTTTTTTCATTGATACCTTCGCCAGAAAGAGCCATTCTGTTTGTCCGCTCTTTTCTTCAGACAATATGCATAACTTTATATTGTTATCGTTCTCGCTTCGGTGCTGATGTATCGGAACTTGTCAGGTGTTATGTTATGAAATATTGACTTGTTGTAGTCCCGTGTTCTTCAAGAAGCCAAAATCTCCTTGATCAATAAAATTGTTACATTCAAAAGTTAACAAGTAGTCATTTCGAAATTACGAGACGAATAAGTAAATATGGTTCTGATAAATCTGAGGTTTAGTGTGAATACTAAGTATATAAGACTATAAGTTGGTAACACGCAAGCTTCTTTACGGATGGGATCGTGAGGTGAACAGAAATCAATCCAAGTTCGATACGTTTATCATTCAACTAGCTTTATTCTAAGGAAACATTACGTTTGTTTAAAGGTCACTTTCTAATTTATTTTATTTATAATGGCATTTGTTTGCTGCCAAAGAAAGGGTCGAATCAATCCAACTCTTCCTTCTTCCAATTCTTCCTTTTATTTTCTCCTTTTTTTAAAAGAAACTGCTATAAATACAAACAGAAAGAAAGAAGAAAGGGGTCTTCAAAATCCACCAGTTGTTCTATTAAACTTAAAATTTTATTTCCAAAGAGTAAAAAATAAAATAAAATAAAATTTTCTCAAGGTATTGCCCAAGTTACTCATTTGAAGAATAGCTCTTTACCCAATAAATCTATGTAGCATCGCACGATTGTCCTGCTGATCTACTTAAAGAATTGTACCCGCTTCGTTCTGACGTTGATCTCCTTGTATCATCTTGACGTGGTCGTGGCGATCGAGAATGCAAACAGATCGCCAGCAACAGGGAAGATATGGTCTTTAGAGAGCAAGAAAACGAATAGGGAACACTTTCACCGTGAAACTCTCGGATGACACCAATCTATAAATAAGGACAGACAACAATGTTTAGGAAACGATACATCACATTCTGATTATGAAAGAATTCCTTTCCTGATGTCAAAGCTCGGATTTATTTCTAGGATCCAATCATTTTTTTTTCTATCTCTCAAGGAATCAAACTTGAATGCTAATTGTGTACCAGTCCTGGCTACACGGAGTGTCCATACTCCATCCTGCATCCTGATATCAGTAGATCCTTATACAATTGTCCGCTGATCTAAAGTCCCAATCATATAGGTTCAAGAATGTGTTGAGTCGTCGAAAAGAAACGCAGGCATCTCAAGCACCACCTGACTGACGAGTAAATAGAAAATTCGTCGTGCGAGGGTATCATTCCCATCGTAAAAAGCGGTCATGGATCCGTGCATGTGCCGATGCGCGAGCGGAAGCCGCAGCCAGTATAACGTAGGATGCTCCGTGGCCTACACCTTGATGAGAAGCAAATTTCATGCCAAAAGGAGGAATATGTAAAGAAATCCTTTTTACTTAATGTAATGATTTCTACTTCGGTCTTTTTTCTTTTTCTTTCTTTTTTGTTAGACGTAGAAAACAACATGCCTCTGGGGTGGGGACATACAGGTAGAGCACCGTCGTCGATGGACTGTCGCGAGTCAATGAAGAACGAGGGCGAGCGCAATACAAGAAAAGAAAAGAAAAACTTTGGGCCAATGGAATGTAGCTATATAGGACGCTGAGGGCGTGTTCATAGATCGCTAATCCGTCCCCAATGAGAATTCCTCTGTAGGCTTACAGATAGCATGCCTTTTCAAACCATCGAAACAAGTATTAGCATAAAGATCGACAATTTATTGCTATAAAGCATTGATAAAGGATAAGCAACGAAGCAAGCTTGACAAAAGATAAGCTCCATAACTCTTCCATGAACAATTCTTCCATAAACGGTGACATGTCCTGTTGAGCCTGAATATAAAACATATACATTAAATGTACCAATTTTATTATATTTATGTCACTAATATAAATAAACAGGACCCACCTTCAAGCATCGTTTCAGAGCAATCAACAGACGCTTGATGGGATTCCATTCAGGAATGAAAAACAGAGCTCGATTCGCCGACACTTAATTTCATGCAGAATGTAAGCAACTTGACAAGAGCACTACTGTTGTACTGTTGTTTGAATATAAACGAGGAAGCTTCCTTACATTTAGCCCTTCACATGTCCCATCACATGAGCCAAACGGTAAATATCTTCGTTGTTAACCAGGCGCTGTAGTTGGTCGTCGAAGCTCTCAATGAATGGTTCGGTAGCGTCTTTCAAAAGGCTGCGCATACGGAACTAAGATCAGTTAAATGTAAATTGTAGATTAACCTATTGATAGACATCGCGGACAGGAAAGTTATAAAGTCATGATTCAGATGCATCCTGAATTTTTTTTATATAAAGAGGTATTTTTGGATGCAACATAACTTGATAAAATACATGCTTCACACCGTAATTTATTTTATAGGCATCAACGTAGCCCCTGGCGTATTGGTCATTAGAAAAACTTGACCATCTACCGCCTTCTTACATCCGGTTCCATGGAGGAGAATAATATCTATCATGGTCAAATTTCCAAGCAGTATCTGAAAACCGCTTCTTAAATGATCCGAAACAGAGCGCTTCTTCCAATCCGACATTCTTCACCAACTCTTCACTCTCAAGGAAACGAACAGTTAATGTGCGGGTACTAAAGCTATTTTCGCTGGAACGAGTTCGTACATGTCAACGACTAATCCGAACCATACAGACGATTATAAAAAAAAAAAAACTCGCCGACGACTAATTGATGATTTAAGGCCGGAAGAACGGAAAAGAGATATCGAGTGGAATCATAAATTAGAGAAAGACAAGAGAAATACGGAATTAAAAGCTCTATATGAAACGGAAGAAGGAAGTGCATTCGAAAGAAGCGCGAATCCAAGGAAAGGAACGAGGTGACGACTACAAAGGTAAGGTATCCGATGCCCTAGTATTGAACGCAAAAAATTACCTAGTAACCAGATATCGCCCCTTGAGCTTGACGAAGCTGCGGATGAAATAATCGTGGGCTTCCCTTTCCATCAAATAGCTACGTACTGAACTGTATCATAGCTAAAGCAAGTAAAGTTAACAAGTGGATTGATAGGTGTTGCTTGTATTGTATTGCTATCTCGACACTGCTCGCTCTTCTACCACCGTATATTATATAGAAATAGAACCTCTTATACACTGTGCTGCTACGGCTCTCTGGTATTGCTCGTCTTTGCGAGACGAGTCGTTTTGCATGTGTTGGTTCTGATGTGCTCGTTTGCAGCGGCTATACTGCAGGCTAAGTGGCCAAGAACTCAGATGGAGGTGGTACTGCAGGCTAAGTGACCAAGAACTCAGTTGGAGGTGATGGGAGTCCAAAGCTCATCGTATGTTTGTGGAAGACATCTAAATTTGGCATTTCACGGTTCAATCGGACAATCGGCAAAAAAGTGATCCTTTGTAACTTTGTTTAGAAATTCAAAATTATTCAATTAAAAATGTAAATAATGTAATAAGAATTCTTACATGCTGGATTCTTCGTAAGGATTCGTGAGAAAGCTGGACGCCACTGCCTACTCCTTATTATAAAAAGAATGGATGACAAGGACGAAGGTAATAGGAGGCTCTCTTCCTTCATTCGCTTCGTGATCCGCATTACAATGCATGGGATCAATAGTGTCACGAATATAAAAAGATGTATTTTCTTAAATCATTTAGAATTAAGTATTTTCTATTCAAGTCTTTCTGAGAGGACTCTCTTGGGTCTCTCGCCCTATTTTCTAATAAAGATTCTTAGTAAAGTGATTGTATGTGACCTCGATTACGTTTCACATGAATTGTGATTGAAATAAGTATGTCATCGGTCCCTCGATAATTAAGAGTGACCGATAAGACTTTCTACATTTCCGGGTTAATTACTCTTCCCGAGAACTGCGACTTATCTTTTCTATGTAATGTCATGTATACGTTGATTATAAAGATGTATTCTGTGTAAGAAATGTAGACTCTCTCTCTGACCTTCGAGGTTATAGGAGGTCACTCAATCTACTATAAAATGTGGCCGTTTGGCCTTTTACTAATACAGTCTTATGGATAGAGTCAACGAAGGTGCACGTGTAGACTCTTTTCTACACGTGACAAATGGTGGAGAATTGGGTTTCGATCCACAGTACCCCTTGCAGCTTAAAATCTTTTTGACTGGTTTATACCAATCAACTGGAATCATCTTTTAAAACACTTTTTTGACTGGTTTATACCACTCAAATTAAAAGAATCAGTTTATTGAAAAATTAATTGACTGGTCTATACCACTCGAATAAAAGGAATCATTTTATTGGAAATTATTTGACTGGTTTATACCACTCAAATAAAAGAATCTTAAGAAATCATTTGATAAAAATTTGACTGGTTTATACCACTCAAATAAAAAGAGTCTTAATAGATCTTTGAAAAATATTAGACTGGTTTATACCACTCAAATAAAAAGAGTCGTAAGATATCTTTGAAAAATTATTAGACTGGTTTATACCACTCAAATAATAGAGTTCTTCTGAAATATAATTTGACTGGTTAATACCAGTCAATTTTTGAAAAGAGAAGGGTTTATACTCTCTCTTTCAATTTCCTGTAAAAATCTTCAATCCTCGGATTTCCCTCATCGAAACTTTCGAATCTACAGTTTGAATTCAAAAGAGGACATACACTAGCGCCACCAAGCGGAGAAAAATCTGAAACTTGCAGCGCCCCCTGGTGGTCGAAAGTGGATCCGAAAAATCGATAGTGCTGCCCTCTGGCGGGAAAATTTCGCAACATCCCTCTAGCGGTAGGATACTGCAACTCACGAAAAAGTGGGAAATACAAAATTCCTGAGTTCCAGAAACCTGACGGGCATCATTTAAAATTTTCAACGAACGAAGTTTCGTTTGAAAAATTCAAGTCAACTCAACGCCGTCTACCCATGTTCTACGAATGAGGCTGCTAATAAGATTTTGGAAATGAATACGCAATCTTACGGTTGGGAGAACGACGACAGCTCTGACTGGAGTGAATCTGGAGATTGGAGTGATTGGTCAGATGTAGACCAAACTGATTTTGTAGCCATTAAAAACCCACAGCAACTTGAAATTGAATTAAAAGAAGAGGAATCAATCAATGAAGACGAATTCTCAGCTGTAGATACTCCCATCAACAGCACTGAGAAGAATTAAATTTTCTACGAATCCAAAAGGAGGAAGGAGAAATAGGTTAAAGGAAGGAATTATCAAAATACTTTATCTTGTTCAACGAGTGAAGAAAATCCGGAACAATTGCACCATGGCGTTACCTCAACAGAAATTTAGTACGCCTCCTACTTTTTATGGGAAAGATGACGAGGATGGAGTCGATTGGCTTCAACGATACGAAGACACGGCTACTTATAATAACTGGGCCGACAGAGAGTTATTACAAAATTTCGGTCGCTACATTGAGGGAGCTTGCAGAAAGTGGTTTAGATGTATCACACCGGCCCCTACGCACTGGAATAATCAAGACGAAATTCCAGAAAATCTACCCGATCAACCATTTGTTGCGGCGATTACTGGTCTAAAGACATTGTTCCAGGCAGCGTTTCAACAAGGAAACTACGTCCTATTTCAGGAGCAAAAACTTCGAAACAAAGTTCAAAAGGAGGACGAGGATACAACTTCTTATTATTACGACGTCATGGATCTATGTAGGACAATAGATCCCAACATGGATGAATTAAAAAAGATCGATTATTTATACAACGGCATCAATGAAAAAATGCTAGAAAAAAATTATTCGATGCAGCCACAGACGTGTGCTGAATTTTTGGCAAAACTCAAAGTATTCACAGCAGGGGCCGTATTCCGAACATGGGTCAAGTTTCAAGTAAAACTTTTGACTTGAGCCAAAAATATTGACTTTACTAAGTCGACTTGAAAATTGTCTTTTTCTTAAGCTAAAATCGTATTCCGAACATGAGTTTTAGCAGAAAATCAAGTCGACTTAATAAAGTCAAAGTGCCAAGTGCGATCTTTTTTCTTGAGTGGGCGTGTCTTATTTCGACCAATGAGAAGCCACGTTATTAAGGTGAGTTTACTTTGTTTACATCTCACACGAGGTTTTTACGTAGTTTCTATGAGATTTAAAGTCATATATATTTTTTTAGATTGATTCAAGCTAGTGTAAGGATTATGGGGGTGATAAGCCAATCACATAAAAAACTCCTTATTATTGAAAACAGTAATATTGATAGCTAAATAAATGGATGTATCATATATCTAAAATACTAGAAAAGTGATATCATAAAATACTAGGAAATAGTTAATAGAAAAAACCCTACTATATCGAAGAATTAAAAATAATAGTAAATAATAATAGTAAAGGAATCATGGTTGAACATGATAGAAACATGAAATTCTTTCTAATATCACTCATTGGTGTCTCACCAACTTAGTTATTTGCATTATTCATAATTCAAACTAGTTTGACGATCACTTACTCATACCGATATCCTAATATACATTCATCTTGTTATTACATGCAATTATTTACTAAAAGTCACAATTAAAAAAAATCTCTTCCAATTAATTGCATCAATTTTATCGTTTTACTATGATGGTAGTTATGGCTGTTGGAAAAAAATCTAACATACGTGCCGACTTTATAGCACTTTCCCCCTCAAGCTAAACCATTTTTGATTAATATTTTTTATTTCTAGATTTTGAAATTAATTAAAACTACCATGTTATATTGTGACGATTATAATTAATTATTTATAACTCCCATGTAAAAATCCAAATTCAAATTATGCGTACAAGTTTCGGTAAATAAATTGAAATAAATATATTTATCGCACTGCACCCGCTGCACTCTCTATGCAAAGAGAGTGCAGTAACGATTACCTTACTGCTAATGTTGAAACATTATCAGCAGTACTTCGTTAACACCGTGTTGCTTGTAATTGCAGCATAAGCATACAATCATTGAGCTTTTTTTAAATCCACGCGCACACCGTAAAACGGAGTCATCGCAATGTATGATTTTATCTTTTATAAATCATGTTCCTTTAATCACTCTAATTATAGAATGGTAGCACCATTTACACATTTAAATTCATCGATACCCTCGCTCCTCCCACCCATCTACTCATTAAAGAAAATTTAATAAAATATTTCATTACTTTGATGACAAAAAACGAGCCAACATTAATATATGTTTGACTGTTATTAACACTTTTTGGTTTGACCTTGGCTAACACGCTTACACCTCAAAATAGGGCTATGACTCAATTGGGAATAAATTCGAATAATTTGAATATTCACGGATATTCAACTCAATTCAAATCTATTTTTTTATATTTTTATTTATTAATATTCAATTCAAATGAGGATTTTAACTGAATATATTCATTTTCATGGAATTTCCATGGTTTAAATAGTGAATATTCGAATGGATATTCACTTCACAATTCAAATTCATGAAATATTTCATATTCATATTCATTCAAATCGACCCATTTGAATTGAATATGATTCCAGTTAATGCCCTACCTCAAAGTATTTAAGAAAGATTAGAAAAATTAGTGCCTCCTCATAATTTTACATTGATGAAAATCCAACCAAACATACTTCAAGTGAACTTTTCAAGCTCCAAGCCACCAAAAGAGGTGGATTGAAACTTGAGCCATTTTTGGACTTGTCTTGGCCCTTTTTGACTTTGACTTTTAACTTGAAACCAGTTCGGAATTCGACTTTTCGCAAAATTGACTTGAAAAAAATTCAAGCCAAAGTCAAGCAAAAAAAAATGGACTTGAACCATGTTCGGAATACGGCCCCAGGAGACATCTTGGCAAAAAGAAGAAATTGGACAAGCCTTCAACTAGAAAAGAAAATCCTGGATGAAGGAAAAGGAATCTCCGTCAATTTCATGGGGCAAGATACTTCAAAAGATTGGAAAGAAGAAGAATTAGGAGAATACAAGAGGAACTTTGAACAGTTACAGTATGAAGTAGACGTTATGAAAAATGAGGTGGCCAAAAGAAATTTATCCGATCCATATCAAGGAAACCATTTTGAAAATTATCAGGATCAAGATAATTATTCAAATTATGGGACAGAATACCAAGATTCTTCACAAAATTACTACAGGCCTAATAACAATTATGAATCAGACCCTCGTCAATTGTCTTGGGACCCAGACATCCCACAACACGAGTGCGATAGTTTCTACCCCGTTCAAGATGATTGGCAAAAGGAACCATCATTCGACCAAACAACAAATTTTAATTCACAAAATGGAGGCCCAATTTGTTACTACTGTGGAAATGTGGGTCATATCCAATACCATTGTTTCAACAATCCAAATTCTAACTATAATCGACAGCAATCTTACAATAAGGAATCTGTTCAAGTAGGCTCTATGAGACAGGAGATGACAGAAGAAGAAACCCAAACAAATTATTATCAAGATACAGATGACAGTGTACCGACGAGAGATTATGGAGTGTCCCAAAATGGAGAATCTTCAAAACAAATTTTCAAAATCGATTTGAGTACCAAAAATACAATTAGAGAAAAAGTAATCTGCGGTAGACACGAAGTCGAAGGAGTAGTAGATACGGCAGCAGCCATATCAGTCATCGACTTTGAGTTTCTCAAAGAAACTCCATTTGCAATGCAACCATGGAAAGGACCCGATGTTATTTTGATAAATGGATCCATGGAAAAACCATTGGGATGCGCCAGAATCTATGTTAAACACAAGAATGGCTCAGCATCAGGTCTCGTCCTAGTAATGAAAATGGGCGGGATTCATCTCCTCCTGGGAAACGATCTTTTACAGCAATTTAAAAGCATTTCAATCAACTATGAAGCAAAGGAAAATCAAGTCACGTTCGGGGAAACCCCTTCAGTAACATATGAACCGCAACTAGAAATACAAATTGAAAATCTACAATCCGAGAAAACCGTGACTGCTACCGCAGAGAGAATATTACAAAATAACCCTGTACTCAATGATGTCAACCTGCAACTTTCAGAAAAATTGACTGAAATGTGCAGAATTCCAACAATACGAACCGACTCCTCATCTAGAGAGAGGGAGATGGACATCAGTTACGAAATCAGCCTAAAACCTTCTCACGGGGTCACTGTTCGTTCCGGGTCGGACCGACTAAAGGAGGGGGAGGTAAAGGCTACTACACAAATTCAACCGAATCGAGAAGAAAAAGATAAAAATGAAGAAGAAAACATTGAAGAAATCAAAGAGTTTGAACAAAAAAATGAATCAAATAAAGACACGGAGAGGATCGAAGAAATCAACCGTTTCTGCGTGTTGCTGTTTTTGCTTAGAAAGGAAGAAATACGCGAACGAGATGAAATTACAAAGACGACAGAACAAATCCTTTTGGAACCTCCAATGAATGAAAAAGGAGACTCTAAAAATGATCAGGATCATTATCTCCAAGAAAATCTCAAAACGACGAAAGAACCTCAAGCAACTTCAAAATTGCTAAATGAAGATCAGGGGATCCAGTGTCAAGAAAGCAAATTATGGATCGGAAAATCAGTTACTCTAGAAGGAATGCCCTCATCGTGGAGCTACGAATTTTCTAAACTAATCAAAATCCTAGGGGTAGAAACTTCTATAACGATCTACGTTGTCAAACCAAATAAATGGATTAGTCTACTCGATGACCGTGATGACAGCAGCATCGATGACAAGATGAGTTCCCAATCTTCGAGAGCGAAACAACGAAAGGAAGTCCGACGCCCTCGTACGAGACACAAACCAGACGAACTTCAATTCAACTTCAAGCCAACTCATCCGAGGATTCAAGAAGACGACCGAACATTCAATTTAAACTTTTGTGGCTTGAAAAATGATATTTTCTTCAATTATTTGGAATTCGATTTCACTTTTCTTGTCTATAATTCAATTATGTTATAAATGTTTTCAAGTTTAATAGAGGGAAAGAATCAGGGATTCAAATTAATGGGATTTTTACATCTTTTTATTACGTTCTACAATAAATTAGACAGTCGGGGCGACTGTACATAGAGAGAGGGATCTGTCACGAATATAAAAAGATGTATTTTCTTAAATCATTTAGAATTAAGTATTTTCTATTCAAGTCTTTCTGAGAGGACTCTCTTGGGTCTCTCGCCCTATTTTCTAATAAAGATTCTTAGTAAAGTGATTGTATGTGACCTCGATTACGTTTCACATGAATTGTGATTGAAATAAGTATGTCATCGGTCCCTCGATAATTAAGAGTGACCGATAAGACTTTCTACATTTCCGGGTTAATTACTCTTCCCGAGAACTGCGACTTATCTTTTCTATGTAATGTCATGTATACGTTGATTATAAAGATGTATTCTGTGTAAGAAATGTAGACTCTCTCTGACCTTCGAGGTTATAGGAGGTCACTCAATCTACTATAAAATGTGGCCGTTTGGCCTTTTACTAATACAGTCTGTTGGATAGAGTCAACGAAGGTGCACGTGTAGACTCTTTTCTACACGTGACAATAGCAGCGCAGGCGATGCACCCTAGAACACAACAGAACCCCTAAAAATTTAAACAGGAAAAGTAATAAGTATAAAGAAATTTTAGATTATGTAAAATGTTAGAGTAACGACCAAAATAAATAATATGAAGGAGGTTTCTTACAGAAAACCTATACCTATATATTACCATCACCCTTATCTGTATGTTAAAGTCAAATAAAATTTAGGTGATAATGCCCATAAAAGAATTTCAAAAATCCTTTTTTCACCTTTGCAAATTTGCTTTAGCCGACGGAAAATCTATATATATATGACACCAGCAGCATTAAAAGTCATATGACCCCATCCCCCTTCTCCCTTCCTCTCTTGATAATGTAACAGGTGGTTTCTATTATCTAGCTTCGTCCTAGAGATGCATCCGTAGTCCGTACCAATAAAACTAGCTTATAGCTAAATAAACTAGCTATTATTAGTACTGGTATTAACTTTACGCAAGTAAGAAGTGGGTAGTTCGGCAAGGCCATCGTTCGTTCTATGAACTCTCTCCACCTTCCTTCTCACCATTTATTCTCATCAAACGCGCTTGTAGTAGTTACTAATGCTAAAACCAGGGGTATATAAGTCTTGCAAGCACTTCATAATTATATACCAGTCCTTGTAGCACACAAGTTGTAGAAATACAAGAAATTCACCAGGCTTCATAACCCTGGCAAGGACTCCTCATCACCCCACTTCCTCTTTCTTTCTCTCTCTCTCTCCCTTTCTCTAAAGATAATGTGACGGGTGGTTACTATTACTCTAGCTTCGTCCTAGAGATGCATCCGTACCAATGAAGCTAGCTTATAGCCAAATAAACTAGCTATCATTAGTACTGGCATTAACCTTACGCAAGTAAGAAGTGGATAGTTGGCAAGGCCATCGTTCGTTCTATCGCCTCTCTTCATCTCCTTTCCCTCTCTTTCACTTCCCTCTGTTGATAATGTAGCTATAATTTCTTTCCTGATGTCAAAGCCCGGATTTAATCCTACGATTTAATCGTTTTTATTTTTATTTTTAAGGAATCAAACTTGAATGTTCATCGTGTACCAGTTCTAGCTAGACGGACTGTCTATCCCTCGTCCCGGTATCAGTAGATCCTTACACTTGTCTGCTGATCTAGAGTCCCAATCATACAGGTTTCCGGATGTTTTCGTCGAATAGAAACGAAGGTCTCTCGAGCAACACCTGACGAAAGCATATAGAAAATTCGTCGTGCGAGGGTATCATCTCATCGTAAGAAGCGGTCATGGATCCGTGCATGTGCCGGTGCGCGAGCGGAAGCCGCAGCCAGCAACGTAGAATGCTCCGTGACCTACACCTTGAGAAACAGGGCTTCCTCCCTCTGTTGATAATGAGATGGATAGTTTCTATTACTCCAGTTTCTTCCTCCTCCAGTATTGCCCCCTTTAATAGTAAAGCAGAGCTTTTCAGCTCGCTTTCTTGATAAAGTAATCCAGCGTATAGCTGTATTATAAACACAATGACTGCCAGGTAATATGTTTTAACCAATCATTGCAAATAAGGTTGCTTTCTCTTAAGTATATATATAAAAGTTTGGTGCTGGGTTTTAGAAGACAAAAATAGTCCCTATGTAGAAAACATGTATTTGTATTTTTATCAGTTTTTCCGGACAAACAGAAACGGTCAAGGAAAAAATAGTCCCTAGGCAATAAACATGTATCTGTATTTTTATCAGTTTTTCCGGACAGACAGAAACGGTCAAGAAAAAAAGTCCCTACGCAGAAAAAGTGTTTTTGTATTTTTGTCAGTGTTTTCCGGACAGACAGAAACGGTCAAGGAAAAAACAGTCCCTAGGCAGAAAACTTTATTCACGCTTACGCACGACTTATCAGCTCCGCCTACGCTTCGTTTTTTTTCGCTTCGCTCAAAAAACTCCGCTGGCTCGCAATTAGGAAAAAGAACGCAATTTCTTCCTTCGTTCTTTTTCAAGTTTTTTACACAGAAGCTTCATTTTACAAAAAATCGCAAGGAAAAAAAAATCAAAGAAAATTCATTTGACCTCTTTAGCTAGTTGGTACGGTCGACTGCTTGTGATTGCCAGGTTTGGTTTGGAAGTGTAAAATCCCGTTTCAACCATTCAAAAAGAAAAATCATCGTTGTCAATGAAAATCAAGCTTTAAGAATTTGGACCGAATGCGTCAACGTTCGTTTGCCAGCGCAAAGGTAGACTAACGACTGAAAAAAAACCCGCAATAGAGGACGGTAGTTTTAACATGGATATACATGAATTAGGACTTTCCTAGTTCCTACTCTGTATTTTAATTTCGCATTGTCCAATTGGGATTATATGATGTTTTCTATGGTACAATTCAACATGAGGTCAAGGCTTTCTAAAGACTTGCTTTTACTCCCTGTTGGTCTACTAGTGATCTTATCAGGTGGTCTGACTTCTAATCTCTCAAGTTTAAAATAAGATACGGCAGTACTGAAAGAATCCAGAAAAGACAATTATCTTTGTAATACAAACAATCAATGTAAGAAGTAGGCATGTGAAGGTGCAATACAGAACGAAAAAATGATGCTAAAACAATTTGTTTTCCATCCACAAGAAATACACCGCAAAAGAAAAAAGGTTGTTCTGAGATAAAATTTCCTAAAACGTACCACAAGTCCACCTCATCGGCTGCAATAGTGTGATAGACGGTGGTTGGAGACCTCCAGGCTAGCTCAAATCAGTAATCAGAATCGGCAATCCACTTATCGCCAAGACAGCCCCCGTTGTCATTCCTATCCTTTGATGGTACGTAGCGCACAATGGGATCTCGAAGATGTCGGAATTCACGAGCAGGAGATGATGGGTCGTATATGGGAGTAGTAGGACGAGGAGCGGGAGGAGGACATGGCATAACAGACGAATAGTTTTGAATGCGGTCCGCCGCAACATAAATTCGATAGCCGTTGAGAAGGTCAACTGTAGCAGATGTCTCCGAAATTTCCTAGAAAACAATAATAGAAAAAAAGCATTAACTACTTAAAACAATTTAGAAAGGTATAAAGAAATAAATAACCCTACCATCAATGTGCCAACATCACTCATGTATCTTCCCGGGCCGCACACCACCACGTAATTTCCAATCTTGATGGCGGCGGCTCGAGCTGCCTCAGCAAGAGACTCTACAAATTCTTTCAGATTTTCTCTGCCATCGTCGAACAGCTGGAGTTCTTCATCAGTAGGATCTACATCGATGACATCAGAGGAGTCCATGAGGGCATGTAGGTATCCATCACGTGAGAACAATTTTCCGGCTAGTTCATACAAGCCATCTTCGCGGCGAGAGAATTCCCATCCAAGTTTTTGGATTGCTTCAAAATCCAATTTCTTAGACTGGTTCCTTCCCTTGCGATGTTCGTTGTATTTCATTCTTGGAACAAGCTTCAAGCAGAGTTTAGCGTTTTCTTCAATTCGTAGAATGTAAGCTAGGTCCCCTTGGTAAACACCGCGTCGGCATCGCACCCAGCCGCCAGGCTTTATATTTCTCTCCTTCAGCACCTTCAGAAATACAAAAATTCGACTCAGAACAGGTATTTTAAGTATCACGGCAAGACAGCTCAGTGCGAGCAAGAGAACATTTAGGGGGAGCTGAAATTTATTTACATTTATCCCTTTATAAATGGTAAACATGGACCGCTTCTTCCACTTCGGGAAGACCCAATTATAAAAATTGTGGTACTACAGAGCAACAGAGCTGCTAATGCTGTTTTACAAAGCTGATGTAGAGTTGTGATTCATGTGTATATGCATGTATATGTATATGCATAGGCTACAAATAACAATCGCTCGATAGTTATAGCTGTTCTACTTGCAATGGGCAAGGAGGATCGTTAAAAAAATAAGATTCGACCGGTTTGTGTGGCACTCGCTTTCTCCTGCGAGAGATAATTATGATTGCCCGATGCCCGAAAAGAAACCTCCGAAACTAAAAAACCGACTCTAACATTTTTAATAGTGAGGATACATGTAACCTAGTACCTTGAGTAACTGCTTCGCGGTCGATTTTTCGGAATTATCGGACCGGTTTCTGATGTTCTTAACACGGAAGGCATAGTCGAGCGTCGAGAGCGTCTCCTCTAGGTTGGCGGCCACGGGTGAGATGGTGAAGATGATAGACGTCTTGGCTCCTCCGCCCAAAGAATCCTGTAGCAGTGTCGTCAGCTGAGACTGATACTAACTTTAACCAGTATGAAAGAAAAACAAAGGATATATTAAACGCAAGAACGTCGACACCAGAAAAACGTTAATTTTGTTTAAATATATAAACAAATATCTGACCTAGAAATGCTATGAAAATTGGCCTGTTTTAGCAAGAGCAAAACTATAGTTGACAAAGACTTGCATTACAAATATTTACCTGTCAGAAATGTGAGGGCTCTGACCGCCCAGTGAATTGATGAGACGGCCCAGGGTCAACGGGGACTCGTCGATTGTGTCTTTTTCTCTTGCACGTCGTTCAACGGCACCAGAGTGGCCAACATGAACACTGCCGGCCAAGTCGATCAGGAATAGCTTGCCAATCTTTATACGCTCCTCTCCGTCGTCCGTCTTTTCTTTAATTTGGACCGTGATGGAAAAGATAGTGTGACAGCGGCTTGGCAGGTTATTCAATTTAGTGGCAAGTGTCTGACGCTTGAGCGAACCTCTGGCCAAAGTGCTGTACACCTACGAAATCATTTTAAAATAACAATAATTTTAAAACATCTATTATCAAATTACAACAAAAAAAAATTATTGCATACCTCAGCCATGTGCTCAACAGTCACTTCTTCAACTCCTTGAACAATGAGGGACCCCGGAAGAGGCTGTCCCTCTGCAGTATCAACAACAACCCTGTAAATTTCAAAATAAACATATAAGCAATAATATTATTGATTAAAAGTTCAATAAGAAGTAAACCTACTTGAGTTTTGTCATATCCTCATCAATTTCTGACAACAGATCGTAGATTTCTTCATTAGAAACCTGAATGAATGAGGCTCTGACAATGTGCTCCATTTCCTTGAGTTGAAGTTTCTCAAACAACTGAGATAAAGCCCTGGGAATGATTCCAACAAGATTATCCTAAAAACAATGCATAGAGTAAGTCAATTGTACCATGTAATTTTGGTTGCATAGAATCAAAACTCACATCTTTCCAAGAATAAGCCACACCATCATGAGGTTCCCCTTCCATGGTGAAGGTCTTGCCCGTCTCTGCCGGGCCATGGACAAGCACAATACAGTTGCAGCCCAACAACACTTCTTCTACTAGTGGAGCAGCCACCATTTTGTAGACATCTGCTTGCTTTGAGTTCACTCCAAACACTCTTTCACAGCTGAAGGACTTGGAGAGTGAACTATTTACAGCCACATGAATTTCTTGGGTGGTGTCATCATCAGGGAGATCCACTACATGGTGTGGATCAGTCTGCTTTCCTGTGGTGCTCACTGGCCTGTAAGTAATAAATAAGTACAATACAATACACATTCTGAATTTGTATATAGATAAGACCATGAATTATATTAACTAACCTCACGCGAACGAACACATGGATACGCTGCTGGTCCTTTTCGTCACTCATTCCTTACACTCTTTACGTTTTGATTAATGCTTCAATTCCCTATTGCGACGATTAAAGCTAAGTTCTGCCCTCCTCGGTGAACTATGTTGCACGTACTTGACTATGTTGACGTGACTTGGTAAATAGTAATCGTGTAATACTTTATACGTAACTGTCATCGGTTAGAAAACGCAAACCCGGGAAAATCTCAACAACCGTTGGTAGTACGAATTGCGGTGTGGAATTTTGAAAGACACTGTTGCCAGAGAGCATTTCATTTGTTCGTCTACTTCTTGAAAGTTCCAAGAATAAAAAAAAATAAAAAATTTGTAAAAATTTGATTTTTATGTAAATTTTTTCATTTGCGAATTTTTAAAATGGATATAAAAATATGTTTTGCCACGTGTATTTTCTGTGATTCTATATAGCGATTGGACCAGCTGATACTGCCATGATGGAATTACTAAGGCCCCTCTTGGCCCTTGGGCTCTAGCTATACGCAACAGCTGTCATCTGGACCAGCTAGACTTCTCAGTTCCTTATGGCTGATTTTTCCTCAGTGATTTCAGTCTCTCTTCAGACCTTCAGTAGTTCATTTCTGCTACACTCCGAGCAAGACAAAAAGTGCGTAGAGGCTGATGCGATCAAAGCTCTCTCAAGGGAGAATTTTTCGTGGGGGATTATCTTTTTTTCTCTCTTTTCTCTTTCCGTGTGTTTCCCTTCGTCTTTGATGGATTGAAGTCGTTTTTTTCCGCGATGAGCGATACCCTTTAAAATTGAAAGGGGGGCTGGACAAAAAAAGGAGAAGGAGTAGAGAGGTGTGGAAATCACTAGGGTATCCCCTGAATACACACACTCAAACGAAAAAGGAAGAGTAGTAAAAGTTAGGGAGAGAATGAATACCGTAGTATTTGTTTTAGCGGGAGCTATAGCCTATGTTGCTTTCACGACCCATAATTTTGAGAGAACTTCCAACGCTTTCAAAGATTTTGCATCCTCGAACGATTTTGATATTTCTCTTGGGTTTTTAAAGAGCTCTAAGAGGGGCGCTCATTGTATTCTTATTCTCCTTTTAAAAACACGAAAGGGATACACCGGATACGGGTACTGGAATGTAATCTGAATTCTCGGCTCCTTCACTGAGTTACTTGTTTTTTATTAATTCATGGCGGATATGTGTCTCCTGACTCACGACTCACGAGCTCTTGCGGCTTGCCGGTTATTCATTAGAAAACAAAGATTGAAAAATACAAGGAAGAAGCCAGATCGTGTCGACACAAAGACGACTACCTCATCTCCCTCTTCTATCCCCAGCTGCGAAAGAAAAGAAGAGAAAGGGAACAAGTCAGCTGAGCAATCATTTCTACAAAATAAAAGAGAACCCATTAGTATTATGATGAATTTCAAGGATCTACTGTAAAATTAGTCGGCTTCTATTTGGCTATTCCGGTTGTGCACTTGTGCAATAATCGGAAGGTGTTTCGTTCGGTCGTAATTTTCAGAGAGATGTGCAATTTTCAAGTCAATCATCTGGGTTTTTTGTTGTTGTTTTTGTTTAATAGTGGAACCATTACATCTTTTATGTGATTAGTGAGAATGTGCGACAACAGAGAGCAGCTGATGGCTGGTTCGTCATCTCGCAGGCTAGCAACGGGCGACGCGCTGCAGTTGTGATCGTTTGTGCGTCGGTGACGGAAGCGAAGGGTGGGGTTCAGACCCGACGTTGGCAAGCGGATTCTTTCTCGAGGAAGCAAGCGCTCCCTCGATCGTGAGATAAAGAACAGCTTCATCCTTCGTTCTGGCTGAAATATATTCAGTCATTGATCTTTATGGGCAGTGTGCTCAAGTTTCTTTTGCTCATCGTCCTTTGATACCGATGACCAACATTAATACGACAGGCGCCGACAATCGTTTGTGCAGGAGCTAACGGCCGGCTCTCTTGCGGTGGCTTGATGATAAGAATTACTTGAAATCAAGTGCTCAAGCCGTTTGAAGAGAGACTGCTCCTACCCGTCCAGTCCGAGTCTCTTAAAACACTTATTCATCAGGATGAAATCTGATTTGCCATCGTCATGACTTAAGAATCTTCTAACGGTAATATTGCATCTCTATAATTGTGTTAAAGCTAAAAATGACTTCTTTTTTGCTTTATTCAAATAGGTTCTTTGATAGGAAACCAAGTGACAACTGTACATATCCTCTTCGCTTCGATGCAATCTGTATTACAGGAATTCCCTAAATTGATCCGAGCAGCGCACAACTAGAATCTCGTTGTAGTACTGGAGCTCTTGAGCACTTGTGCCCGCACCATATGCTCATCTTCCTCTCGCAGGTAAATTAAAAACTATTTGCTATCAAGAAATCTTGATAATTTTGATTTTGATTTACAGACTGACTGTGAAAAGCTGTACCAATTCGCACTTGGTTCAATCCAAACCTATTCATCACACACAAGTGGCCGGCCAACAAAAGAGGAGTCCGCCGAAGAAGATACTCATCGCTATCCCCTTCTCTTCATGGAGCTTCTGATGAAATTGCTGCCGCATTATTGATCTTAGTCCCTTCAACAGTGAAGACACACCCATATATGCTGGTGAGGTAAATATTCTTTTTCAAGTTTATTATAAAATCCAATGAATTTTTTTAATGATTGTTTTTCAGGTTTGCGTTCCTGGGCTCTACTTGCTGATGCCGTTGATGAATGCTGAGCTACTCTGTTCCCGTCTTCTCTGTTGGCCCTATTCCAAGCTGATCACATTTGCCTGTGAGATCTGTCCAGCCAAAGTTGTTTCTCTGCCACAGGACATACTCACCAATCTTTCCTTTTCAACTGGGATTTACCACCTTTGGGATCGGATATTGCGGCGCTCTGCTCAAATTCATTCATGTTCGTTTTTACACTTGAAAAAAATCTCAAACATTTTTTTTTTATATACTCTTTTGCCAATAGGTTCTGGCCACCCATTTGGTCAAGAGAGAATGGCTACTCCAGTCCACGGAGCTATGAAACCTTTTCTCAAAGGAATTCCACTTAATATTGAATTTAAAATACCAAATGATTAACGTTATAACTTAATTTCAGATTTTGCTTGAAATGATACTTACTCGATAGGTTAGCTCCGATCTATCAAATGCTGCCAGCGGTATATTCTTCTCATTTATTTGTGCCTACAAGGTAAGAAAGAATCGAAGATCAAAAGATCTTTTCTTATTTTGATACTTGAACTTGCTTTTAAAAAGAAATTCTTTATCATTTGCATACGCGTTCTATATATTAAAATGATCTTTGATGGGCTCTTGCCTCTTTATATCGCATGGCGTGTAAATACACTTTTTGTTTCTTTTTTATAGTATTTCCTTTCGATTTTATTAGGGGCCTTGTAGGGTGAGACACATCACAACGTCGCAAACCACCCCTAATTTTCATTACATATTCATTCAACATATAAGGCCATTTTGATACATTAACACCTCTGGGCTGGTTGCCAACTTTTCTTGTCGTTCTTGGCTCGGCATCGCTGGGGCTGCCGGCTGCGGCGAGAGAATCCGTGATATATCTCTACTACGGCAACCGGATTGTGTATATGTACATGAACGGAAGAAAATCTTTACTATTGCATTAATGGATGAGTGTATTGCCCCTACATCCGAATTTTCCATTTTGGGTAATCGGAAGCAGTTTGGCAATGACTGACTAATATGACAGCAGCACTGTTACAGGTTCGGTTTGTAAATAGAAATTTCAAGCCGTGAATGATCTCTTGGAATCTTGGAGAAGCGGCTCCATTTTTCTTCTCATTTGATGCTAAATAAAGGAGGAATATGTAAAAAAAACCTTTGTTTAATATGATGATAATCACTTTTCTTTTTTCAAATTCCCTATTTTGTCGGCCATACAGGTAGAGCACCGTCATCGATGGACTGTCGCGAGTCAATGAGAAACGAGGGCGAGCGCGATACAAGAAAAGAAAAGAAAAATTTGGGGCCAATGGAATGTGGCTATAGGAACTGTGGGCGTGTTTATAGATCACTACTCCGTCTCCAATAAGAAGTCCTCTGCAGCCTTACAAACGGCATGCCTTTTTTAACCTTTCAAACAAATATTTGTATAAAGATCGCCAATTATTATGATAAAACATTAATAAAACCAAAAGTGTGAACGTAAACCTAGCGCTATGACTTTCGTGTAATCAGCCGTAGAGGGATTTGCAGCATTTGAAACACGCTTTTTCATCCGGGTATTGTTTACTTAAAAAACAAAAACAGGGTCTCATCAACGCGCTCATCAATTCTTCTTTTAGAAGGTTCTTAGGTGTTGATTAATGGAAATCGATTTACAGCAGCGAACGGAATGGGGCATCTGCTGAGGCATCTCCGCATCTGAGGTTACAACATTATCAAAGCTAGAATATTTAGATCAATAATGATGAGCTACAGGCATCTTACCGTTAACCATTATTTCGTTACCGGCACTTCGAACCTTCTAGTCCTCCTGCAACGGTGCAACCCGCATACGCGCACCAAAATAGCCGACCCCGCTTGTTTACCTTGCAGTTAGTTTTGGTATAAAGCACGATACGCTTCAAAAAGCTCTATTCGCGTTCAGTTGATTTATATCAAAATATATTTTAAAAAATTATTCCCAATTCATGATGATCGTGAACTGTCAGTCTGCCACGCCGCGTGATTCACGCGTAAAGTACGAAAGTTTGGCGGCAATGCAGCACGTCAGGCAGGCGATTAAGTAAGAACACGAGAATCGCAAAAGAGGAAAAACTGATCATAATCGCTGGTTGTTTCTTGTCGCGAATATAAATTACTCAAGTTTGCTCGCGAATTTGTCAAAACAATGGATTCTAGTTCGTCGGATTCGTCGTCCGACTCTGAACTTAATTCCGAAGATGACGATGATGTAAGCTGTTACACTCCAACAGACGACAGTGACTTTGAATCTGGGAGGCTGGCCAGTTCCAAGCCTAAGAAGAAATCAAGGCGAGTAATTGACGACGGAAACGTCAACGACTATCAAGAACGGTTGGCAGAATGGAAGGCCACTTGTTCAGATGATGAGATCCCTTGTCATGAACTGGAAGGTGGATATCGTGTTCCTCTCAAGATCTGGGACTCACTTTACAATTACCAGAAAGTTGGTGTGCAGTGGATGTAGAACCTTCACTCACAGCGCTGTGGTGGCATCCGCGCTGATGAGATGGGTCTTGGCAAGACTGTCCAAACTATTGCCTTTTTGGCTGGACTGTCTCACAGCCAAATCATCACTCAACATTCAAGATATGAAGGACTTGGTCCCGTCTTACTGGTAACAAATATTGTAAATTTGAAATTGATTTCCTGTCTTCTAAATAACAAATCTAATTTTTGACCAGGTGACACCCCCATCACTCATGTACCAATGGACTAAAGAATTCCACAAGTGGTGGCCTCCATTCCGTGTCTCCATCCTGCACGAGTCCGGCTCGTACTTGGGGAGCCAGGAGTCCTTGATCCAGTCCACATATGAAGCCAACGGTGTCCTGATTATATCTTACCAGGGTGTTGTGAGTAATTCTGAATCGTTTCTCGCGCTTGATTGGGACTACATCATTCTCGACGAAGGTCACAAGATTCGGGATCCCGATGCAGAAGGTATTTTGTGATTTGCGTACATATTCCCTGAATTTGAATAATAAGTCATTTTTTTTATAGCCACTTTGGTGTTGAAGCAATTCGAAACGTCGAATCGTCTCATTTTGAGTGGATCACCAATAGAAAACAAACTCAAAGATATCTGGTCCTTGTTCGACTTCGTTTTTCCTGACAAATTGGGCACGCGCCAAGACTTTAAGGAAGAGTTTACCGTCCCGATTAAGAAAGGTATGGTTAATTGTGATAACTCACGTTTAAAAAGTATATTAATGACTTTGTACTGTCTATCCATCAGGTGGGAAAGACGACGCCTACCAAGATGAAGTTGTCTTGTCTTTTAATTGCGCCAGGAAGCTCAAGCGAACGATCGAACCTTACTTTTTACGGCGAATGAAGGCAGACGTCAAAAACCAACTGTCACTCCCAGACAAAGACGAACAAGTAAGTTTTAATTCTATTTTAAAACGAAAAAGTTTTGTGATCCTTTCTGCAGTTCCTTTCTCTAATTATTTAAATGGTTTGCTGTTGTTAGGTTCTCTTTTGCAATTGACATCCTAGCAGCGCGAAATGTATTTGGGATATCTCGATTCCGTTCAGATGGAGAATATTGTGAGTGGTAAAGAGGAGACTTCAGTAGGATACACCAAACGTCGCGAGATCTGTAATCATCCTAACCTGTATTACTGTGAGAAACAGGTATTTTTGGATGCAAGTTTAACTTGAAAAAGTAAATTCTTCATTTATTTATTTATTTATAGAACGAAGCAAGTGTCAGGAGTGATTTTCAAAGATCCGGGAAGATGGTGGTCGTAGAATCTTTGTTTCGCATCTGGAAGGATCAAGGGCACCGCTGCTTGCTATTCACTCAATCGAGCAAGGTGACTAACGATTTTTAAAGATTTTTATTCAAGGTCAACTTGTTAATTTACATTTTCCTTTACTTCATAGATGTTGGAAAAGTTGGAGGTCTTCCTCAAGGAACAGAACTATTCTTACTTGCGCATGGACGGTGAGACTTCCATGATTTCTCGGGCCCTTTGATCGAGATTTCAATCAGAGTGGAGACATCTTCGTCTTCTTACTTACAACTCGTGCTGTCAGGGGCCTCGGTGTCAATTTGACAGGCGCAACGCGAGTCCTCGTCTACGATCCTGATTTCTATCAAGCAACCGACTCTCAGGCGAGTCTTAAATCCTGGTGCATTGGTCAAAAGAAAGAGGTGACCATCTACCGCCTCATCTCTTCCGGCACCATCGAGGAGAAGCTTTATCAACGTCAAGTTTCTCAGCAGTACCTGACATACCGCGTACTGAATGATCCAAAACAGGAGCGCTATTTCCAGTCCGACTCCAAACATGAACTCTTTTCCTTCACGGAAACTTTCTGTGAAATTACGGAAACTGAAGCTAATTTTACTAGAACGTGCCAGGATCTGTCAACGATCAACCCATTTCAAACTCCCGACGAACAGATAAGTCAAAGACAGCATTTTGAAAGGCAAAAGAATCTTTATGATGGTGACCACAAACCACTCGCCAATTTCACCGACGGCGAATGGATGCGTCTATGGAGAAAGGAGAGGGAGAAAAGGGACGTCGAGTGGAAGAAGAGGCTGAATATGCCCAAAGCTAAATCAGAAGCCAAAGTGGACGATACCGGAGGGAAGTACACCATCAGAGTTACGAGATACCATCCTAGTGAGGTCGACACGGATGCCTATGGAAGCAGCTTGGACTCTTCTTCCTCTCTCCAGCAAGAAAACGACTTCGTTCTCAAGTGTCTCTTTGCTAAAACAGGTAAAGCACATTCATCATTCGTAACTGTGAGTTGATTTAAACTTTTATTGTGTTTGACCAGGTATCGTGTGCGCCTTGGAACACGATAGCGTAATCAACCCCGGCCATCCAGACTTCGAGTTGATTGAAGTTGAAGCTCAACGTGTTGCACAGCAAGCCATCCGTGAACTAAAGAGCCTTCGACGTAGTACTGCAAATGGAGCCATCAACTGGTCTGAATCAAGTGCTGGAGTCCCGTCTCTTTCCAGCCATAAGTAATCCTTTAACCTTTACGTCTTTACCTAATGAATCAACCAGATGACTTAGGGTTTTGTTTTACAGACCTCGTTTGTGTGGCAAGAAATGGAACCCAATAGCAGCCTTATCATCCAATGGTCATTCCACTATTACTTCTGGACAAGTGGAGCCTAGCCAATCTACCACTCCGAGCGGCCCTCCAAGTTCTCGCAATTTGCTCAACGGAATGCTTATTCGAAATCGGTTGTTTGGTGATGGTGATGAAGAAAGTGCCGCCTCCGATGATGATGAAGAAGAAAATACGATCCATCAATATGCCCCTATCCCTCTTGAATTCGCCACCGAAGTTGACTACCGCTCCATGATGAATAACATATGTAAATTTGTTGCCTTACGCGGTGTTGTGCGCAACCAAGTGAGCACGAGGGATATATTGAACGCGTTCAAAGGTAAACTTCCTGAGGGTGGTGAACCAATTTTTCGTGCCTTACTCATGCAACTATGCAATTTTACTGTAAATGTTAATGGATTGGGTATGTGGCAGCTGAAACCTGAATTCCTTTGAACAGATCATATTCTTTGTAATGCATTTTGAACTGAAAACTTTATATTTTTGTTCATGTGACATTTATCTAAGGAAAAATTGGGTGAATAAAAGCATAAACATTTTATTATTCGTAAAGAGTTGTTGAGGCATAAAAATATGCCGAAATGGTGGACATTATTTCATCATGTAGGTCGCATGGTTCATATGGATTAATCTACTCGCGTCTATTCTTAAAAATTCTCGGTTTTATTATACAGTTTTGGTTTCACCTATTTTTTTTTTTTTGTACTTGGGAGACAACACGACTCGAAGGGAAAGTGAAGACATTTTCCGTGCTGTAGGGAGACTGCAGGAGCGCCGTCTGCGATGGATCGCCAGGAGTAAATGAGGAACGAGGGCGAGCGCGCGCTACACTACGGAAAAAAAAGCTGTGAGGCAATCTCATGGAGGTTTATGAACTATAGACGTGTTTACATTCGGTTCTTCAAAACTGTTGCGTTGAATCCTTTGACAATCATCAAATGTTTAGAGAATATTTACTGCTGTCATCGGGTTTTGGTATTCGTATATTTGCGTATTTTAACTCCAAGGATCCTTCTATTTCATTTGGGAGAGTGTGCAACAAGCTCGTCATCTCTTAGCAAACCGACGGACGACGTGCAGCAGCTGTCGCTTACGAACTTCGAGCAACGTGTTTGGTAGCCAGGCAGCATTAGCTATTGGATCCTTTCTCTTATTTTCATAATAAAAAAGAAAGAAGTTACGCAGGAAAGGGTTCTAATTCCCTTCTGTTTGTATGGTGGAATCTACTCTTTGTAACGAATCGCACTAGTGTTTGTTTCGAAAAAATATCGAGGAATATATCAGTGTGACGTCAAACACCTTATGTTTCATTTCCTCCTTTACATCGTGCCATTTCCTTCTCTCGTTTTATTAAAAAGAATCTTGCTAGTTACAAAAATCATTGCCGATTCTTTATAAAGGAAGTTGAAGTAGTTTCCCAATGTAAGAAATGCGCCGGGCTATTATTAAGTCTATATGGATTGCAAAAGCCAGACAGAGATATTGTCATTGTCATCTTTTAAATTTTACAATTCTATTTAAAAGACTAAAGCAAGATTACGGATGCCAGCGTGTGAAGGTATAATCTTGGAAAGTAAATCGAACGCCATAGACACTCTTTTGCAGATTTTATTTTGGATGGGAACGTACTCAAGTATCTCTAAAGTTCGAAAACATTATGTTGCCAGTAACGAGGTTATTAGAATGGAAAATAAAACTTGTCACAGCAAATTTAGGTGTTTCAAGTAGCGTTACTAAAAACGTAGAAATGTTTTCCTAATCTGACGCATCATACATATGAGGAGCCCAAACAAAGATTTCGTCTTCATTAGAAACGGTGTACAAAGTCTGAAAATTTCCATATAGACAACAGGTGACGTTATCGTGGTGGCCTTGTAGAGTTCCTCGCTTCATTCCCGTGCGCAGCTCGTACATCTATAGGATTATTCAAATAAATTAAATTATACATCTTTAATTATTCTAATTATTTAACAAACCTGAATGTTTTCTTTTGATGGCACAAAGATCATTTCAGGATCTGTATCCATTGATACATCGAAATTAACTGTTCGATCCGTCCAAGTTGGTATTTCACCGTAGTTTACCATTTCATTAAGCCCTATATTTAAAAAATCCTCAATTTTAGTATAAAAATTAAAGTTGTCTATGTTGGGTGGTTAAATTACCAGAGCCTGTGTTCCACAAATGCATGTTTTTATCCATTCCAATGGAAACCAGAAAGAGGCCATCTCGAGTAAAGGACAGTCCTTGAACAAATCCGTCATGTGCTTCCACGGAGAACAGGGATCTTTTAGCAGCCCGTATATCCCACATTATCAATCGATGATCCATGGACCCTGAGGCCAAGTGATATTCCTGGGATGGGGACCATTTGACAGAGAGGACGGAGGAGGAATGGCTTCTCAGTTCGTGCGTTCTGGTACCGTTCCTGATGTCCCATAAATATACTTCATTGGCTGAACTAGCAACTAATTGGAATAAATAAAAAAAGACGGGTTAAGTTTTTCTGTAAAATTTATTGAAATAAGATAGAAATTGCTTACCTGCAACAAGAGTATGCTGAGAAGCAATCATTGACATATGGTGCTGGTATATGTCTATAGAGTCAATGCCAAAGCTGTTAACGGGCTTCATTTCGTTCGCGTCCCAGACTATTAAGGCGCCGTCATCAGATCCATCACTGCTGCTTGAAACGAACATGCCTGTGTCGAAGGGGTACCACTGCAAAAACTGAACTCGGTCGAGTGGACAATATAGATTGTCTTTTTCAACTTTGCCAGTGATGCTGAAGATTCTTTCTTTCGTGTTACTGCTAGAGCTAAACAGATCATGGATGTAGATGCTGCCATTTTCTGATCCTGATAGCAGACTATGGAAATGGAAAGTAATAAAAATATTATCAGTATAAGCATGTAAATTTTTACAAAGTAAAAGGTATGTGAGACGTATGACTTAAAAGTAGAAATTAAAAAAAATTCTAACCTAATTTTTATTATTTAAAGAATGTGTCAGCAATGTTAACTTACTATCTGCATTCAACTGTGTCGACATTGATGGTGCTGATTGCTCTGTAATATTCAATAGGCTTTTGAAATTTCACCAGGTTACTTTGGCGAAGAGAGTTGATTCTGCGTGTAGCATTTTGGCGTTCAGCCGTAGAGCCTCTCATCAAACCACTTCTAACATTTAAAATGGATTCAACAGAATTCATTCTTGAGCTTGTTGTTTCGACCAAAATTTTTTGCCCAAGTCCACACGGTGCTCGACTAATTACTGTAAACGAACCTTCTCAATGCACGCTCTCTATTTTTTCTCTTGAGTAAACACCTCAGAAAGTCAGAAACAACGTAGCATTTACCATTTACATACACTAGTTGACGTCTGCTAGACTTTCCTCACCGCTAAGAGAGACATCTAACGACCAAAATGCCACCTGGATTCCTGCGTGTTTATAGTAGTATTTTTTGCTCTCAACGAAGAACTAACGTATAAATATAAATAATAATAAAAATAATAAAAAGTTTGTGTGATGAGAGACAAAAAGCTCAGTTAACCGACGTTAAACAGGTCTAAAAGTTTTCCGAAAAAGTGGACTGGTATTAGGATAACTCATGTTATCATGTAACACTGCTCGGAAACATGGATTTATTTGACAATAAGAAGCAACAGGATTTTAAAGAATTGTATTCTGTCATTCAATAAGAATTTATAGCTGTTTTAGAAACTTTTATGGACTAATAATTGATATATTGGACGCGATTGGATATTGGACTGAAAATTTTTAATCTGACCTGGCAACCACTGACTAGCAGACAACCGTGAGCCGACACAAACAATTGTCAGTCGTTCCAGACTTCCAGTAGCAGACCCACGGCCATAGCCCACGGCAGGCAGTACCGCAGTACGTCATTTTATCAGTCGAATATTTCGCCAGTTAAATTTATTTGGAATGATGGATGATGGAGTATTTGTCACTACCAAATGTCAGCTAGATCTTATTCAGCTTCGTCGTGACCAACTCGGTAAATTGGTCAATAGTTCCATCTTCCAACCTGCAGTGGTTGGATGCTTCGTCCGAATCAGTGTCGGTTCTCACAACTCCCGTCCTCAATACCGTATCGCGGAGGTTCTGGACGTCTGCGACACCACCAAAACTTACGAATTGGACTGGTTTGGCAAATCCAGAAAGACCAAAAAGGGGCTGAAGCTCTTGCTTGGAGGCCAGGAAACTGTGTACGAGATGAAATTTGTCAGCAATCAGGTTCTTTTTATTCTTTAATTCTCATTTCAATCACAATATCTTACAACTTCATCTCTTTACAGGTGTTTGATCATTTGGAATTCAAAAAGTGGATGGATGATTGTGTAAAACATCAGACCTCCCCACCGACCTTGGCAGATGTAGCTTACAAGCTAAAGGATGTTGAAGAAGCTTTAGCTTACTAAGCAGGTGAACTAAATATTTTAAATTCTATAAAATTTCATTTCATCATCTCTCTTCTTTTACTCTTGCTCAATTTTGAGAATTTTGCTTCTCACAGCAGCACTTTGAAATGGAGCAGTCTAAACTTTTCTCTGTTATTTCCATTTTTGGCAAAATCACTGACAATTTTTTTAAATAATACTTTATAGTCGGTGTAATGGAGTGCATTCATGGACGTCGATTACCTGATCCAAATGCTTTGGTGGTGGAGATTCGAAGGGTGCACTGCTGGCTTTATCAAACGGACAAGACAATTTTATCTTTTTCTCTCACCATTTTAGAGCAGTCATAATTTTTTCCTACAATAACTTATCGTTCGTTTCTTTTTCAAGTCATATCTGCGCTGTAACATAGAGCCAATTTTTTTAAATGAGCTGTGAACTAGTAATTCATAATAATGGACAAAAAGAAGCGCCCACCTGTTCCCTCTGATGCTGATCGTCTTCGAATCACCAAATGATAACTCTTTTTCTACTTTTGGTTAGAAAAGTAACAAATCTTTTTCTCCCTATCATAATTAAATTGGTTCCCTTTTTGCATTCTTTTAAAAATGAAACTTTTGCAAACAGTTTTCCTTCTTACCAAATCTTGCCTTGTCCTTATTGTGTCAACAGTAATATTTGATGCAATACATACAGTGTTTACGGGAAGGAGCACACGCTACGTTGGTCGTAGAACGAATTAAAGAAAGTATTAAAAGAACTCTCCTTCTCCTCAGAGCCAGAGCTTGTCACAGTTCTAATGGAAAATACTGTGATCGTCGCAAAATTAAATATAATCTTGTTTATTATTCTCAAACAAGTAGTTTAAAATTGTCGACGAAAAAATTGTCATTAAAAAACTCGACGACTTGAGTTAATGTTATATATAAATCATGTTTTTAATAGAATATACATAGTAGGGGCCTAATAAAAACTACAAATCATGATGGCCGGCGAAGCGGCAGCTTGTGGGCGGTTGGGCCCACTCTGGAGGGATGTATCTAATGGGATCGTGCAGTCGGATGGAGGGATTGCTGACGTAAACAGCAGTACTGGGCATTTAAGAATGCACCCGATTGTTGTTGAGTTGAAAGTATTACGTAAACCGACGAAACGGTCATAAACCGATTCTAGGACCCCTCTAAAACCGACTTAGACTCTAAAATTGAGGCGCAAGCGAACTACTTTCAGGCAAGTCCGGCGATTTTTATCAACGGCGATGTGGGAAGGAACGCAAACTAGAATGGGTCCTGATCCTGGCAGATGTGACCGTTTTATCGTTGCTGGAAGGTCCTTGAATAAATGGTAGTGGGCGATGAACGGCTTGTTTCACAGAAAAGATCTACACAACAAATCAAAACAATTAAGTAGTATAACTTGCCAGTTGATTATTCAGTCAAAGAGTTTTTCTTTAGACGAACTTGAGAACGATTGAGCTCTGAAGGATTAAGAGCAGAGAAGTGCTACGGTAAGTGAAGACGAAACACAATATCATCCAGTCTGTGACCCAGCAAGCGATGGCAGATATGTAAGTCGATATAGACTGCTATCGTCACCAGCAAATTTGCAATAGATTGCCGACAATCTACGTTTTGATTAATATTAATTACTTTTGATTGGTAAAACATAGAAAGAGTACGGAACTAACCGATCGAAAGAAGTAACTTTCCAAACAAAATCCACATCAATATTACTGGGGCATGAAGTCGGCAGCCACGTCCAATTTCATCAGTCGGCAGCCAACTTCATCTCCATAATTGTCAAGTAGTATAATGACATGTCCAAGACCATTTTATGTGGAATGTGTGGCAGTGTGGCCCGCAAGGATAGCGGAGGCGATGCTACTCTCCATGGAACAATTTTAAATCTAGAATGAAACGAATCCGTTAAAGCAATTTTTAAAATATCAAACATGAATGCTTGCACGAAATCTACTGTTGGGTGAAAGTACCGCCTCCACTGATGACGAAGAAGAAACTTCGATTCTTTCATCAGTATGCCCCTATCCCTCTGGAATTCGCCACCGGAATTGACTACCGCTCCATGATGAATAAGATCTGCAAATTTATGGCCTTACGCGGCGTCGAGCGCAACCAAGTGAGCACGAAGGATCTTTTGAACGAGTTTAAAGGGAAACTTCCTGAGCGTGGTGAACCACTTTTCCGTGCCTTGCTCAAGCAGTTATGCAATTTTACCCAACACGTTAATAGATTGGGCTTGTGGCAGCTGAAACCTGAATTCTTTTGAACTGATCATATTCTTTGTAATGCACTTTGAACTTGGAATTTTATATTTTTGTCCATGTGACATTTATTAAGGAAAAATTGGGTGAAAATAAAAATGGTTTGTGGATTTATCTACTCTCTTTTTAAAAATCTCTATTTTATTATTTATATCGTTTCGGCCTCACCTATTTTATTTTTGGACTTGGGAGACAACACGCCTCGAAAGGAAAGTGAAGACATTTTACATGTTGCAGGCTAACTGCTAGAGTGCCGTCTGATGGACCAACACGAGCAAATGAGGGACGAGGGCGAGCGCTATATACAAGGAAAGAAACAAAAGCTTGAGGGGTCAATGTTATGGAGCTGTAGGAACTAAGCATAATTTAATGCAATTTATGGAGTATGAACTATGAAGGATTCTCAATATATTTATAGGTTTGAAATGAATTAAGCAATTACATTATCAAATCAAGGTTTTGTTATTAGTGGTATCGGAGCTCCTGCTCCTTATTAGCATGTGAGATTGTGATGCATGTCAAATGCGTCTTGGTATAAAAGAATGGCAACTGCAAGTTATATGCCACAATAAAATAATGTATGAACGGAAATCCAGCTAATAAAATTTCTGTTCAACTACCTGTAGAGGAAATCATAATTTTTTTAAAAGGACGCTTATTTTAAACATTCTAATAGATCTTTGTTTACATTCAGAGAAAGGTAGGATCGATCCCTCTTTTTGTTTTCTTTTCTCCCCTTTTACGAAACAAATTCTACGAATGGAGAGAATGGAGCATAAAAGAACTGAAGGAAAAAGGTGTGAAAAATCCAACGCGAAATGAAGCAAAAGAAGAGAAATAATTAAAAAAAAATCAAGTTGAAAAATGTGACTGATAGTCGATGCGGATCCTTCTTATGATAGTAAAAGAAAGATAGAAGCAGTCACGCAGGGAAGCCGAAAGGGTTCTAAGTCGTCATCACTATGCAATTACCGAATATGGATTTACAATACTGAATATTTTCTCGTCTGATTTTGACTTCTGATCCAGTTATGACATCATTGATGAAGGAGTTGTTTCTTATTTGGCTGCCGCCTGCCGTTTTCCCCTCTTCTCTCGTTTTCCATTCAATTTCTATTCTTTGGGGCGCATCGCTATGTTTATTCGAGAGGAATATTGAGGAATGCTTTATTGGCGTCATACCACATACTTTCTAGAGCACCGCTCGAGCTACGTAGAAACCGTGGCGATCAAGGTTGGTGTCGTTGTTGCTGAGAACAGTATTAGTACCGTAGACAATGCTGACTACGTTCCAATTCACCATCCAGAAAGAAGTTTCCCCTAGAGATCCATCATTATGTAGAGTAACCGACTGCATTTAGCAAAACAAATGACTCTTATCTTTCTGTATTTCGTATCACGTTATCCCTATCAAAACGCTACATACTTAACAACAGGAAAATGTAATAACACGGCATAAAAAAGACAAGATTAGGTAAGAAGAAAAACCGTACGTTTAAGTCTGCATTATACGAGAAAATGCACTTGAAGGGCACAACTTTGCTTAAAACGGGGGAGGATTAAGTTTAGAAATGTCTACATAAAATGGATACAGGGAGCGATCATTAGGTAATTCGAAGACATCGGAAACGATAAAGGGAAAAGTTATGAGTCCATTTTTAAACCCCTCGTTTCTTCATTTTAAATCCCTAGATTCAGCCTTTTTTTGTTCTTTAAAATGGACTCTTTTTCGTCAATCATGTGTTAAAAAAGAAGCAGAAAGTAATAGTAGTAAAAAGTTAGGATGCAGAAAAGTAGAGTGAAAAAAGATTATGAGAATTGTTTGAAGGCCCTCTTCAAATTATCCGCCGACGCATATTGATGAGGAAACTTCAGACGTCGTGGCAGCCCCTTCTTCACTCAACAACACCAACTATAATAAGAAAATAATAATCAGTTGTTGACTCAAGAACCGTGTCGTTAAGAGGACTGCAATCACAAAAAACAAGTTGAATAGAGAAACCCCCGTTTACATTAACCAACAACCAATGGAAAACTACTGCTATCAAAGTTGTAAGAGAGAAAAATCATTTCAGAAGAGGAAAGAAAATAAAATATAATTCTCGTATCAACTCAAAACTTCAAAAAATCCCCTAACCAGAAACTTTGTCTTTCAAATAATTTCAAGAGAATAATAACACATTACAGTATTTTACCAATGCTCAACAGCCGGGCGAGAAGAATCCCTTTTAGATCCCAAAGCGGCCGGTTTCTTGGAGGCAGTCTTTCCGCCTTTCTTTGGAGCAGTGGATTTGGCTTCCTCATCCTGTTGGCAGTGATCATCTTTCTCCTTGAAAAATTAAAATATAAAACAGTCAATTAAAATCCAACATTTTCTAAAATTTTTACTTTTAATACCTCTTTCGTAGCTTCAGCCTTCACTTCACGCATCGGAGTAGCTTTGGCATCTTGCTCGACCGAGTCGCTGCCATGATCATCTGAGCTCTCATTCTCCTCCTGATACAAATAAAGAATTAGTATCAAAGATTAATACAATATTTACTTTTTCTAAAAATGCGAAAGAAAAAAATAGAAAAACAACTAAAATCTATTTACAACCGCTACTTCTATCACTTCCTTCACAGCCAGCATGAAATCTTTTTTCCAACCAACTAGGATAAAAAATGTGACCGAGTATACATTTATTATGTCCCCTGCGAATTGTAAGCCTAAACTGTACGCCCAAGGGAGACAGCACGAAAAGAACTATAAGTATTTCCTCTCGTTTACCTTGAAGTGCTCATCTATACAAGGCTTTAGGGATTTATAAAAGCTTTCTACAAGGTCATATAGCTTAGATTGGACTTGGTTCCTCGCAGATATAAAAGGAAGAGAGGAGCCCCTCCGATTTTCAGTCGTTTTCTGGAAAGCGTAGAATAAAGACGTTCTAGAGATGGTCATTTCGGTAGAAATATCTAAATGAACAGTTTTAGAATACGGCTTTATTTTGCGCCTCATCAGTAACGGCTCATCAGGGTTTCCACTTTTGGTTATTTATAACCATTTTGGTTATTTTGGGAAGCGGATGGTTATACAAAATAACCTGCCAATTTTGGTTATATTTTGGTTATTTTTCAAATTTTGCGGCGCCCTTTGATTTACACTACAAACTCATTATTTCATTAATCTATATTAGGGATTTTTATTTTTCTTTAACGGCAATATGTTTTTTTGTTGACCTTTTGATCATAGTTTATACACTAACTGCCATCTAACATCAAGGTGATGATATTTTGTAATAGTAAATTAAGGAAATCTGTCAAAAAACATCAGTAAAGGACAAAAATGTCTTATTTTTAGTATATGTAAGCATAGAAAAAATGGTTATTTTATTGGTTATTTTCGTGTCGCAAAATGGTTATTTTTCTTGAAATCTGGCAGCGATTTGGTTATTTTTTTTCTCGGCCTGTGGAAAGTCTGCGGCTCATAGTTAAGTACAGAAATAGAATTGCCAATCGTCAAACTAATTTATTAAGCAAGTTAAAAATCACTTCCTCCCGGTCACAGCCCCGTAAAAGCGTCCGTTAAGGTAGTCACCAAAAAGTCGAAGACAGCAGCTTCAACCCCCAGCTCAACAACCAGTCAATCACCAGTTCTCCAGCTTCCACCGGAAGCGGACCCTATCTCTAGTGACATCATGAACAGCGAGTTCCTACACGATGAGCCAGCATACTTCCGGTGATGAAGCAATCAACACAAGCGTTTCCCGATGAGGAGCAATCCGGTCACCGTGGAGAAACCCAACAACCCCCTCGAATTTTATCCCGAGACGATAACGATATCCGCGTCCCATCCTGACTGAAATATATGCTAAGTAGGTTGGCAAGTCAGCCAGTAGCTCTAAGGAGCTTTCTTCCCCACCGGGAATTCAGTAATTCACACGCTCTCGTCTAGTTCGTGATTGCCTCCCCGGGAGTAGTTACCTCTTTCACAGCTTTTGCTATTCCATTCTTGGAAGCGGCTTCAGGAGCTTTCTTGTTGGATCCAACTTTCTCGTCCAAGTCGCTGGCACGACCATCTGACTTCTCCTCCTATATGATGAAGAATTAGAATTTATTATTATATTTCAATATAAAATTGTATGATTCACAAAGTAAGGCTAAAAATTAAGCTCTTATAATAATATACCAATTCTGAAGTCTCCTTGGCTCCAGCAGCTCTTTGACCACAATTGGGGGCAGCTTTAGTGCATTTTTTGGCTTCAAATCCAGCAGTATTCTTCTCACCAAGCTCATCATCAGTGGAGCAAAAAACCCAGACCATGTCATCATTTCCATCTTCCATCATCTATTTATATAAAAAATAATGTGCTTAGCTTGGAAACTTAACAGAAGTTGTGTAGGGACCAACCTCTTTTGGAATGGCTTTTGCTTGCTCGAACAAGTAAGCAGCTTCTCCCTCTTTCTCAGTAGACTTTGCCATGTCATAATCAGCATATTCCATCTCGGTGATCTCGCACTTGCCCATCTGTTAATGGAAAATATTATGCTTTAGCGTGAAATCTTAATATTCGTTGTAGATGGAACCTACCGCTTTGTCCATGGCTTTCAAGTCTGTTTCTTGGCTCATTCCTGTAAACAAACTCGGTTGTATTACATAACTCCATGGTGGAATAAAATATGATAAAATATAATCTTTGTAAAGGGATGAAGTGCACACACTTACCCGTGAATGAAATACTTGCAAAATTAGATTGAAAATAAGAGTAAAATGGAAAAAGTGGATAGTCCAAACGCGTGCAGAAATGTTGCATACAAAATTTTCACTTTCTTATGGCGTCTGCTGGTCACGCCTCTCCGTTATAAGAGCCATCTAGCGAGCAAACATTTTTGACGACGTAATTCACGCGTGTTTTGTGTTCCGATTTAATGGGCTTTTAGCACCGAACAAACGAATGATTAAAGAAAAAGTTTGTATTTGTGGGCGAAAAAAAAGGTTAAACCGATTGAGGTGCTAAGGACCGCCGAGGGAATAGGCAGCACCCCGCTGGTTTTCTATCCCCCAATGACCTATAAAATTCGCCAAAAAAATATGCTTCGTTTTAGAAAGTCGTTTTAGAAGTATCAATTATCACCTCTTAGTTGATGACTAGTGTGAATGATTATAGCGAAACCGCGGAAAACAGCGGTTATTTTGAATTTTGACATGACATCATCAATTAAAAGTTGTATTTATTTATGTATACATTGAGAAAATAAAAAAAAGGTTTCAATTGCGATAGCGCATAGAGCACGTAGTGTTGACCAATAAAAGAATCATTACGTTATTATTACACAAACAATATGAAATAAAGGAAGGGAAGAGGGGAATCAATAAGAAAAAATTTATATTATGCAGAATATAGGAGCATCAGGATCGTCTACTTCAGCACTACTGTGCCGCTACAGACGTTGGATTCATAGCAGTGGAAACCAGTGTGACAATCGTTACAGTAAAATCGAATACAAGAAACAAATAACTTCATTGTAGGCGCTTGACCAATTCGGGCGGCAGTAGGCGAAGTTTTTACAATATCCAGAGAGGTTGCGCCCAAAAGAAAAAAAGAAAATACAAGTCAAAAGTGAATAATAATAACGTAGTTTTTATAGGGCTATTTATACCATTCAAATAAGTAGTGCAGTAGCTGAGCACCAACACGTTTAACTCGACCGAGATGAAAGAGCAGCTGCTACGGGATTTAAAGAATGTGTGCGATGAGTTTGTCGCAGCGTCGTTGAACAAGGATCCGGAGAAGATGCCCTTCTTCCGCAAGTACTATTACACCGATCCTTGTTGACATTTAACTCTCCGCTGCACGAAAAATAGAGGATGTGGGGCGACGATGCAGACCTCTGCGACATGGCTTTCCGAACTGTGCAAGGCCATCAAAAGGGTCCCACTACTTCTCTTACAAAAACAAGGGATGAAAGTTATCCATTGGATCGACGCTCCTCAATCGTTCTCAGCAATAGTGATCCCAGTCTAGAGATGGTAACTGACTGGTATTATCCAGCCTAGTTTGAGTCCATAAGTGAATTATCTAGTCATAAAGAAAAAGAGATTCCACATTAATGAGGGCATTGATGTAACAGATAGAAAGAGAGAATTACTGGTGAGGAACAAAGAAGATTATAATAGAGAAATAAAACTACGCATATAGTGATTTAGAATTAGGGGATTGTAAATATATAAAAAGACGTAATTGAGTGATCAGCAGTTTCACGACAAAGGCAAAAAGCACCATGAATGCAAATTTCATTTTCAAAAAATACTTACCAAACAACCTACAGGTAGAGTTATGTAAGACGGAAAACGGCCCTTGAGGGATGGCGAGCCAAAGCGGATTGTTTTAATCGGTATAGCAGAGAGGAGATGAGCTGCCGTATCCATTACCAGATTGGCGGTCGTTGATAGCGCTTCAAATCTGCTTGTTTTGCGCTACTGTTGGCCATCGGTATCCCTGGAGTTTGCCGGTGTCGTCTCCATCTCCCATCGATCCCCTACCACGAACAGCTCCTTCATCGTCTCGAAGCTCTTCTTCTTCTACTTCTTTGGCAGAAGAAAATCTTCTTCCTCTTCTTGACGTTCATTGCTGCTGGCGCGCACTCTTCATTCGTTTCAGAAATGGGAGTTTTGTAACGGATGAAAAGCAAAAGCGTACGAGATTTCCAGATGCCGGCTTCGATGTTGAGATGGGATCCTATCTTCTTCTTCATCAGAGAACTGAGAAGGTCATCACAGCCGTCAAATTCCTATTTAATGAAAAGTTAAATAAATGAATCGAATAAACTAAAAACTATTTTGTTTTACTTGTTTAGGGCAGCCATTTTAGAGTTGTTGGTCAAGATGGAATACGGATCCGAGCTGGATGGAGAGAGGACTTTGACGGATGGTACAACTGTTCGTGAACGACGCTGGTGCTGATTATGAAGATTATAGAAGCGACGGCCCTGACTCATTTGCGAGATTTTTCTTCTGGTGCTAGATCCAGAGACTTATGGGAGCCAATGTCCTCTTCCAGTAGGGGCAGCAGCTTCGTTGTTGTTGGGCATCGGGGAGCTGAAGGCGCACACGCTTCTTCGGACTTGGGACACATAAGTGTAGGGAGGGCTGATGGCGGCCGTCGGATTCTTTCACCAATGCACTTTCTTTTAAGCTCCCAATATACAGAATAAATATACAGAAGAGTTCTAGGTCGTCACATTGGTAACCGGAAATCAATTTCATGTCATCCAATAATGTTAACTGATACCTGTTTTAAGGTCCACTTCTGACCGTATGTCCGTTCATTGATCAAGTGGTCGCCCGTGGCGGCTTATGTCGCTGGGGGATTCTCTTTTCTCTCTCGTCTTGATGGACTGAAGTAGTTCCCATTTGAAATCGAACGAGAAAAACAAGGGTTGGATAAAGAGAGGAGAAGGAGAAGAGAAGTTCTGCATACACACACACACAATGACGCAAACGTAAACTTTATTTTAGTTTTGTACGCGGAAGTTTCCCTTTGATAAAATTCGCAAGGGAAAAATACAAAGAAAATTCATTTTGAATCTACACCTTTTTCCTAGAGTTTTGAATCTCGAAGGAAACTGAATTTAAAATCATATTCCTTCTTCTACTGTCAGCCAATAAAAGTGGGACACGATTGGCAAGAAAGATACCCATGTTTACATCAAGAGTAAGGCTCAATTTATCATGACCACCCAGCACAGTAATAGTTAAGTTTAAGTTTCAGATGATGACCTTTACTTTGGTGGGGTTTTTTCCCTATTCTCCCTAAGTATTGCTTTAGATTTGAGAAACGACAGCCTTCAGTGCGAAGAGCGTTTAACCAGCAGGATACATGCAGGACAACATAATGGTCAGCTTACTCAGCTAGCTTGGTCGTCATCATCCAGCAGTATACTGGCAAGCATCAAGTATCGAGTGCCGACGCGTTACAGGCTTACAGCACCGTTCGCTAGCGCGGGCTCGGGCTAGACAACTGTTGGTAAAGACGCTACGTTGTCCGGCGGATCCTTTCTCTTATGCTGCTCATCATCATTGTATATATTTGAATATTTATTATTCATTACCTATAGAATTATTATTCATTACCTATAGATGCTTCGTCAGGAAAAGTGAGAGAGCTAGTTACTCTTTACAACAACAAAAAATGGATTACAAGGACGAAGAGAATGGAAGGCATATCCTTCGTTCGCTTCGTGATCCGCATTACAACGTATGGGATCAATAGTATAGTTTAGGGGATGCACCGATGCACCCTATATTGACTTAGAAAACACAACCTCTGCGAATTTTCAAAGAAAAGTAAAGTAGAGTGAAATACTGAAATGTTAGAGTAAAAAAAAATATAATAAAGGTGGTAAAATATATTTTTTACTTTTGCAAATTTTAATTGGCTGAAGGAAAACCTATATAAAACACCACCTGTTCAGCCTGTATAAGTAAAATTACATTTTAAGTGATATTACACATTAAAGTGATTTTAAATCCCTTTTTCACTTTTGCAAATTCGCATTGGCTAAGAAAAAACCTATATATATACGTATGGCATCAGCTTTCTAAGTCACATGACATCACCCCTCTCTTCAGGTATCTTCCTCTGTCTCCCTTACTCTGTTGATAATGTGACACCTGGTTTCTATTACTCTAGCTGCGCCCTAGAGGTGCATCCGTACCAATAAAGCTAGCTTATAGCCAAATAAACTAGCTATCATTAGTACTGGCATTAACCTTACGCAAGTAAGAAGTGGATAGTCGGCAAGGCCATCGTTCGTTCTATCGCCTCTCTTCATCTCCTTTCCCTCTCTTTCACATCCCTCTGTTGATAATGTAGCGGGTGGCTTCTATTACTCTAGCTTCGTCCTAGAGATGCATCCGTACCAATGAAGCTAGCTTATAGCCAAATAAACTAGCTATTATTGGTACTGGCATTAACCTTACGCAAGTAAGAAGTGGGTAGTCGGCAAGGCCATCGTTCGTTCTATCGCCTCTCTTCATCTCATTTCCCTCTCTTTCACATCCCTCTGTTGATAATGTAGCGGGTGGCTTCTATTACTCTAGCTGCGCCCTAGAGGTGCATCCGTACCAATAAAGCTAGCTTATAGCCAAATAATCTAGCTATTATTAGTACTGGCATTAACCTTACGCAAGTAAGAAGTGGGTAGTCGGCAAGGTCATCGTTCGTTCTATCGACTCTCTTCACCTCCCTTTCCTCTCCCTTTCCATTCCCCTCTGTTGATAATGTGACACCTGGTTTCTATTACTCTAGCTGCGCCCTAGAGGTGCATCCGTACCAATAAAGCTAGCTTATAGCCAAATAAACTAGCTATTATTGGTACTGGCATTAACCTTACGCAAGTAAGAAGTGGGTAGTTGGCAAGGCCATCGCTCGTTCTATTGACCCTCTTCACCTTTCTTCCTTCTTTTCTTCATTTCCCCGTCAAACGCGCTTGTAGCACACAAAAGTGAAAACCAGGTGTAAAGTTAATATCCCTGGCAAGCGAGTCATCTCTCTCTCTCTCCCTTCCTCTGTTGATAATGAGATGGATAGTTTCTATTACTCCGCAGTTACGTCCTCTAATTTGAATGCATCTGTACCAATAAAGCTAAATTTTAGACAAATAAACTGGCTATCATTAATACTGGTATTGTCCTCCGTTTTAGAAAAAAGAACGCATTTTCTGCCTTCGTTCTTTTTTCAAGTTTTAACACAGATGCTTCATTTTACGAAAATTCGTAAGGAAAACAAAAATCAAAAGAAAATTCATTAGACTCCTTAATCCTTCTCTCGTGTTGATCTATAAAAACCAGAAAACAAAATCACATTTAATCTTCTATTGTCTGGCAAAAGAAGCGGGGTTCGTTGAATTGGTAATAAAGAAAATCATGTTAACATCAAGGAAAAGGCTCAGTTTATCATTTGAAGCACAAATAAAGAGAATTGCCATAAATAACGAGACGTCTATTTATGTATGAACCAATCCCATCACGAGATAGCCAATTCTGTTGAAGCGAGCCGCTACTAGGATAATAAAGAAAAAAAAGTCATTCCCGTTTTCTTGTTTTTGATACTTGATGCATTATCTAGCTCATAAGAACTTACTATTCAAATGAATTGCAGAGTTCCACGACACACATACAAATACGCAATACTCAGATTCATTTTAAATGATTCCTTGAGGAAAGGAAATACCTAACCAGGTGGCTTGATGTGTATAAAGGTGCAGGTCAGCGTGCTATGAATAACAATTAATTTTTATTTAACAGTTTCTAAAATATTCACTTTAACTACGTCTTTCGTGCTTGCCTCTACTTCACGTATCGGATAAGCTTTGGCATCTATCTCGTACGAGTCGCTTCCATGATCATCTGAGCTCTCATTCTCGTCTTGATTCAAATATGCAGAAATGATATAATAAATAGGTACCGTCTAAAAAGCAGAAACGGCAGAAGCAGAAACTTTTGCTAAAAGGCAGAAATTATGTGGCAGAAACGGGGTCCTAAAAGGCATAAGGCGAATTCGGCAGAAATTCTATTTTTTCATTTTTCTCTATAATAACGTATTGACAAATTGGCTGACCAAGTCCGTGGACTTGGACTTCCTAAACGGCGGACTTAGGGAAAATTGGCGGACGTTCGAGTGGGCTCTTGCTCTTTTTTTTATCCGCCTTTTATCTCTAAAAAATAATTGCGGGAGTTCGGAAATTGATTAATCATTGATAATGAGTCAGGCTGGAGAGGAAGAAGATGACCGTGACCGAATATCCATCAGTCACTTTTTTTCAATTTACATAGAATTAAGTTTATAGTTGTATGATGCTCACCGCCTTCCAACGTTTAGGCCTATTTTGGTCATCAGAAGTCCAATCAAAACGTTAGTGAAAACTTATCTCTATTTCCACCGGCTTCGGACTATCAAGCCCAATTTTGTCTATCAAAAGTCCGTTTGCAACCCAAAACCCCTACGTCGGCTCTGGTCTATCAAGCCCCATTTGGGGACTCTAAAGTCCGTTTACCTTTCAAACGTAATCTGGGGACTTCTACCTGGCGAGCTCTACAGACATTCGCGGGCTCAGACCCTCTTTTCCCCGCCATCACCTACATATACCACAGGGTACCTTTTTTTCCTACTTGGTACTCTCCATGGGTACCCAGTATAACAAATAATCCTTCTGCAACAAAAAAAAAACATTTGAAGAGTGAATTTTAAACATAGGGGAGTGTATGGCTACCATTTACCCTATGTTGTTAAGTTTTAAGGATTCTTTTTTTTTTGTCTTGGGAACTTATAAGGTAGTCTAAAAAAACTAAATTATTTGTCGTCCGTTAACATTATATACCGGTTCCGTTTTTCTTCCGAATTAAACATTGCATAACTAGTTTAATTGACCTGTTAGGCAGTAGTTTTCTGAAGTCCGACAGGTAAGTCCACCGAATAGTAATTTGTGAACGAAGTCCGTCGTTTTCGGCCAGCTCGAAAGTCCGCCAATTCATCCCTAAGTCTACCGTATAGGATGTCCAAGTCCATGGACGTATGGTCCGGCCCATTATTATTTTTAAAAAATGAAAAAAAAAGAATTTCTGCCGAATCCGCCTTATGCCTTTTAGGACCCCGTTTCTGCCGCATAATTCCTGCCTTTTAGCAGAAGTTTCTGCTTCTGCCGTTTCTGCTTTTTAGACGGTACCTAATAAATAAATACAAAAGCAAAAACAAGTTTTAAAAACACCAAATGTGCAGCCACCATTTCCATCACTTCCTTTAAAGCCATTAAGGAATTTTCCGGGTATCCTCTAATTAAGTCTCTATCAATCTAATTAAGAAAAAGAGACTAAACCTATATAGATCCGTTTGTTTGCATGTGCGAAGATGACATTTTCCGGGCTTAATATATGGCTTCCGCCCGGTCACAGCCCCGTAACAGCGGCCAGGGAAGGCTTAAGATAGCTAAGGAGAAAACAGCAGCTCCAACCACCAGCACAACAACCATCAACCAGTACGTCAACCACCCATCCGCCAGTTCTCCAGTTTCCTCCAGAAGCGGTCCCCATCTCACGAATAGTCAGTATATTTCCGGTGATGCGGAGCACTAAGAAACTCTCCCCGCGTATGCTTCAACATTTGTACAGAATCACAAGCGTTTCCGTTGAGGAGCAAACTGCTTTGATGGATTCATTTCCATGGAGACGAACTCCGTTATCTTTGCGAGCTATACATTCCATGGAATGGTCTTGGACATGTCATTTAACTGCTTGACAATTATGGAGAGGAAGTTTTCCAGAGCTGGAAAGTGGAAAAATTGGGTGTGGCTGCCGACTGCATACTCCAGCATCATAGACGTTGATTTTGATTGGAAAGCTCAAGCTCATTAATGTTTTTTTGTATTCATGAGGCAATATAAGATTCAAGAATAAGGTCTCGATTAATCTGGACACGACCAGGCCGGAGTTTGAGCAATCCCAAAGACAGAAATTATAACAACGAGAATAAGGTAGTTAACCTGTTGGTGCTTTCACCTTATTTGTGCTAGTTTGTACGGTCGACTGCTTGTGATGACCAAGTTTGGCTTGGAAGTGATGTAAAACCCCGAAAATAGAAACCCTGCATCTCGATTCATAGCAAATCACTTTCCTCGTTGTGGATGAAATTAATGCTATAAGAATTTGGACCGAATGCGCCAACGTTCGTTTGCCAGCGTGAAAGTAGACTAACGACTGAATACAACAGAAAACCCGTAATGGAGGATGGTATATTAACATGGATTTACATGAATTGGGACTTTCCTACTCTGTATTTTGAACTCGCATTATTTGGGATTAAATATTAAAATTTTCTGCTGTCAACAATTCAACAAGAGGTTATGGCTTTCTAAAGACTTGCTTGTGCTCCCTGTCGATCTACTAGTGCTCTTTCGTGATCAGGTTATCTGACTTCTAATCTTTCAAGTTTATAATAAAATACAACAATACTCAAAGAATTCAGAAAAGACAATTATCTTTGTAATACAAACAATCAATGTAAGAAGTAGGCATGTGAAAGTGCAATACAGAACGAAAAATGATGCTAAAACAATTTGTTTTCCATCAACAAGAAATATACCGCCAAAGAAAAAAAAGGTTGTTCTGAGATTAAATTTCCTAAAACGTATCGCAAGTCCACCTCATCGGCTGCGATAGTGTGATAGACGGTGGTTGGAGACGGCTTGCTCACATCAGAAATCACACTCGGCCATCCACTTTTCACCAAAACAGCCCCCGTTGTCATTTCCTTCCTCTGATGGTACGTAGCGGATAATGGGATCTTGAAGATTTCGCAATTCACGAGCAGGAGATGATGGGTCGTATATGGGAGTAGTGGGGCGAGGAGCGGGAGGACACGGCTGCGGGTAGTTTCGAATGCGGTCCGCCGCAACATAAATTCTTTGGCCGTTGTGAAGGTCAACTATAGCAGATGTCTCAGAAATTTTCTAGAAAAAAATAATAAAAAAGCATTAACTAATTAAAGAAAATTAGAAAGGTATTAAGAAATAAATAACCATACCTTCAATTTGCCAACAACATTTTCGTATTCTCCCCGGCCGCACAACATCACCTGATTTCCAATGTTGATGACGGCCGCAGCTCTCTCTTGAGCAAGAGAATCGACAAATTCTTTCAGATTTACTCCGCCATCGTCGAAAATCTGGATTTCTTTGTCGGTAGGATCCACTTCGAGTACATCAGTTGAGTTCACGACGACATGAAGGAATCCTTCACTTGAAAACAATTTTCCACCTAGTTCATACAAGCCATCGTCGCGGGGAGAGAATTCCCATCCAAGTTTTTTGATTGCTTCCAAATCCAATTTCTTAGGCTTGTTCCTTCCCTTGCGGCGTTCATCGTATTTCATTCTTGGGACTTGTTCCACGCAGAGTTTAGCGTTTTCTTCAATTCGTAGAATGTAGGCTAGGTCCCCTTCGTAAACACTGCGTTGGCATCGCACCCAGCCGCCGGGCTTTAATTTTCTCTCCTCCGGCACCTTGAGAAATACAATAACTCGAATCAGTGCAGGTATTTTAATTAATCACGGCCAGAAAGGCCAGTAAGAGCAAGAGAACATTTAGGGTAGCTAGGAAAAACAGAGGTTATATAGCTAAATTATTCAACAGTTAAAAGTTAAATAAGAAGTGAACCTACTTGGATTTTGTCATATCCTCATCAATATCTGACAACAAATCATGGATTTCTTCATTAGAAACCTGAATGAATGAGACCCGGATTGTGTGCTCTACTTCCTTGAGTTGAAGCTTCTCAAACAATTGAGATAAAGCCCTGGGAATTATTCCAGAAAGATTATCCTAAAAACAAAAAAAGATCAAATCAATTATTTACCATGTAATTTAGGTTGTGCAAAATCAGTACTCACATCTTTCCAAGAATAAGCCACACCATCATGAGGCTCCCCTTCCATGGTGAATGTCTTGCCTGTCTCTGGCGGGCCATGGGCAAGCACAATACAGTTGCAGCCCAGCAAAACTTCTTCTACTAGTGGAGCAGCCACCATTTTGTAGACATCTGCTTGCTTTGAGTTCTCTCCAAACACTTTTTCACAGCTGAAGGACTTGGAGAGTGAACTATTTGAAAACACTTGAATTTCTTTGGTGGTGTCATCATCAGGGACATCCACTACTTGGCATAGATCAGCCTGGTTTTCAGTGGTGCTCACAGGCCTGTAAGTTATAAAAAAGTACATTATAATACACATTCTGAAATTATATATAGATAAGAGCATGAATAGTTAACTAACCTCACGCGAACGAACACATGGATACGCTGCTGGTCTTTGTCGTCTTTCATTCCACACACTCTTGGCGTTTTGATTAATACTTCAATTCACTATTGCGACGATTAAAGCTAAGTTCTGCCCTCCTCGGTGAACTATGTTGCACGAAACAGGCTTGGTAAATAGTAATCGTGTAATACTTTATACGTAACTGTCACCGGTTAGAAAACGCAAACCCGGGAAATGTTGACACAAAATCTCAACAGCCACCGTTGGTAGTACGAATTTTGAAAGACACTGTTGCCAGAGAGCATTCCATTTATTCGTCTACTTCTTGAAACTTGAAGGTTCCAAGAATTTAAAAAAATCACAAATGTGTAATAAATTGAATTTTATGTTATTTTTTTTTTCATTTGCGATTTTTTTAAATGTATTTTAAAATATGTTTTGCCACGTTGCATTTGCTGCGATTCTATATAGCGATTGAACCAGCTGATACTGCCATGATGCAATTACAAAGGCCCCTCAGGGCCCCCCCCCCTAGTCCTTGGGCTCTAGCTGTACGCAACAGCTGTCATCTGGATCAACAAGACTTCTCAGTGACCCAGTTCCTACTTCCTTGGCTGAATTTTCCTCAGTGATTTCAGTCTCTCTTCAGACCTTCAGTAGTTCAGTTCTCCTACACTCCGAGCAAGACAAAAAGTGCGTAGAGGCTGATGCGATCAAAGCTCTCTCAAGGGAGAATTCTCCTCCATTGTGCTCATTGGACGTCAACTTGACACTCTGTCGAGTAATATTTACCAGACTACCAGAGGGAATTGACAGTACTGTATAACGAGTTTTCGAATAGTAAGCCACATGCGTAAATTTCAAACCGAATGATTCTCTCACGGCTCACCATATCAAGCTTGGATCCTCCACAAGTTTGCGACGACAACCTATCTAAATGCAAAGGTATATTTTCTTTTGTAAGCCTGATGGTGTTCAGCTACTGCTTTTTTTAACAAGTTCTCCCACTTTTATACTGATAAAAACGACGACTGTTTATATTGTTTTGTTTACCTTTCCTAAAGATGTTAAAAATAACTAAAGGTAGTATGATAAGTCGTAAATAAAAACTTGAATTCATTGCTCCGTCATCCAGACTTTTGGTTCAAGCTACTTTGTTTTTGTTGTATTTTTCCGACACCCGGCAAGCAAAGTGGGAGGGCCGACGGCAAATTCTTTCTTCGATTTCTTTCACCGATGCTCATTCTGTTAAGCTCCCAACTTAAAAGAAAGAGAGAGAAATGTTAGGAGAATTCTAGGTCGTTGTCGTGATCGTGATCAAACGGAAAACAATGTCATGTTATGGAATGTTATTACGTGCCTGTTTTAAAAGGTTCACTGCTGGGCGATATGTAACGTCTACGATCGAGGGGTCGCCCCCAGTCTGGCACAGGTGGGTCGGTGGGGGATTCTCTTTTTTCTCTCTTTTCTCTTTCCGTGTGTTTCCCTCTGTCCTTGATGGACTGAAGTCGTTTTTTTCCGCGATGAGCGATACCCTTTGAAATTGAAAGAGAAGCAAAGGCTGGACAAAAAAAAAGGAAGAGTAGAGAGGTGTAGAATTCTCTATGGCATCCCCTGAATACACAAACACAAACGTCTCGCTCTCGAAAAGGGAAGAGTAGTACCGTAAAAGGAAGTAAGGGAGAGAATGAATAATATTTTTTTTTGCGGGAGCTATACTGCTTTCACGAACCAATAAATTTGAGAGAACGTTAAACGTACGAAGCTTTAAAAATTTTCAAAGATTTTGCATCCCCGAACGATTTTGATATTTCTTTGAGTTTTGAAAAAGAGCTCTTGGAAGAGTGGCGCTCCTTGTATTCTTTTCCTCATTTAAAAAACACTCTGCTCTTTCACTGGATAATTATTTTTTTTATTAATTCACGATGGATATGTGTCTCGTGACTCACGAGCTCTTGCGGCGCGCCTGTTACTCGATAGAAAACAAAGATTGAAAAATACAAGGTAGAAGCAAGATCGTGTCAACTCAAAGACGGTTACATCATCACCCTCTTCTATCCCCAGCTGTGAAAGAAATAAGAAGAGAAAGGGAACAAGTCAGCTGAGCAATCATTTCTACAAAATAAAAGAGAATCCAGCAATACTAGAAAAGAACTATTTCAAGGAACTACTGTAAAATTAGTCGGGTTCCTATGGTAATAATCGGAAGCTGTTTCGTTCAGTCGAAATCTTCAAAAATGATATTCAAGTCAATCATCTGGGGTTTTTTGTTGTTGTTTTTATTTAATAGTGGAACCATTACATCTTTTATGTGATTACAGTAATGTGCAACAACAGAGAGCAGCTGATGGACTGATGACGTCATCTCGCAGGCTACCGACGATCGACGCGCTGCAGTTGTGTTCGTTTGTGCGCCGGTGACGGAAGCAAAGTGTGGGTTGAGACCCGACGTTGGCAAGCGGATTCTTTCTCGAGGAAGTAAGCGCTCCCTCGATCGTGAGATGAACTTAGCATCATCACCTTGTTCTTTTTCACATTTAATTTTAGATCTGATTCGGGCTCGTCGTAGATCCCTGTCATTCTTTTTCTTCCATTTTTAAAATCTGTGCTTAGAAATGTTATCCTATAGAAATCCTATAGTTTGAAAAATCGGTAAATTGTAGAATCCCATTTACTTTTGGGAGAGCCCTTATCGTTAATATGAAGTTAATCCTCTTTTCAGGGGTAAATGATGATGCAATATCAAGGTCATTGACACTATACACAATGAATAAACTCTCTCTAGCATTCCCTTCCTTTTTCCACGTCACGAGAAGCACTTCCGGTCACGATTCATTAATTAGGTCATTAGAGATTTCACTTCGCTCCACGGGACGCGCCACGGGACGCCACGGGATGTCGCGCTTCAACAGTTAATGACAAATTACATACATGCTATAACATATATCAACACTTAAATAAATAAAAAAACATCAAATAAATAAAAAAAAACACTGTAGAGATGCAATATATCACGGTAACAAAGGAATCTTGTAAAAGATGTAGATACTTGTTTCTACATTCACAGTTTTGTTATATAACTTATTGTGTTAAGACGCTTAAAATGGTGTATTATCAACCAGAGCACGAGTTTGAATTTCTTGGGAATCAAGCATATATTGATTTCCTAGAAGTGGAAAAAAGTGACACTGAAGTGGAACTGTACTTGTTACTTTTGGTAAGTAAATTTATTTTATATTTTATACCAATAATAATTATGCTTTAAATTTGATTTTAGGTTACTTCCAATCCTACCGACATTAGAATTTCAAACGACAATGCTGATTACATGGTAATACAAAATTGGAAATTTATTGGCAACAAGCATGCTCTTTACAAAAGAATATGGGAACCGATATGGAATCCAGTATTCTATCGAATGTAAGTTTATTCAATATTTATTTTACATGTTTTCATTAATTGATTCAAAACATTCTAGGTGCCCAATAATGTTTAATCTTATTCCAAAGAAACTAAAAGTTTCAGTACTCTGGAATGGCAATGGGTGGATAAAAGAATACGATCCCGACGAGCAGCCTTACGACGACTCTCATGCAAGATCCTACGCTTGAATTATTCGTTACATTATTAAAACTATCATTACTATTATTACTAAGAAATATTACTCATGAATATTGTACTATGCTTGATTTTAATACATAATTTTAAACCTATAAATATAAATGTATTTGGTATTTTTTCTTATTCAATATCTGAGAGTAGCGCCATAAACATCTTATAAAATGGCTGAATTTTTCGGATTTCTTCAAACTGTCGCACGTCAAAAATGGCAAGATGCCAAAGTGATACCTGGAGTGTGGACACAAGAGTTACAAAAATTGGGAAAATTTCAAGATAATGGTAAAGGTAGGCTTCAATGGATCCCTTTTGCTTCAACAAAAGAAGCAGTAATTGAGCACATATACGGGAAGAATGTTAAATATTTTATTCAGCCATCAACGGAATTATATGAAGGCACAGAAGTTTTTAAAAATGATAATATTCGAATTTCGTTTAAAGAATTTAAATATTCTGGAAGAGATCGTGATTATTTATATGACGTGATTGCAAATAGGCATCGATTAGGGATTCTGGGAACTAAAGGAGAAAAATGGTATAAAGCATCTTTACCACCAAATGACGAGAAGGAATATACCGTATCCAGTGGTATTGATCATCACGAATTAAAAAAGCGGTCTCCTCCGGAACCTGTTCGTAAAAAAGGGTTTGTATTACCAACTTTTAACTTTTGTGGTCCTGGAAATACTCTGAATTATCTACCTACATCCATGCTTGATGCTTTCTGTCAGTATCACGATATGGAATATGCATATAGGCCATCTTCGTTGGAAATCGAGGACGACAAACAATTTAGACACATGTTACAACAATGGTCATCAGCTTCAATCGGAAATGGTTGGAATGGCCCAACAGTATTTGAAAGGAACATTATAATTCCATTTATATTAGAAGTATTCCATTCAAAAGAAATCAATACTGAACCTTGGGCAAAAATGATTATTCCAAGTAATCTTATGAATTTAATGACAAATTTCAAAACCTATTCTGAAAATTATAAAGATGATTGGCCAGACTGGAAAAAATTAAAATGGGCAAAAGAAAATCCACATACTGCTGCAGAAAATATGTTGGAGCTGCTATATAGTAACGCAAATTACCGTAAAGGTGAGCACGTTATTCAAGCTGATAGGGCTGTTGTTGCTGTACAAGATAAATGGACAAGAGCTGAATCGAAACCACCTGAGGCTATGCCAGAATATATTAAACTATGGATTTCTTCTCAGCAACATAAATATGATAGTAGTTATGATGGTGAACTAGAAGAGGGAATGGTAATGTTTCAATTCATTCCTAGTGGACCTAATTCAGGTTCCTTTATTATGAACTATATAGGAAAAGATAAAATATTTCCAATCTATTTTGTCCAAGATCAATGGGGAAGATCACCCACTTTTGAAATACCATTCTCTCAATCTCCATCAGCTATACATCCTGTGGCTAAAATACCTTTTGGAGAATTTTGGAATAAAGAATCTATTGAAAGAAATAAGGAAATTAGAATTCCGTATGCTCGATTCGAACCTATTTTAAAAATATGGTCAACTAAGGAGGATATTTCATTGCAGCATGCAGATGGATGGGAAAGAGATGCTAAAGGACAATTCAGTACTCAGGAAGAGGTTGATAAATATATTCAAGAACAAGAAAATGCCTATAAAGCAGAAAGACACCTCGTAGATCAGCCAGTCTTATATGATCCTTACGGCGGAGAAGCTGTAAGAACAGATGCTCCAGATGAACCTACATCTATTGCCTCTACTACTACTGAAGAAGCTAAGCCAAATATTGAAGGAGCGCCTACCGAGATTAGTCAAGAAGTGTCAACAGGTGGTGAAGAAATGCAGAGTGAATCCAAAAAACAAAAATTGGATGCTGATGTCAGCGCAAACAAAGAAGAAAGACATGAGGGCCCGGGAGGTCCAGGTGGTCATGTGTCCATGCATCTCGGTCCACCAAGAAACTACATCAGCCGTAAAACTGTTGTAATTCCATTTGATCGAATAATACGTAACATTCATTTGAATGATTTTATGAATAATAACAGCTTAACAATGGGAACATGGCTACCAAGAACGCCATTGACAATAAATAAAGCTTCTACTTTTAAAATTTATGATCCACACGGATACAGCCGTTTAGTGGCCGCCTCTTGTATACCATTAGATATTCCATCAATGGGTCTCGATAGACACGCTTTGTGGGAATTGAAGAATACAAATTTCAATCGCCTTAAATTTCTAGGTGGCAAAATAGAATTTAATGGATTTAGATTTATGGACAATGATGTAAACACATCGACAGTAAAATTTATACCATCTACTGCATCACCAGTTAATAGAAAAATTATGTGGAAAATGTATGATAGAGAACGAGACTATAGCTGGTCATATATACATCCTGCAGCTCATTCGCTTGCTACAACTTCCATTACTTTTGATACTGCCGATCAAACCAATTTAAAAAAGAATAATTTGATTGGAAGTGGATATGAAGTTGGTAATATTCCAGGTAACTGGATGCAGAAAGGGACATTTCCACAATTAATTCACTTATCAGAGCATGCTCATCATGATGATGTAGAAGAATATAACTATGGCGATTCTTTTATGCAAGGAATGACTGACCATCCAATAGATGAAGTATTGGAATTTCCAACAATGGGCTGGCCCAAATGGGTGCTCAATCCAAATAATATTAAATCTCCAGCAAATCCACGTTACATTTACTTTAATACTGGGAGATATTCTACAGATGGTATTAGAAAAGTTGAAGATTTATTAAACATTTCCTTTGTTAATGCTGATTTCCCTACTATGGCACAATGTAAAGCGTATATGATGAAGCGCCGAGCAGGAAAACTAAGTGAGAACTACAATGAGTCTGATAGAAAATTTAAACTAGATAATAATGTACCACTATCTCTGATTGAACCTTTTCCTTCTGTAACTGATTTTACTACATCTTCACATGTTGCAGCAATTCATATTCCACAATATTGTACCTTTGATGGACTTGTTAAATATTCGTCTGTTACGTGTGATGTTAAAATATCTGGAGCTGTTGAACTTGATTTAACAACTGTAAAAAATGTCGGATCTGTTATTTCCGGTTGCCATGGAGAATATTGGGAAGATACCATTGATCCAAACTTTAATATTTATGGAGGTACACCTTTGTGCAGCATGTCGGATCACCGAGCACAATGGCAATCAAAGTCTTGGCAATATATTGTACCATCTCGATTAAACATGGTAGATGCTAATGGCAACACTGCTGTAACATTTGTAGAAGGAATGTATCCTAGTGACAATGGAGATTCTTATTGGAAATAATGTATTCAATTCAAAACATGTATACATTTAGAACAAAACAAATACACTGTTTTTGCACCACATGAAATACAATCTTGTACGTCACTTGGGGGATCTATAATATACTTTAATTGTTCAGAAAGTAGACACATATTGCATGAAGGTTTAAGTGAAAGATGAACGGTATCATAAGTATCAGATAGTACTTCACCATGATTATCAAATAATAATTCAATAGCAGGTAACTTTGAAAAAAAGTTTGTTTTCCAATTACGATGCATACAAACAGTAGACATTGAGGAATAATAATTATCATTTGGATTATTATAATCTATAATAGTTTTCCATAATAAGGGATGAAGCTTTTTAGTGCAATCAACGAGTTTATCCATCGTGTTACATTTGAAATAATGGCAACGATTTAATATTGCTTCCTGTTCAGAAGGACAATAATGCCAAAGATCTTTATTAGAAGATAAAATAATAGGTGTACGTGGTAGAGTAATACCTTTTCTGTGTTTTACATTAATGGCTACATCCTGACCTTCCATAATATTTTTAATCAATTCAATTCTTTTATCAGCAATAACAGGTTCATTAATTAAAATGACACGTTTACCTGGGGCATCATTTAGTGGAAATTGTGTGCGTTCGTCAAATTCCATGATGTTGGCATAAAATCTAGCAGATTCTACAATAGAATTACAAATTAGAGATTTGCCAGCATTTGTAGGTCCAGATAGCCAAATACTGTTCAATTTCATCTCAGACTTGTTCATAACTGATACTACACATTTTATAAAATCATCTAAATCGATACCATTAAACGAGAGAATTTGCTTAAGCCAATAGATAGATGTGTCTACATCGTAAAATTGTGAATCCTGATAAACTACATACTTTTCATTTAAATTCATAATTTCAAGCCAATCAAGTAATCTAAAATCTTCTGCTACTAAATCAATTGCTTCTTCAACTAATTCCTTCCATTTCTTTGAGTATAATAAGGCTTCCAATTCTTCACGTAATTCTGTTTTACCCGTGATCCATTGTCGAAACGATGATACATCTGCTTGTCCGGACTGGATGAAGAGGTCTGCGAGTCTTCTTCCAATGCGTACCTTTGGCGCACCACCTGCTGCTCCGGCAATTGCTGCGCTAGAAACTGCTGGACTTCGTTGTGAATCATCTTCAATAAGACTCCGTCTGGATTGATTGGGATTTGAATGTCCAGTACAGTAGCTGCCAAAGTCCGTAGTCGGATTGATAAACGCATTTGGTTCCCTTGTAGAGAGTATTTCCACATTTTCTTGGTGTATCCTGCGTCCCCCTCCTTGATGTAAATACTCCCACATTCCCCATGGAAAGGTACATCGGGCGGAAGTCCACTGACCTCTAAATTTCCTAGAACTGAAGAAATCATTGAGGATTTTGCTTGTTCCTGTGCTAAAGTTTCGTTGCCACCAGAGTACGTGAATGTGCGGTTCTTTGGATGATCCATCGTCTCTGATTGAATTTGTAAATTCGTAGACGTGTGATGTGATGCAGGCAACGTCGTGTTGGGGAGTTCGTCTAATGTAAGCTCGAAGGTCGTCGGCAGTTCGCTGAATAAATCCTGATTTTGCATTATATGCGGCTTCTGTCGACAAGTGTGAATAAGATTCGTCGATGACACGATTGTAAAAGAATATTCCGTGACGGAAACCCACGTTCTTCATTCGAAGGTGCGAGAGCGACTGACTTTATAACGAGGAATGAACGTACATAGAGTGAAAGTATTGCATCATCTGACCTAATTAATGAATCGTGACCGGAAGTGCTTCTCGTGACGTGGAAAAAGGAAGGGAATGCTAGAGAGAGTTTATTCATTGTGTATAGTGTCAATGACCTTGATATTGCATCATCATTATTATACTCTTAACATCTATTAACTCATAACATCTTAAACTCATAACATCTTTCGTAGAGCTGAGAGGCTCCCAGCAGGCAGTCCGTCCTCGAAGAGGATGGACAACCAGCCAATGGGAGAACAGCTCGGAGAATAAGAGAGAAAGAATAGACTTCTTTTAGTTTCAATGTTCCCCGTCCCCACGTCCCTTTCCCCGTCATGGTGACGAGTAAGTATACTGACCTTGGCATTCATATGAATCATATTTCAAGAAGGGACGTGGGACGAAGAAACGTTCCATTAAACAATATCCAGCCACTGTTAACTCATTTCATTTTAATTCTTACAGGAACGTTCTGGCTGAAATATATTCAGTCATTGATCTTTATGGGCAGTGTGCTCAAGTTTCTTTTGCTCATCGTCCTTCGATACCGATGACCAACGCTCATACGACAGGCGCCGACAATCGCTGGTGCAGGAGCTAACGGCCGGCTCTTTTGCGGTGGCTTGAGCGATTAGAATTACTTGGAATCCAGTGCTCAAGCCGTTTGAAGAGAGACTGCTCCTACCCGTCCAGTCCGCGTCTCTAAAAACACTTGTTCATCAGGATGAAATCTGATTTGCCATCGTCATGACTTTAGAATCTTCTAACGGTAATATTGCATCTCTATAATTTGTTAAAACTAAAAACGATTTCTTTTTTGCTCTATTCAAATAGGTTCTTTGATAGGAAACCAAGTGACAACTGTACATACCCTCTTCGCTTCGATGCAATCTGTATTGCAGGAATTCCCTAAATTGATCCGAGCAGCGCACAACTAGAATCTCGTTGTAGTGCTGGAGCTCTTGAGCACTTGTGCCCGTACCATATGCTCATCTTCCTCTCGCAGGTAAATTAAAAACTATTTGCTATCAAGAAATCTTGATAATTTTTATTTTTATTTACAGACTGACTGTGAAAAGCTGTACCAATTCGCACTTGGTTCAATCCAAACCTATTCATCACACACAAGTGGCCGGCCAACAAAAGAGGAGTCCGCCGAAGAAGATACTCGTCGCTATCCCCTTCTCTTTATGGAGCTTCTGATGAATTTGCTGCCGCACGACATTATTGATCTTAGTCCCTTCAACAGTGAAGACACACCCATATATGCTGCTGAGGTAAATATTCTTTTTCAAGTTTATTATAAAATCCAATGAATTTTTTTATGATTGTTTATCAGGTTTGCGTTCCTGGGCTGTACTTGTTGATGCCGTTGATGAATGCTGAGCTTTCTGTTCCCGTCTTCTCTGTTGGCCCTATTCCGAGCTGATCCCATTTGCTTGTGAGATCTCACCAATCTTTTTGCTTCCCTTTAACTGGGATTGACCACCTTTGGAATCGGATATTGCGGCGCTCTGCTTTGAATTCATTCATGTTCGTTTTCACATATAAAAAAAATCTTCATCATTTTTTTTACCAATAGGTTCTGTCCACTCATTTGGTCAAGAAAGAATGGTCACTCCAGTCCACGGGGCCATGAAACCTTTTCTCAAAGTAATTCCACTTAATATTGAATTTAAAATAACAAATGATTAACGTTATTATTTGATTTCAGATCTTGCTTGAAATGATACTTACTCGATAGGTTAGCTCCGATCTATAAAATGCTGCCAGCGGTACATTCTTCTCATTTATTTGTGCCTACCAGGTAAGAAAGAAGCGTAGATCAAAAGATTTTTTCTTATGTTGATACATGAACTAGCTTTTAAAAAGAAATTCTCTATCATTTGCATACGCGTTCTATATATTAAAATGATCTTTGATGGACTCTTGCCTCTTTGTATTGCATGTCGTGTAAATACACTTTTATTTCTTTTTTATAGTATTTTCTTTCGATTTTATTAGGGGCCTTGTAGGGTGAGACACATCAAAACGTCGCAAACCACCCCTAGTTTTTGTCACATATTCATTCAACATATAAGCTCATTTTTATACATTAACACCTGTGAGCTGGCTGCCAACTTTTCTTGTCGTTCTTGGCTCGGCATCGCTGGGGCTGCGGCGAGCGAATCCGCGTTATAGCTCTACTACGGCAACCGGATTGTGTATATGTACATGAACGGAAGAAAATCTTTACTATTGCATTAATGGATGAGTGTATTGCCCCTACATCCGAATTTTCCATTTTGGTTAATCGGAAGCAGTAGGGCAATGGCCAACAAATATGTCAGCAGCACTGTTACAGGTTCGGTAAATAATATTTCAAGCCGTGAATGACCTCTTGGAGAAGGCTCCATTTTTCTTCTCATTTGATGCTAAATCAAAGGAGGATATGTAAAAATAAAAATCCTTTGTTCAATATGGTGACTATCACTTTGGTCATTTGTCAAGTTCCCTCCTATTTTGTTAGAGGTGGAAAAGGACACGCCTCTGGGGTGGTGACACACGGCAGGTAGAGCACTGCCGTTGATGGACCGTCGCGAGTCAATGAGGAACAAGAGCGAGCGCGACAAAAGAAAAGAAAACTTTGGGGCCAATGGAATGTAGCTACAGGAACTGAGGGCTTGTTTATAGGTCTCCCCTGAGAACTCCACTGTAGGTTTACAAAGATCGCCAATTATTATGACAAAACATTATTAAAATCACTAATGTGAGAACGGAAACCTAGCGCTATGACTTTCGTGTAATCAGCCGTCAAGCTAGAATCTCTAGATCAATAATGATGAACTACATGTATCTTGACGTTAACCACTATTTCGTTACCGGCACTTCGAACCGATTCTAGTCCCCCTTGCCGTTTGTTTACCTTGGTTGATTTTGATATAAAGCGCGTTACGCTTCAAAAAGCTCTATTCGCGTTCAGTTCATTATAAACAAGATATAAAACAAAATTAGTCACAGCCCGCGGTGATCATGAAGAGACTGACTGCTGGCAGTCTTCCACGCCGTCTGAGTCACGCGTGAAGTACTGAAGTTTTTTACGTTTAGTAAATCCGGCAATGCAGCACTTCAGGCAGACGATGAAACTACGAACGCGAGAGTCGTAATCGTAAAGACGCCAAAAAAAGAAAAAAAACTGATTTCAGAATCGCCGGTTGTTTCTTGTCGTGAATAAAAATTACTCAAGTTAGCTCACGATTTTGTCAATATAAGAATGGATTCTAGTTCGTCCAGTTCGTCATCTGATGAGAGTTCAGAATTTGATTCAGAAGATGACGATAATGTAAGCTGTTACACTCCAACAGACGACAGCAGTGACTCTGAATCTGAGAGGCTGGCTAGTTCCAATCCTAGCAAGAAAGCTAGGCGAGTCATTGACGACGGAAACGTCAACGACTATCAAGAACGGTTGGCAGAATGGAAGGCCACTTGTTCAGATGATGAGATCCCTTGTCATGAACTGGAAGGTGGATATCGTGTTCCTCTCAAGATCTGGGACTCTCTTTACAAATACCAGAAAGTTGGTGTGCAGTGGATGTGGAACCTTCACTCACAGCGCTGTGGTGGCATCCTCGCTGATGAGATGGGTCTCGGCAAGACTGTCCAAACTATTGCCTTTTTGGCTGGACTGTCTCATAGCCAAATCATTACTCAACATTCAAGATATAAAGGACTTGGTCCCGTCTTACTGGTATCTAATATTTGAAATTTGAAATTGATTTCCTGTCTTCTAAATAACAAATCTAATTTTTGACTAGGTGACACCCCCATCACTCATGTACCAATGGACTAAAGAATTCCACAAGTGGTGGCCTCCATTCCGTGTCTCCATCCTGCACGAGTCCGGCTCGCACTTGGGGAGCCAGGAATCCTTGATCCAGTCCACACATGAAGCCAACGGTGTCCTGATTATATCTTACCAGGGTGTTGTGAGTAATTCTGAATCGTTACTCGCGCTTGATTGGGACTACATCATTCTCGACGAAGGTCACAAGATTCGGGATCCCGATGCAGAAGGTATTTTGTGATTTGCGTACATATTCCCTTGAATTTGAATAATCAGTCTTTTTTTTCATATAGCCACATTGGTGTTGAATCAATTTGAAACATCGCACCGTCTCATACTGAGTGGATCACCGATACAGAACAAACTCAAAGATATCTGGTCCCTAATCGATTTCGTCTTTCCTGGCAAATTGGGTACCCGTCAAGACTTTGAGGAAGAGTTTTCCAACCCGATTAAGAAAGGTATGATTACTTGATGATGGCCCACGTTTAACAAATATTATTGGCCTTGTTCTATCTATCAGGTGAGAAAGACAACGCCTCCCAAGATGAAGTTGCCTTGGCTTACAATTGCGTCAGGAAGCTCAATCGAACGATTGAACCTTACTTATTACGGCGAATGAAGGCAGACGTCAAAAACCAACTGTCTCTCCCAGACAAAGACGAACAAGTTAGTTTTAATTCAATTCAAAAACGAAAAAAGTTTTCCATCCTTTTTGTAGTTTCTTGCTCTAATTATTTAAATGGTGTGCTGATGTTAGGTTCTCTTTTGCCGGTTGACATCCGAGCAGCGCGCCATGTATTTAGAATATCTTGATTCCGTTCAGATGGAGAATATTGTGAGTGGAAAAGAGGAGACTTCAGTAGGACACACTGTACTTCGAGAGATCTGCAATCATCCTGACCTTTACTACTCTGAGGAAAAGGTATTGTTTGATACAAGTTTAACTTAACAAAGTAAATTCTCAATTCAGTTATTTATTTATAGAACGAACCAAGTGACACAAGTGATTTTGAAAGATCTGGGAAGATGGTGGTTGTAGAATCGTTGTTGCGCATCTGGAAGGATCAAGGGCACCGCTGCTTGCTCTTCGCCCAATCGAGAAAGGTGATAGACGATTTTTAAATATTTTTATGCAATGTCAAAAGTTGTAAATTTAAATTTTCCTTTTCTTCAAAGATGTTGAAAAAGTTGGAGGTCTTCCTCAAGGAACACAACTACTCTTACTTGCGCATGGACGGTGAGACTTCCACCAGTTCTCGACAGCTCATTATCGACAAATTCAATCAGAGTGAGGATATTTTCGTCTTCTTACTTCCTACTCGTGTCGGTGGTCTCGGTGTCAACTTGACGGGCGCCAATCGCGTCATCATCTACGATCCTGATTTCTATCATGCAACCGACTCACAGGCGAGTCTTAAATCCTGGTGCATTGGTCAAAAGAAAGACGTCACCATCTACCGCCTTATCTCTTCTGGTACCATCGAGGAGAAGCTTTATCAACGACAAATTTCCCAACTGTACCTCACAACCCGCGTCTTGAGTTATCCGAAACAGGTGCGCTTCTTCAAGTCCGACGTTGACCACGAACTCTTCACGTACACGGAAATGTATAGTGAATGCACGGAGACTGTAGCCATTTTCGCTGGAACGAGCTGGGACATGGCAGCGACCAATCCGTACGTAACCGGCGACGAAACGCTCATACAAAGTCAGAATTTTCATGATGGTGAGCGCAAACCACTTGCCAATTTCACCGACGGCGAATGGAAGCGGTTATGGAGGAAGAAGAGAGAGAAGAGGGACGTCGAATGGAAGAAGAGACTGGACCAACAAAATCCCAAAGCCGAATCAGAAGCCAAAGTGGACAATATCGGAGGGAAGTACACCATCAAAGTTACGAGATACCATCCTAGTGAGGTCGACACTGCTGCCTATGGAAGCAGCTTGGACTCATCTTCCTCTTTCAAACAAGACAACGACTACGTTCTCAAGTGTCTCTTTGCTAAAACAGGTAATGTTGAAACACACATTCATTTTACGTAACTGAGTTGATTTAAACTTTTATTATGTTTGACCAGGTGTCGTGTGCGCCTTGCAACACGATAGTGTAATCAACCCCGGCCATCCAGACTTTCAGCTGATTGAAGCCGAGGCCGAACGTGTTGCACAGAAAGCCATCCGTGAACTTAAGAGCCTTCGACGCACTGCTGCAAATGGAGTCATCAACTGGTCTGAATCAAGTGCTGGAGTCCCGCCTCTTTCGAACCATAAGTAATCCTCCAACCTTTACCTCATTAATCAACCAGATGACTGTTGGTTTTGTTTTACAGACCTCGTTATGGCGGTAAATTTTGGAACCCAGTAGCCGCCTCAGCATCCAATGGCCATTATACTATTACTGCTGGACAAGTGGAGCCTAGCCAATCTACCGCTCCGAGCGGCCCTCCAAGTTCCCGCGATTTGATCAACGGAATGCTTGCACGAAATCTACTGTTAGATGATGATAGTACCGCCTCCGATGATGATGAAGAAGAAACTTCGATCCATCAGTATTCCCCTATCCCTCTGGAATTCGCCACCGGAGTTGACTACCACTGCATTATGAATAAAATTTGCAAATTTGTGGCCTTAGGCGGCGTCGTGCGCAACCAAGTGAGCACGAGGGATCTTTTGAACGAGTTTAAAGGGAAACTTCCTGAGGGCGGTGAACCACTTTTTCGTGCCTTGCTCAAGCAGTTATGCAATTTTACTGAAGACGTTAATGGATTGGGCTTGTGGCAGCTGAAACCTGAATTCCTTTGAACAGATCATATTCTTTGTAATGCACTTTGAACTGGAAACTTTATATTTTTGTTCATGTGACATTTATCTAAGGAAAAATTAGGTGAATAAACGCATAAACATTTTATTATTCTTAAAGAGTTGTTGAGGTATAAAAATATGACGCAATGATGGACATTATTTCATCATGTAGGTCGCATGGTTCATGGATTAATCTACTCGCGTCTATTCTTTAAAATTCTCTGTTTTATTATAGAGTTTTGGTCTCACATTTTTTTTTTGTAATTGTGAGACAACACGCCTCGAAGGGAAAGGGAAGACATTTCCCGTGCTGCAGGGAGACTGCGGGAGCGCCGTCATCGATGGATCGCTGGGAGTAAATGAGGGACGAGGGCGAGCGCGCGCTACACTAGGAAAGAAAAAAAAGCTTTGAGCTAGGCAATGTCATGGAGGTTTATGAACTATAGACGTGTTTACATTTGATTCTTCAAAATTTTGCGTTAAGTCCTTTGGCAATCAGTAAATGTTAAGAATATTCACTGCTGACACCGGCCCTTGGTTATTCGTATATTTGCGTTAACAACCGGCCAGGATCCTTCTACTTCATTTGGAAGAGTGTGCAACAAGCTTTGAACTAGCATTGAACTTGTACTACATGACAATGGTCAGCTCGTCATCTCTTAGCAAACCGACGGACGACGTGCCGAGTGCGATTCGCTACTGCAGCTGTCGCTTACGGGCTATAATGGAGCAAACTCGAGAGCAAACTGTTGGGTAGCCCGACAGCAGCCGGGGGATCTTTTGATCCTTTCTCATATTCTGGTACGTAATAAAAAGAGAGAAGCAGTTACGCAGAGGAGGGGTCTATGTCGCCATCAAAAACCGAACACGGAATTACATTACTGTTTACTGAACATTTTCTCGTCAGAACTTTGAATTTTACTTCTGAGCCAGTGTGTGACGTCATTGATGGAGGAGTTGTTTCTGATTTGACTGCTGTCCGTCAGGAGATTCTCTCCTCTCTCGTTCCCATTCAATGCACCTTTTGTTTGTATGGTGGAATCCAACCTTGACGGATGTGCTTGTTTCAAAGGATGTTCAAAGGAATTCAAAGGTATCAGTGTGACCTCAAAACACCTTCTGTTTTATTTCCTTCTCTCGTTTCATTAAAACGGATCTTGCTTTACAGGAAATGGAAGTATTTTACTTATGAAAGAAATGCGTCTGGCTATTAAGTCTATATAGAGTGCAAAAGCCAGAAAAGTAAATATTGTTATCTTTTTAATTTTTAATATTTAATTTTACAAATCTATTAAGACTAAAGCAATATTGCTGATGCTAGACATGTTATGGTAATGCTTAGAAATAAAATCGGACGACATTGACACTTTTTCGCCAATTTTATTTTAGATGGGTTCATGAGTACACTATATCAAAAATTCGAAAACATTTATAATACCAGTAACAAGGTTATTGGAATGGAAAATAATCTTGTCACAACAGTTTTAGGTGTCTCAAGTACCGTTACAAACAACGCACAAATGTTTTCCTAATCTGACTCATCATCAATATGAGGAGCCCAAACAAAGATCTCTTGTTCATTAGAAACGCTGTACAAGGTCTGGAAATTTCCATAAATACAACAAGTAACGTTATCGTGGTGGCCTTGAAGAGTTCCTCGTTTGATCCCCGTGTGAAGGTCGTACATCTAGGATTATTCAAATAAAGTAAATTATAAATCTTTTATTACGCAAACTCTTTAGCAACCCTCAATGTTTTCTTCTGATGGTACGAAGATGATTTCAGGATCTGTATCCATTGATATGTCAAAATTAATTGTTCGATCCGTCCAAGTTGGTATTTCACCGTAGTTTACGATTTCATTGAGCCCTACATAAGAAAATCCTCAATTTTAAAATAAAGATTAAAGTTTTCTATGCTGGATGGTTAAATTACCAGAGCCTGAATTCCACAAATGCATCTGATTATCCATTCCAATGGAAACCAGAAAAAGGCCATCTCTAGTGTAATTCAATCCTTGAACAAATCCGGTATGCTTCTCCATTGAGAATAGCGCACTTTTAGCAGCCCGTATATCCCACATGATCAATCTATTATCCATGGAACCTGAGGCCAAATGAAATTCCTGGGATGGGGACCATTTGACAGAGAGAACGGAGGAGGAATGGCTTCTCAGTTCGTTCGTTCTGGTACCGTTCCTGACGTCCCATAAATATACTTCATTTGCTGAACTAGCAACTTGAAACAAAACAAAAAAAAAAATTGTTAAATTTTTCTGTAACTTTTGTTTGAAATAAGATATAAATTTTACACCTGCAACAAGATTATGATGAGAGGCAGTGGGTGACATATGGTGCTGGTAAATGTCTATACTGTCAATGCCAAAACTGTTAATGGGTTTCATTTTGTTCGTGTCCCAGACTATTAAGGCGCCGTCATCAGGACCATCACTGCTGCTTGAAACGAACATGCCTGTGTCGAAGGGGAACCACTGCAAAAATTGAACTCGGTTGAGTGGACAATGTAGATTGCCTGTTTCAACTTTGCCAGTGATGTTGTAGATTCTTTCCTTCTTGTTACTGCTAGAGCTGAACAAATCGTGGATGTGGATGCTGCCATTTTCAGAGCCAGATAGCAGACTATGGAAATGGAATGTAATGAAAATATTATCAGTATAAGCATGTAAAGTTTTTAAAGTAAAAAGTAAAAGCCAAAAGTTATGTGAAACGACTTTCCTGACTTGAAAATCAGATTATTTTTTTTTTTTAAGAATGTGTCAACAATGTTAACTTACTATCTGCATTCCTCTCTGTTGACACTGATGGTGTTGATTGCTCTGTAATAATCAAAAGGCTTTTGAAATTTATCCAGGTTACTTTGGCGAAGAGAGTTGATTCTGCGCGAGGCATTTTGGCGTTCAGCCGTAGAGCCTCTCATCAAACCAGTTCTAACATTTAAAATGGATTCAACAGCATTCATCCTTAGATCTTGTTGTTTCTAAAAAAGTTTTCGCCAGTCCACACGGTGCTCGACAAAACGAACTTTCTTACCGCACACCTCTTTATTATTGAACAAATCCGTTTTGACAGTGTCGTCTGCTCTTTTTCATATCAATATGCAATGCTACATTGTAATTTTTTCCTTCCAAAATTATAGTTCAAATTCAAAAAAAAAACTCTTTACCACTGGACAAAGAAATGTTTTATGACTCTGAATATGTAATTCTTAACCGTGAAAAATGATTCCTGAATTAGAAATCTGTTCCGGCGTTTCGAGTGAAAGCCATCTATTGAGCTTAACAGGCAACAACACACCACAAATCACATTTTACCTCATATCTCATTTTCACCTCCTTAAATCCCTTCGGGAAACTTTTAGCTGCTTCCAACAAAGAACTAACGCACAAGAAAAAAAAAAAGTTTGTATGATGAGAGACAAAATCCTTAATTAAACGACAAACCGGTCTTAAGAGGGACATTTTTTTTCTTAAATTCTCCAATAACAATTCGAAAAAAATTTCCAAGCGAAGAATAGACTATTTCTTATTATTATAGGGAAATTAAAAAGTCTTACAAAGTTGAGTCGTGGCACTTTACTTTGAGATTTGTGAATGTTTTGACGCCTATCTCAATGTGGAGTCCGCCAATTTGAAAAAGATGTGACCCAGGATCACTTGAAATAGCTCGTCCCCTTTTATAAATTTAATTGAGATCTTGTTTTAAATTCCCGACTGCTAGAGTGTCAACACTCTGATGTGAACGTGATGCACTGCGTGAATTATTACGGCTAGGACTTGGGAGTTGGGAGCCTCTCAGCCTCGGAAATCATTTGAAAATAATTAAATTGACCTGGCAACCACTGACCAGCAGACAGCCGTGAGCCCGTTCCAGTTAATCCAGTAGAAGACCCACGAGAAGGCCAGTACCGCAGTACGCCATTTCACCAGTCGAATAATTGGTTAAATAAATTTATTTGGAATCATGGATGGTGGAGTATTCGTCACTACCAAATTTCAACTGGATCTTATCCAGCTAAGTCGTGAACAACTCAGTAAATTGGTCAACAATTCAATCTTTGAACGAGCAGTGATTGGATGCTTTGTCAGAGTAAGTGTCGGATACCACAACTCCCGTCCTCAATACCGTATCGCCGAGGTTCTGGACGTCTGCAAGACCACTAAAACTTATGAATTGGACTGGTTTGGCAAATCCAAGATGACCAACAAGGGGTTGAAGCTTTTACTTGGAGGCCAGGAAATTGTTTACGAGTTAAAATTTGTCAGCAATCAGGTTCTTTTTATTCTTTCTGTCCTATAATTTATCCCAACATTTTACAATTTATTTGTTTTACAGGTGTTCACTCGTCTGGAATTTAAAAATTTGATGGATGATTGTGTGAAATTTCGGACCTCGCCACCGACCTTGGAAGACGTAGCTAACAAGGCCAAAGATATCAACGAAGCTTTAGCTTGTTAAGCAGGTGAACTAAAACATTTAAAATTATGTAAAATTTCTGCTCCGTATTTCTCTTCTTTTATTCGTGCTCTATTTTCAGAAAGTTGCTTCTCACAATAGCACTTTGAAAAAAGCAGCCTAAACTATTCTCTCTAATTTCCATTTCTTCATTTCTAGAAAATTTACTGACAATTTTTTTTAAATAATATTTTATAGTCGGTGTTATGGAGCGGCTTGGTGGACGTCTTCTACCTGATCAGAATGCGTTAGTGGATGATTTTGGCAACAACTAACTTTAAACAAACGGACAAGAAACCATCTTTTTTTCTCCCAATTTTAGCGTCATAATTTTTCCTAAAATTATTTCTCGATCCTGTTTTTCAAGTTATAGCTATGCTATATTTAACAAAGAACTAATAAAAAAAAAAGAGAGATGTGATCTAGTAATTCATAAGGTAGACTCAAGAGGTTTAAAGAAGCTCACACCTTTTTTTTTTAATCTGATCGTCTTTGGATTACTAAATGATCTCTTTTTTCTCCTTTTTGGTCTTGAAAGTAACAGATCTTATTCCCCATCATAATTACATTTATTCCCATTTTTTAAATGAGACTTTTTTAAACAGTTTTCTTTTTACCAAATCTTGCCTTGTCTTTGTGTTAAAAATAATATTTGATGTAATGTGTACACGTTTTCGGCAAGGAGCACAGCACGCCACCTTGAACGATGCAAACAAAGATAAAAGAAATAAATATTGAATTTGATGGCTAATTTGTAACATCTCTACACGAATATTCAAAATAGTATTTGAGAGAGCAGGGAGACATAACATCTCTACACGAATATTCAAAATAGTATTTGAGAGAGCAGGGAGCCAAGAGAGCGGATTTGTCATATTTCTATTGAAAATACTGTGGTCGTCGCAAAATGAATTAAAATTTTGCTTATTATTCTCAAACAAGTTGTGCAAAATTGTCTTTCTTTATATTGTCTCCGAACTTGGCTCAAGTTAATTCTGACTTAAATCATGTTTGTAATGGTAGATGCATACAATAATACTAACTACAAATCGACTGGAACATGCCATTTCGAGGCCAGCCGAGGATGGCTTGCGAAGCGGCAGCTTGGGCCCTCAAACACTGGAGCAGTGGAGCGATGTATCTAATGGGATCGTGTAGTCGACTGTAGGGATTGCTGACGTAAACAGCAGCACTGGGCATATAAATGCATCCGGTTTTTGTTGAATTTAAGTAATTAGTAAACCACCGGAACCGTCATAAACAGACTCTAGGAGCAGAGGGAAAGACTCTGGAACCATAAGACAGGCCCTGAAATAGGGAGGCGTATTATTACAATAATAGCGTAGTCACTCAAGTATAATTGGCATAACCTTCAAGACAGCGGCCTTGATGGTGTAGAGCGAGGAAAGAAACGGGAAAATCAGCAATCACCTCACTGACTTTGACGCACAAGCGAGCTATTCTCAGGCCAGTCCGGTGAATTTCTCGATAAGTTGATAAACGGCGATGTTGGAAGGAGCGCAAACCAGTAAAGAAGAAGCATTGATCCCATTTCCACCAAATGTGACCGTTTAACCGATGCCGGCAGGTCCTTGAATCGATGATAGTGGTCGTTGAACGGTTTGTTGCACAGAAAAGATCTACACAACAAATTATCAAACAATTAATATAATTTGACAACTGGTTATTCAGTTTTTCTTTAGACGAATCTGAGAAACGATGGAGCTCCGGAGGATGAAGAGCAAAAAAGTACTTCAATAAGTGGAGATGAAATACAATATTCCGTGAATCAACAAGTGATGGTAGATGTAGGTCGATATAGGCTGCTCTCGTCACCAGCAAATTTGCAATAGGTTGACTGTTTTCTACGTTTTGATTTATATTAATTACCTCTGAATGATATAACATAGAAAAAGTACGGAACTAACCGATCAAAAAAAGTAGCTTTCCAAACAAATTCAATCAATATATTGCTGGAGCAAGAAGTCAGTAGCCATGCCTAATTTTCCAGCTCTGACCCAACTGCTTCTCCATAATTGTCGAGATAATAACATGTCTAAAACCATTCCATAAAATGTGAAGATCGCAAGGATAGCGTAAGGGCCTCCATGCATCAATTTCATAACTAGAATGAAGCGATTCTATAAAAGCAATTTTTAAAAATCAAAAATAGTTCAAGTGCCGTTAATTTTTTATTCAATACCAAAGTGCGCGACGTTTGCGTTCATCTTGTTGAAGCCTACATTTCATCGAACGTGAACGTCAACTTGTGAGTGGGCCTCTTCGACACGATAATCATAGTCGACTTCCAAATTCACTATCGGTCCAACAATGTTTAGGTACTGAAAGCCATCCTCGTAGCGAAGCAGAATATCGTGTAGTTCTTCGTCGACTCCTGGACGTTCTTCAATATTTTCTTCAAAATTGTCTTTCCGCACCTCTTCCATGCGGTTCAGCTACTGGGCAGTCAACTGGCCCGCTCTGATTTGCTCGGCCTCCGATGGGTTCCTCACCAGCAAGCAGAGAAAGCTACGATCGGGAATCAATGTTGACTTCGATTGTACGTCAGTATCCCTGTTATTAAAAAAGAATATGATAAAGAGACCAAGATATCTGTGAAAGAATTTAAGAGTTGGAACCAACCAGTTTATATCGTCCTTAAATGATGACTGAGCAGCATATGGTTAGTGAAATAGTAGTAGCACAACTCAATCAGCTTTGGCTGGCAATATAAAGTCAATACAGAAACATTATTCACACCACTCGAGTAATATTCAAATACTGTTTCCCTAGTGGTCCATCGTGATAAAGAGTAATCTCCTGACTATAGCAAAACAAAGTGACTCTTATCTTTCTGTATTTCTTATCACGTTATCCCTATCAAAACGTTAAATACTTAACAATAAAGAAAAATAAAGTAACGCAGCATTTACAAGACAAGATTAGGTAAGAAGAAAACCCGTACGTTGAAGTCTACCTTATACGAGAAAATGCACTTGAAGGGCGCAACTTTGCTTAAAATGGGGGAGGATGAAGTTAAGAAATGTCCACATCAAAATGGAAAGATACAGGGAGTGATCATTAGGTAATTCGAGGACATCGGAAACGATAAAGGAAAAAAAGTATGAGCTTTTTTAAACCCCTCGTTTCTTCATTTTTAATTCCTAGATTCAACCCTTTTTGTTCTTTAAATTGGACTCTTCGTCAATCGTGTGTTAAAAAAGAAGCAGAAAGTAATATAGTAGTAAAAAGTTAGGATGCAGAAAAGTAGAGTGAAAAAGGATTCTGAGAATTGTTTGAAGGCCATCTTCAAATTATCCACCGACGCATATTGATCAGGAAACTTCAGACGTCGTGGTGGCCTCTTCTTCACTCAACAACAGCAACTATAATTTTAAAAAATAATAATTTAATCAGTTGTTGACTCAAGAACCGTGTACCAATGGAAAACTACTGCTTTCAAAGTTGTAAGAGAGAAAAATCTTTTCAGAAGAGGAAAGTGAATAAATTAAAATTCTCGTATCAACTCAAACTTTTAAAAAATCCCCAAACCAAAAACTTTGTCTTTCAAATAATTTCAAGAAAATAATAGCACATTATAGTATTTTACCAATGCTCAACAGCCGGGCGAGAAGAATCCCTTTTAGATCCCAAAGCGGCCGGTTTCTGGGAGGCAGCATTTCCGCTTTTCTTTGGAGCAGTGGGTTTGGCTTCCTCATCGTGTTGGCAGTGACCATCTTTCTCCTTGAATAATAAAAAATATAAAACAGTAAATTAGAATCCACCAATTTCTAAAATATTTACTTTTACTACCTCTTTCGTAGCTTCGGCCTTCACTTCACGTATCGTAGCAGCTTTGGCATCTTCCTCGACCGAGTCGCTGCCATGGTCATTTGAGCTCTCATTCTCCTCCTAGTTAAAATGAAGAATTGGTTTCATAAATTCATACAAAATTCACTTTACAAAGAGAAAACAAAATTCTAAAAACACTAAATCTGATTTGCAGCCACCATTTCCCCGTAACAGGGGCAGTTAAGATAGCCACTAAATATTCGAAGTCAGCAGCTCCAACGACCAATCAATCACCCATCCACCAGTTCTTTAGCTTATTACTGGGCAAATGCTTTCGTCGCTGCCATTCGCGCTTGATCAATTCGGATGGCAGTAGGTGAAGTTTATACAATTTCTAAATATAAAAAGAGAGAGAGGTTGCACCAAAAAGAAAGAACGAAAATATAAATCAAAAGGGAATAATTATGTATTTTTATAGGCGTATTATACCATCGGAAGTAATGCAGTAGTTGATCACCAACACATCTAGTAGCTCGACCGAGATCCGCCGAGATGGTGAGTTGCGATGAGTTTCGCGTAGCGTCGTTGAATGAGTATCCGGAGAAGATGTCCTCCTTCCGTAAGTACTATTGTGCTGATCCTTGTTGACAAAATCAAAGGATGTAGGGCGACGATGCAGACCTCTGCGACACGGCGTGAAGCTGGTAGTTTTCGAACTGTTCGAGACCATTAAAAGTTCAACTACTCCTCTTACAAAAACAGGGATGAAAGTTATCCATTGGATCGACGCTCCTCAGTCGTACACAATCGTGAACCCCATCTAGAGATATGGTGTCTGAGAAGGATTATCTAGCCCAGTTTGAGTCCAGCGAGTAATCTAGTTATAAAGAAAAAATATTTCACAATAAATCTTTAATGAGGGCATTAATGTAACAGATAGAAAGAGAGAATCACTGGTGAGGAACAAGTAAGATTATAATAGAGAGATAAAACTAGTAAACTACGCACATAGTGATTAGAATTAGGGGATTGTAAATATATAAAGACGTAATTAAGTGATCAACAGTTTCACGACAAAGGCAAAAAGCAACATGAATGCCATTTTTTTTTTTTTTATACTTACCAAACGATCTACAGGAAGAGTTTTGTAAGACGGAAAACGGCCCTTGAGGGATGGCGAGCCAAAGCGGATTGTTTTAATCGGCATAACAGAGGATAGTGCTGCCGTATCCGTTGCCAGATTGCCGGCCGTCTGATAGTGCTTCAAATCTGCTTGATTTGCTCTACTGTTGGTCGTCGGTATTACCTGGAGTTTACCGGAATCGTCTCCATCTCCCATCGATCTGCTGCCACCAACAGCTCCTTCATCGTCTCGAAGCTCTGCTTCTTCTACTTCTTTGGCAGAAGAATGGCCTTCTTCCTCTTCTTGTCGTTCGTTATTGCTGACGCACTCTTTGTTCGTTTCAGAAACGAGAGTTTTGTTACGAGGATGAAAAGCGGAAGCGTACGAGATTTCTAAATGCCGTTTTCGATGTTGAGATTCATCGGAGAAGGTCACAGCCGCCAAATTCCTATTTAATGAAAAGTTAAATAAATGAATCGCATAAAATAGAAACAATTTGTTTTACTTGTTTAGGGCAGCCATTTTCTAGTTGTTGGTCAAGATGGAATACGGATCCGAGCTGGATGGAGAGAGGACTTTGACGGATGGTACAACTGTTCGTGAACGACGCTGGTGCTGATTATGATGATCCAGAGACTTATGGGAGCCAATGTCCTCTTCCAGTAGGGGCAGCAGCTTGCCAGCTTCGTTGTTGTTGGGCATGGGGGAACTAAAGGCGCACACGCTTCTTCGGACTTGGGACATTAGAACATCCGATGTGGTCCAGCAGGAACTGGTTGCAAGGTGTTGTTGCTGTTCCAGATTAATTTGAACCGCAACGTTAACAGTCTAATTTAGAAAGATAAACGATTTCTCTTTAAAAATGCTTTCATAACTTTCGTAAGACTTTGAAAGTGGGTAGTTAAAACATATATAGACTAGTAGTATACCTCTGAATAGCGACACAAATCGCCGCATTCGATAACGTTTGCTAGAGCAGCTGGACCGCACTTGCACAACGAAATCGTCTCTCTTCAAAGTACCGGTTTCCGTGTCGAGAGAGCATCCTCTCTTCTTCTCCATCAGAGGTAACAGCCATCAAATCCCTGAAAGTTATTAAACATAATATTGCAGTAAATTAAATGGATAGAATCAACATCACTTTAGTATACTTGTTTAGGGCAGTCATTTTAGAGTGGTTGGTCAAGATAGAATGCGAATCCAAGCTGGACGGAGATTGTGATTTTCGTCCTCATTCCCCCAACGTCATATTGAATGATCTTTTGAAATGATACAAAGGACTAATTTATCCTAAATAGTAATGTAACTGTCCGCTTATTCTGTGTTTTACGATTCAAACAGTTTTGTCACGCCAAGTCCAAATACTATTTTTGCCTCCCTTATTAACTTTTTTTTAGAAAATAACTATTCCCGAGGAGTAAAAATAATTGAAAAAAGGTTTAAAATCATATTCTTCTGAGTCACATTGTAGGACAAGAAACACGGCGAAACAAACAGAAGTTAGGGAGGCTAACATTGTTGTGGAGATTTCCGAAGCAACTCTAAAAACAATCATAATCGCGTTTTGGAACGAAAAAAAAATCTGAATTTAAAATGAGAAATGGAGAAAAGTAGATTAAGATTGGTTGATGATTTTCTTGACCATCCGTCGCATTTTACGGAATGCGTCAGGAGCGCTCTCAAAAATGATGGATTCCTGCGGGAATCTTTCACGTAATTCGGCACGATCCTTCTTCTTTTTCAACACTCTCCTGTAGATGGATGGGTGCGATGTTGGAGGCCATTCATGATCAAGATCCACTTCAATAATTGTTTTCTATGAAAAAAAAAATTGGAAAAAAAATTAAAAACAGGCTAGATTTTACAATTACATTTTGATCTCTTTAAATAATAATAATATTTAAATTGTGTGTGTATTTAAATACCTCGTCCAGTTCTGGGAAATGTATTCCTTCCAATCCTGCTCTTCGTTGTAGATTGTGTCTTCCAACAACCTGGAGATGAGTAGGGCTCATACTTCCGGCCACTTTGATAGAGTGGTGGTTCCAGTGAAGGCTGAATTTCTCCAAAGCAGCTTTCATCAAATGCATATATAGCACTGATGAAGACAGTAGATGTCAACTGGATCACTACTATCAAGCACACCTTTCTGCTCTAGCTCCCTGTGAGAAAAAAAAGAACCATGAAATGAAAATGCAATTTTTAAAACAGATTAGAATTGATGCATTATAAGTATACTTGAAGGTCGTTTTGTAAGGTTGAAGGCATGAGCGCATAACCTCAATCCAAACACGTCGAAGTCGACTCATTCTCCCACTTTTAGGATTTTGAATCTTATCCACCACATCCGGCCGATTGAGATCCATAAATTCCACAACGCCAGCAGTTTCATCGCTTGGATCGCACCTTATAAAAAGAAAAAAACATTCGAAACAATTCCAATTTGAATAACTACTTATTTAATAAGTAACAAACCGAACGGCAACGGGAAGACCTTTAACTTCGACGCCTTTCCGGAAATAAGAGAGGACTGTAGCTGCATCGTTAGAGGCGGTTGGCTCCATGTAGAGAATATACCGAGAGTATACGTCGATTCCCCCATGTACCCAAAAGCCCCATCTTTTATAATTGTTTTTATTACTTCGTGCTATTGGATATAGTTGGTTAATCATACCTGGATAGTTTATTGAATACTCCAAAGTCAGTGAGGGATAGTGGAGCAAGGACATTGTCAGGACTATCCAGTTCCAGAACATCTTTAGAGAAGTAGTCAGTTCTGAGGACTCTCCTCAGAGTATGAGGTTTGAATTTGGGTTTCTTTGCCTCCGTGCGCTCAATTTCAACTCCTGGAAGTAGATGTTTAAACAATGCATGATGAGAATGAATAGTCAATAAGCTTATGGACTTACCAATAATTTTGTACTTGAAGCCTTGAGGAGAGATATCCATGGCTTGCAGTGTTTTTTGCACCTTTCTTATGGAACAGCCAAAGTAATCAGCAATATCCATGGCACTATATTTTTTCTCTGTGAAAGAGGGAAATTATCAAGGTGTTGATTAGAAAATGAATTTAATATTACAATCGTGGGAATTGCGACTCCACTTACTAACAAGATTTAATAGCTCATCTTTTGGTATGGGTTCTCTCCTACGAAGTTTATGAGGGGGGCCATTTTCATTCTCAGAGCGCTTGTTTTTGAAAGGTTCCATACCACCAATGTAAAATGTGTGTTAAATCAATCAAACGGTTTAAAACAGTGAATGAAAAATATTAAAATATTTTAAATAAAAAGGAAACAGAAAAAGCGTGCGTGCGATATCATCACAACAGTATTAGCAGACGAAAAGCATTTTGCAATTTAGGTCCCCGTAATGCCATCTGGTGGCCGGTATAATGGAGGGAAATATAATTTAATCCGCCAATTATGTGCTAATACCTTGATCGAAATTGTTTTATTAATATCGTGGTAGAATTCTTATTAGCTATTAAACAATAGGCTGCATCGACTGAGATGAAGAGCTAAATAAATAAGAAATTCATATGGTGGGGTAAGTACGCGTATTTCGTGCAATTCGTACCAGTACAGCCGTTAAGATTTCTGGGACTTCACGTAGAGGACATTACGCAATGCAATGCTCGGATACGTAAGGAGATTGTCAATGCCATTGCTCGCGTGTGCTAGTATATTAAGCCGCTACTTTTTTACGGCTGTTATTGTCCATGGTAGAGGCCTAAAAGACCGGGGTACCCTTTTTCCGAGCCTTTTTCGATGTCAACAAACGCTAAGGCTCACTACATTACGGCAATGATAAGCGACGTTAACACTTTACAAAAACAGGTAGAAGGTAAACGTTCACTAGGGACCATATCGCTCCTTGTTACTCGGGATGCTGAGTGTAGAGTACCGCACAAGCCACTGCGGAGAAACCCAAAGAGGATAGAAGGAGAAGAGAAGTGTAAATTTCACTAGGGCATCCCCTGCACACACACACACAAGTCCCGCTTGCGAAAAAGGAGAAAGTGAGAGAATGATTTAGTAAAGTATTTATTTTTTAGCGAGAGCTCCACTTTTTTTTCTATCACCACGAACATTCTTTATATATTCCGCTGAATTTTTAAGAGCTTTGAGAGGGGTGCTCCTTGTATTATGTTCCTCTATTTAAAACATGGTTGGGATATTGGAACTGTAACAAAACTTTGTTTCCTTCACTGGCGCACTAATTTGTTTGGCTATCTCACGAGGGATACGTGTCTCATGACTCCCGAGCTCTTGCTTGCTAGCCAATCGAAAAAAAGTACAAGAAAGAAAGTTGAGACCGCGTCGATTCAAAATCGGCTGTATTATAACCCTCCTCTGTGGTACACTGATTTAAGTAACCTCAGCTACGAAATAAAAGAAAATGGGAAGGGTGCTAGAGTCAGGTGAGCGATAAAAAAAAATAGATGACGTGAGATGGTCGCGGTTAGTCATCTAGCAGTATGCCGACGGGCGAGTGGCCACTCGGCCCAGTGCCGACTCGCTGAAGCAGTTAGCAGTGGTCTCTTATGCTTCGGCGACAGAAGCAGTGTTGTTGTGATCCCAACAGAAAAAGAGTAACAGCCACTCATGGAAGAGGTCTAGGCCGTCGCCGTGATAATAGGAAATCGATTTTATGTTACTGAATTTTTTTGGGGCCTATTTTTAAAAGTTACAAAACAGCATAACTTTTCAAACGTTTTCCGCTGCGGGTACTGGAATGGCAATGGCGTTACACCTCTTCTTCAGCCGCCTAAAATTGTGATGAACGCTGGGAGCTCTTTAAAATCATGCGTACCGGCAACTCTTTTTGAGCTGCTGAATGCAAGCCCTCCTACAAGTCGTATACGAACTCAAATGACCAACCACTTCTCCCCACCCAAGAAAACGCATCTTGCTTGCCATAAATCATCAGGTTTCCACTTTTAAATAACTGCAGCGTTACATCATCTTGAGAAAAAAGAAACTCGAGAGAGAAAGAAATCGCAATCTGCCATCACATCAAAACTGGGAGCAAGTGGCTAAAGTAATCACACTTCGCAGCGTCTCTGCTACGCATCTTTCTCATTGAAAAAAGTTAAACCATGATGTAAAAATTCTTTTCTTCACTACCCGAGCAGAAATTGTGCGGCTGAAAACGCGGAATATTCTGGGTTATTTATCGCTTTTTGCGACAAAACCGCGAATTTAATTCCGGAATAAAACTCCCTTGTTCACGGCAAAAAACCCATATATTCCCGACTTTAATCGCATTTCAAGCGCAAACCGATTTTTACTAAAAATAAATGAACTGAGTACGATTTGCGATTTCATTCGAGATATTATCCCGGCTTTGGTATCGCGATTTTGTTGAAGAAAAAAAAGGTATATGGAGGGAATTCCCTCCCGCCTCACAGAAGTCCCTTTGGGTTTCTCCCTCATGCTGCTTTATTTATTGAACCGGAGTATGAAATGAAGGTTACTTTTTATTTTTAATACTTACTTTACCTGGAATCGATCACTGGAACCTTGGAACTGAAGCCGGAGACGCTAACCACTCATCCACAATGGAATTGAGACTGAAGAGAAAAAATAGCAATACTATACCCACATCCAAATACTTCTTAATCTCTTATTCGCTTCATACAACCTGCAGATTTTTTCCCGTTTTACTCTTTAGTATTAACTTGAACCGCGAACCACGATATATAAAACGATTTAATTTAGTTTTAAAATCGTTTTATATATCGTGCGCGAACTATTTACAATAAAAAAAAATGATATCCGAAAGCGTACCCAAAGGATACTGTACCAAACGCAGAGGTGATAGATTGTGAAACTCAAATAACGGTAAAAAAAAAGATAATAATGACGCTTGTTTCAGCATTTTTAATTTACCCACCAAAAAAAAAAGAGTAAGACATACATCAGAAATAAAAAGATCCATTAATTTTCTTTATATTGAAATGCAGTTATCTGTATAGATGAATAAATAAAATCTCAATTTTCAGTTTCATTCATCTAGAGTGCAAGCGTTTTACAGAGAAGGCCACAAAATTCTGTGATTTATTTGCAGTTTAAATGCGATAAATTTTTTTTTCTTGAAAAAAAAGTTTAACATTTTTTGGGATATAGAAATTCAGGTATATTTGAGGTATGTTCCCAGTTTTTCATCTGTGGAATGGCAGTATAGAAAGAGCCATAGCATCTGCGATTTAATTCCAGTTTAAAAGAGATGTATATCCTTTATTCTATACACTTTCTTTTCAGATTTAATATCGCGGATAAAAAGCGGATAATGTGGAGATTTAATTCTGTTCTAAGCATGAAAACTATATTTTTTAAGTGCGCTACAAAAACTTACTTTTCCTGGAAATAAATCGGGTTTCTTAAAACGAATCGCAGGTTGGCCGCACAATTTCTGCTCGGGTATGGTTAAACGACTGCAGTCGCAACGGCTATTCTAATTTCTACCAGCCGTAGTATACATCGCATCAAGCATGCAGTTCACTAGCCGCACCTTTTTGTGAAGCTTGGTTGGAATACTTGTGGTAAGTGGCGCTGAACGGCCGTGAACAGCTGATCTGCTGAAGGCGTCGACACTCCTCGACAGAAGCTTCTCACTCGGCGTCTCTATTAAACTGTAAAACAGTAAACTTCAAACTAGAAGTTAAAAACCACTTGAAATCCATTAGACTTTGTGAAATTTGTTTGGAAATGGCGCCTGCTAACCAAGAACTGGTGGTATTTACATTTTTAAAATATAATAACAAAGGAGAAATACGTGCCAACACACGGTTGCTCATTCATAAGCATTCTCTATGTGACGAGTTGGAAATTGGAATACATTTTTTCATTGTCACTTTTCAGAAACACTTGTACGAAGGTGTGATTAAGGATGTCGTCAAGGGACTTCGAGGATCGTTTAACAAACGACTTTTGATGAAATTGCAACAGATTTGGGAAAACAAGCTGGCTGCAAGCGAAGCCCTTGAACCGGTGCCAGATACTCCTGAGACAAGCCTCCACAATCAACTGACTCGGCGTAAGAAATTTGGTTCATTGTCAGCCAGGATGCTTCGATCACAGCCTGCTGCTTCAGGTAAACCATATTAATAGCTGCTTTAAATAAAAGTTTCATTTATGTTTTTAAAAACAAAAGGCGGACCAGCTCCTACGTATACGTATGCTTCTGCTACGCCGGCTGCTGCTTCAGCTGTGAATATGGTTGAGATTCGAATCACTGTGCCCTCAAAAACTGAGTCTGAAAACACTACTCCAAAGACCATCACTGTTCTAGTTCCAGAACATGCTTTAGAAGGTTACCATCATGGTTTATAAAGCACAAATTCTTCATTGAATAACGTGGGTTTGATTTCAGGTGGAACTGCGGGACCAAAACTGAAGAAAATATTTCGTTCTCTGTCAGTGACTTCTGCCCTTGCTCTACCAGTTGAAATTGCTACAGTATTGCTGCAGCAGCACATCATCACCGCATTCCACGTAAAACTTGATTTAATTTAAAATTGAATGATGAAAGATCTGAATCCTTATTCTCTTTCCGTAGTCAAGTGCACCTCGAAGCGCATCAGGAACGATCAATAGCGTTCCGCAGGTTGATGGTCCCGGTGATTCGGATGAAGAGGATTATGATGAAGAAGAAGAAGAGCTGAGCGAAGGGGAAGAAGAGGAGCAGGACGACGGGGAAGACGACTACCTTGATGACGACCCTCTCAATTCCGATGATGATGTGTCCAAAGATGATTTCTACAGCGAAACTGACACCATCGAGACTGCAAATGTTGTTTTCTGCCAGTTTGAGAAGGCAAGATTGAGCGCTAGATCTAATCTAACACGGCTTTTACCATCTATTTTCTCTTTTGCAGATTGTCAGAGTTCAAAACCGTTGGAAGTTTCAGCTCATAGACGGAATCATGAACATCAACGGCCGTGATTACTTTTTCCAGAAAGAAAACGGTGAGGCCTTATGGTGATTGCCTGATGAGAATTATTGATTGTCAAACATCCTAAAATCGATGGGGTAAAAAAGAAATCCAAGTTTTCGGAATGGGTGTGTTATTGTCGTATTTTCTCTCCTCGTATTAGCCCCTTTTCTAGAAACCAAAACGCATTTTTTTCTCCTCTTATTTTAGTTCTGTACGCGGAAGTTTCTGTTTGCGAAAATTCGCTAGAAAAAAATACAAAGAATTCCTCTTGTTTGTAAATCTTCTTTCTCGCTCGTTTTGACTATTCTTGATTAAAACTGAAAAAAATCAAATTCATTCTTCTTTTGTCATGCCGAAGAAGTGGGATTTTGGCAAGAAAGACATTCATGTTAACGTCTAGAAAAGATCTCAGTAGTCAGTATATCATGAACACCAAGCACATTTAAAGAGAACTGCCACAAGTTAAGAGAGGTCTGTTTGAACTGGAGTAATTGTATCAACGTTGCCGCATTATTGAATTAGATATGAGCAAATCCCGCGGAATGGCTAATTCTGTTGAAGAGAGCATCTGAGGTGTGAACATTCACATACGGCAGGTAGACAGCTGGATGTACCTAAGCAAGCATATGAGGGACGAGGGGGAGCGGTACACAAGAAAGAAAACAAATTGGGGCCAATCGAATGTAGCTGTAGAGACCATGGTTGCGTCTATTGACTATATGTTCGCTCCGTCCCCAATGTATAGTCCTCTACTTAAGGCTATAGATTTACTTATTGCGCATCTTTTTAAGCCCTTGAAACAATTAATTGCCATTAAGATCGGCAAGTTTTGTCATTATAAAGCAATATTAAAATCACTTTCAAGTCTGGACCATGTCAAGGGACGATGCGTGGTAGATGAGCTGAAACAAGAATTCCTCTCACATTGGAGAACAGGTAGATTTTATGTGCGTTTACATGGTACACGATCAAGTTTGTTTACCTTATTAACAGGTATAATAACAATTCAAAGGCTGAAGGGAGCCTTGGGCGCTTGTTGACATCGAAAAAGAGTACCTGGGTCTTGTAAGCCCTTTAGGGTTAATTAAAGCCATACCAATAACAAAGCAGCGGCGAGGTATTACATAATACAAAATCACGCACGGGCAACATTTCATCGGCAAACGGTAATATTGCCGGATATCCGTAACTCGTTTTTGATTCTTGGACGTTAAAGTGAATATAAACTCAAATTTATAAGCCTTGCGTGAGCCGAGAAAGGCTCGTAATCAATTTAAATTAAAATCGACCTGGCAACCACTCAATAAAACCGCCGTCACGCCGTGAGCTGAATCAGCTGACAGCCTTATTACTCACTCTCTTCCTCTGCTCTTCCTTGAGATCGTAAGAGAGTGCTCGTGTCGTGACTTCAGTAGTTTATTGCACAACTTCCGTGAATCAGAAAGAAAATTGTACTAGTTTTCTCTCCTCAGTAAATTTGTCTGAGTCTTTAAAGTACAATACTGTCTCTTGAGCTACAAAAATGTCAGACAGTGATGAAGATGACATCACTAGTTCAGATGAGGAGATTTTGGTAAATATACTTTTTCAACAGTTAACTTTTAGTGGCCTATGAAATATCAGATTGGTTTGTTGAATGAAAATTCTTATAAATATATTTGTGTGTGTGACATTTTGAATAGCCTTGAATAATGAAAGTTACCAGTTTTAGAATTCTTCATCCCTCAAAATACTGTGTTAAGTCTGCCTCTGTAGTCCCATGCATTCTCATAATTGTCATTCATTATCCCTCTTTTAAGTGTTGTAATTTTTATTGTTTCATGCAGATGGTGCAGCAGAGTAAGCGTCAGAAGCAATCTGGAGCTGAATTTATCCTGGGAAAAGCTAAAGTTACCGATGATGAAGACAGTCAGGAAGAAGAACTGGACTACGAAATGGATGAAAACTTTATTGATGATGAAGATGTGACTGATAATGAAAACAGTGAGATCCATGTTCGTCAGCAGCTTCAAGCAGCTAGAGTGCCGAATGAGCGTCCAACACCTCTGCAGCAGCTATTGCAGTAAGTATAGCATCTCTGCTACAAATAAATGCTTTTTAATACACGTTATAAGATATAGATTTAATTATTTTACAGGAACATCAACCATTTAAATGAAGATGAAATAGATGCGCGTTTCCATTATGATTCCGACGCGGACGAGACAGTAGATGAGTCTGAATCATCTGACGAAGATGAGGACGAAACAGATGAGTCTGAATCACCTGACGAAGATGAAGACGAGACGAATGAAATGGCTAAAAAGGAGTTAGAACCAACCAACAGGTAAATTGTTTCAATTATTTTAAAACTCACATGAATTAACTTGACTCATTTTCTCAATTTAGAGATCCAAAGCTATGGCTTGTCAAGTGCCAAAGAGGAAAGGAGAAACAAACTGTGTGGCTCTTGAGGAACAACAAACCGCCGCAGATCATATCCGTGGTCTCGCCTGATAATCTCACGGACTTCATTTATTTAGAAGCTTTCGAGGAAAGAGACGTCAAAGATGCCATTGAAGGCATAAAAAGCCTTGAGAAGGGATACCACGAAAAACTTTTGAAATACGAACCCCTGGAACAAATGCCCCGCGTTCTGCGCGTTACCAAGACAGAGGGCAATCTCAGCAATTTGAAGCCTTTTTCTTGGGTTCGTCTTCGTCTGAGTAAAAAACCGGCCAACTACGAAGGCGATCTTTGCCAGGTCATCTACAATTGCGTTAAGGAGAAGAAACTTCTTTTGAAGTTGATACCACGCGTGGATCATATCACGCCCCGATGGATGAACAAGAGTATGGCCCCCAAGAAGATCCGGCAAGAGCAAAAAAGACTTGACGTGCAACAACTCGGTCTTATTGGTAAACGAATTGATTTTACCGACAAAAAGTTTATTCGATTTGAACTCAAGTGGTACTCGAGAGAAGGGTTCCTGTATGCTACATTTCCCTACAAATCAGTCGAGGGTGAAGTGACGCCTTCCTTGGCTGAAGAGATGGAATTCTTGGACGGTGATGATGAAGATCTGCATCTCGCTGTAAGTACTAACTATGCTTATTTACCAAATCCAAATCACTTAATGCCATTGTGTTACTTTTCAGTTTGAAGTTACATCTGGCCTTCCCGGAAGGTTTGTGTACGATGGGATCCACGTTGAGGAAGAGAGAACTCCTGTGATGCCGCCCGTGCTTCAGAAAGAGTCTGCGGCTAACAAAGTGAAAACGAATTTCGCGGCTTCAACGAGCCAATCCACCGGGAAGAGCACAGCGGTCTCCGTGGGCCAAAGGGCACCGTCTACTTCAAATCATCACAGAGGAGGAGGACGTGGTGATGGCCGAGTTGGTGGTTGGTCAAACCGTGGATATCTTATTGGAAAACGCGTATCCGTGACCCGCGGAAACTACAAAAGTAGAGTTGGCACAGTCAAGGTAAATTAAGTCAATTTCATGTCATGTATCATACTCAAAAGGTTTCATAAAATGTTTAACTTATTCTTGAACACGGTTTTTAGCGCATCGTGGGTTCCACAGTTGAAGTACAACTTGATTCTGAAATCGGGCTGAGGTCATTCGATCGCGATCACGTAAGAGTCATTGAATCTGTCGCTGCTGGTTCCCGCACGCCTCTCTACGGAGCTATGACCCCTCGGCACGATGACACATCTACTCGTCACTATGCCGATAATGGAATGACACGCGAATCCCGTGGCTCTCATTCGGGTGGTACTCGTGATCCCACCGTCTCATCGAGCGTCTCATCAACTTCCTCTCCACGACTCTTCGTATTCGGACACAAGAATCCTACGAGTCACAATTCTATGAATTCAGGAACCGCTCCTCCGTTGGATTCATCGTCACCGCTTTCTTCTTTTGGTGAACTAGGCCGCGGAACCTCCTACGGTGCTAGCTTCGGCTCCCGCACGCCTGTGCATGGCTCACCTAATCGTCACTTTGGTGGGATGACACATGGATCTCGCAGTGGAGCTCAGTCTAGTCGTCCTTGGTATGAGGCAACGGCCAACACCTCTTCACGCACGGTCAACGCAAACGAAGAGTCGGCCAATGGAAATGTACCGATACTTGGAGCCGGTATTGACAATCGCTCCGGCCGGGACTGGTATACGACGGGCATTCTAGTTCAATTCAGGCAACGTTCGAAAAATACGAATCAAGTAAGAAAATCTATTCATGACATAATGATATGCCGTTTCTTAAACATGGTTTCCTTTTTTACATTTTAGGTTGGCGTCATCCGAGGAATGTCTGGTGCAGTTGCCACCGTTTTCTTGCTCTCTGATCGACGAGTCGTCACTATTGCTGGCGATCTATTGGAGCCCGTCGTTCCTGATCGCCTTGACCGCGTCAAGATCATACGTGGAGACCAATTCCGGGGCGAAACTGGCGCACTGATTCAAGTAGATCAGCAAGAAGGCCGAGTGAAGATGGATTCATCAGGCAAAGAGAAGATGTTTCAGCTTAGTAACCTGTGCAAGATGCCGGAGCATCGTGATATTTAGAGAGTAATTGTTTTGGCCTGTTTGGAAATTATATCCTGAGAGTTGACATATCGTTTTATTGTCGGAAAGTGCGACGAGGAGTCACGCAGTATCCATCGGAGCTTCCGCTTTAAAATAATAACATTATACTAATGTTTTTCTTCCTATGAAATTTTCTATTGCTACTTTTTCCTTCGTTCGTTCTCTATCGCTAAACTATTGTCAGCAACTCGGTCCCATGTTTTCTTATTCGTTCAAAATACAACGGGCGTGTATCTTTCGAATCGATTTGTGGTGAATTTTCCACACTTCTTTTCTTTTATTCTTCTTCCTTTTTAGTTTGTTCCCAATAGTTTTCGTTAAAGGGGAAAGAAGAAAATTGTTCCTTTCATTCTTCCGGTCAGGTAAAAGTTATTAGTCAGCTAGAATATAGAAATGAAAATAAAGGTGATAATGTTTACGCCTTGCGTGCGTGAAACACATTATCTAATAGACGATCACGTTTGCGATTTGTGTGTGTAGCAAATATTTTCCTTTTACATTCCTGATGGGAGAGGTGTCTCTCAACATTTTCAAAGATTTTTTCTGCAGCGTTATTATTATAGCGAGGAGTGAGATGACTTCTCTCTCCTCGATTATAGTGCCAGCAGGCGTATTTGTTAAATCTAAAAACAAAACCTAAATGATTATCAATTATAAGATGAATTCTTGATCATCACGAACTTGTAAGGCAAGAATTAATGCTCTTTCAATTTTGGATATAACTCATTTTTCAAAGAAATAAATAGTTACAGGAGCCAAGAAATATAAAATTTAGTTTCTAATTTCTATAATTGTTTTTCAAATGAAAAGGGGTTGCTGAAACCATGAACCACGCCTCGCTCATTCTGCCGTTCGGCGTCGTCCGCCCTTTAGTTACTAGCCAGTTGTTTGTTGTTGTTGCTACGAAACTGAATGACAGCTGGCTGCCTGTTCTGTAGTGGACTCGCAAATCGTTTTTCTTCTTGAATTTAAATCAGATTGCAGCAGTTCGTGTGTGTTGGTGCCCGTTCGCACGAGTCGAAACGTGATCGCGTAACTTGATAACAGTTTTACCTGAATCTTGATTATCGTACTTTATTTGGCAGTCCTGTGTGAGAGATACTAATCCCGTAAGGTATACTGTCTCATGGGTTTTTCTATTGGATAATACGCCATTCTCATTTAAACAGTGGTTCTTGGCTATATAGGAATTTTTATTCATCACCATGGATATCCACATCCCTCCAAGTCTTGAGGATCTTTGTTTTGGTGTGGCTTTCAAAGAGCTTTTAGCCACTATGAATCAGAGCTACGATCAGATTCAAGAGGAAGCTTAAACCATGAACCACCCCTCATCCTGACGTGCGCCGTTCGCGCTCTTTGTTGTTGTTAAATATCTCCCTGCGACAGCTGGTCAAGTTATTAATTCCGGTAGGGCACTACCGTAACCATAAAGTCGTGATTCTTGAATCTTGCATTGTGCTAGCCATTGTGTGTGATGTGAAAACTGTTTAACGTGACTAATCTAGTACTTTACTTAGTTTTCTATCTTGGTTTTTCTATTGATAACGCCATTCGCTTTCAAACAGAGTTTGATTTATCTCAAAGTGAGCATATAAAACATGTAAAACCGTGTAAAATATTTGTTGCTAATTAATAATTTTTCATCTTGATAGGAATATTTGTTTATCATGGATAAACTTTACATTGTAACAAGTCTTGAGGATATTTGTTTTGATGTGTCTTTCAAAGAGATTATGGCAACTTTGAATCAGTGCTACAATCAACTTTCAGAAGAAAACAAATCCTCAGAGTATTCCCAGTCAAAAAGTGAGGAGTTGGTCAGACTTCTTAGGGGCCGTCTAGATCAGCTTTTAGTGGGAAAAGTCAGCAAAGAAGTCAGGTATCGGTCCTACATCAATATTAATTTTCCATGCATATTTTCAATAATTTAGTAAATGTTGGTTGTTTTTTTTTTCAGAGAAAAGTATGCCAAGAGATTCTATGGCATTCTTTCAAATCTCGACGAAATAAATCAAATTGATGCCTGGCTATTTTTGGATGCCGTACTGGACGCTACTTGTACGGAGTTGGACGTCTTCCTTCCCGGTGATGCACCGTGCTCCAAGCTGATGTCTACCATTGTCAAGCGGTCTCCTCTTCTAAAGGAGTTAACAATCAACTTTCTCGCTACTACTAGGCCTACTACTAGTTCTCCCTTCCCCGGGTCCGGTCACGTTCGAGCGCTATCATGTTCTTACGACAGAAAAGAAATAATAGAGGATGTGATTATGCCCCTTAATTCGCTTCAACATTTGACACATCTATCCCTCCTTGATATCAACGGCGATGCAAGATTCACAGCACTGTGTCTGATTGGAAAGGCATGTCCTTCAATCACCCATCTGACCGTTTCTGGAGAATTATGGAGCAAAATAGATGTTTTGGCCCTCATACTCGGAGAATCTGGCATCATCATGTTTGATAGCCAGAAGTGTTACGAAAGACTACGCTCTCCTTGGTGTGCTGATCAAGCACTGGATCATCTTCTACTTCCATGCGAGCATCTCAGCCCAATTTGCTTCACTCTTCGGCAGTTGCATTTTAAGAAACCAATGTTTAGAGGAAATAAGGTCAGAGCATCTGAAGCTGCCTTCGCTCTCCGCCACTTGCCGTTGCTGGAGGTGGCTCATGACGAAGTTTTTCCTGCCAGCCTCGCCGTCACCCACCTTCACCAGAACGTTGGCAATACGATTGATCAAGAAGAAAGTTTTGAAAAATTCAAAAAAGCATACCAAGAATCTCTTCCCAAGAAGCCCTCTCGTCCACGGAAATCGATTCCCACTTTCTCAGGTATTAGTTTATTATTCATTACTTACTGAATACCTTATTATAAGATTATTTTTTATTTTTAATAGGTCAGCTGTTCCTGACGAAACTTGACTGCGTTGATTTGACCAACGAACAAATGCTGAGAGCTATTGGAGCTATGTGCCCAAAGTTAAAGGAGGTGACTTTCAAGACAGAATTTTTTCACAGCAATCTCGATTTCAAAGTCACAAAATCTATCTTGAGCGATTGGCCCAAGGTGAGTTTGCTATTTATTCGTTTTGATTTATCAACAGAATATTGACCATCATCATTTTAGCTTTCAAGTATTACATTTGATATGGTCCATCATGATCACGTGACACCCGTTTTGGAGGTGTTTGGCGCTGAATTGCAACAACTCGAGGTTATGTGCCGTGATGTTAAACTGGCTGACTTGGCGTTGTGTAGTAAATTAGAGAGTCTTAGCCTTTACAAAAGCAGACTGGAGCCCCATGAAATTGATCCTGCTACTTTCCTGCCGAACTTAAAGAGTTTTCAGACTGAAATCTGTTTGGGCCCCTACTCTCTCCTGTTCGAAGAAAAATCGACGTTAGTTCGCCTGGTTCTCAATTGCTCGCACGTTAAAATTCAACATACTGCACAAGTAATAAGCTTATTTTAATTTTAAATTAAATACTTATTTATTTTGCAATAAATCATCTTTTTAAAGACCAGCAGTGATTCGGAACTGGACCGGATTCATCAAATGTGGTCGAAACTGGAAGTCTTGTCCATTTGGAGTTTGGCGCAACTTACAATGCCTGACATCTCCGAACTCATCCCTCGTCTTCTTTGCTTGAAGTTGGTTATCCTACCCCTGGGAATTGAAATGTTCGACCGCGCTCTTTACTATTCCTTGTGGGATCATCTCCTTGGTCGTAGTCCCTCGGCTAAAATCCATTTCCCGGAAAATGAAATGTATCTTGCGGTGATGCTTACTGAGTGCTAAATAAGAAAACCTCCGAATCAATAGGATCCCTCAGACGGGCTACCAGAACCATCGAAAGCTATTTCCATGTTTTTTACGAACGAGATTTTAAAATCAAATTCGTAGAGCGCGCCTACAGTATTTGCCCACCTCTCAAATCCTTTCATTCTTGTTGAGCATTTTTTAAAATGGTTTATTCTTGTCTTTTCTTTCCTCCTAAAACTGTTTGCGAAAATTTGCAAGGAAAAATTAAAAAGACAATTAATTGGCTTCTTTTGTCTTTTTTCTCGTTTACTAACTTTGATGGTTTTTTTTCCTTTGTGTTGTTCGACATAGGAACGATACTCCTTTAGGTGGGGAAGAGAGGAAAAGAGTATACCGCTATCGTTGGACATTCGCGAGCGAATGAGGGACGAACGCGAGCGCTACACAAGGGAAGAAAACTTGGGGCCAATGGAATATAGCATATGGACCGTGATTGTGTCTATTGACTAAATGATCAAACCGTCCCCAATATATAGTACTCTACTGTATAGACTACAAATTGCACGTCTTTTTAAAACCGTTGAAGCAGTTGTTTTTCATAACTGACAAGATTTATTATTATTAAACATTGTTAAACCACAATAGTGTGTGAACGGAACCTAACGCTATGGCTTTCGTATAAATACCCATTGAGGAAATTCTAATCTTTTGAAAAGATCGCTTTTTTCACAATCAAATATCAATTTGTTTCATAATCCGGAGAAAGGGTCCGATCTATCCCTTTCTTCTTCTTTTTCCCCCCTTTTACAAAATGACCACCGGTAGCGTATTTCCCCTCTCTTGTGATATATGCTCGTTATGTATGAATTTGCGAAGAGCGTTTAACCAGCAGGGTACCGGTAGTCCGGTACGTGTACGAAATGATAATGGTCAGCTTGTCCGATCGTCATCATCCAGTATCAGACTGACAAGCGACGTACCGAGTGCCGACGCGCAGCAGTAGCGGTCGCTAGAGGCCTCAGACTACGACAGCCATCGCCCAACTGTTGGTAAAGTAGCTGTACATTGGCCGAGAAGCTTTTATGCTCATATTGGAGTATATTCATAGTAGTTTCGCAAAGAAAGTGGCCTGGTTGCTGTCGACACTTTATTCTCATTTGTACACCTTGTACAGTACGCCTTTTCTATTTTATTTCCAGCACTTACTCCTCTCTTTAAAAAAGCGTGGGAAAAAGGGAACGAAGACCAATGGCAAACCAGTCCTTATCTGTGCCAATTGCTTTGAAGAGAAATAAGGGGGAAAGGATGGGTGTATACTGTATATGTATATATCCGATTGCCATATCCCCGCCCCACTCTCTTCGTCTTGATTGGGAGTGAAGTTTATTATCATGTGCTGTTTGGGTTCAGTGTTCTGGCTACCACCCTCATTGGCCCTGCTTCCTTACTGATAACGACGATCATATATATAGCTAGCAGGCAGTCCCTGGTGGCGCGCACTCATGAAGCTTTTTTTCAGGATAGTACTTACTTGTTCACCATCCTTTGATACCAATTACGCTGCTGGAGTGTGTACAATCGAAAGGCTCTTGGACGGAATGATGAAGCCTTTGATAATAGTAGATTATAAATCGATCAGATTAAACTGCTGGAAGTGGCACAACGTTTTAGTTCACTAGTATTAGGATATACTTACATCCATTTTTGTCAGAATGTCTAAAAAAAATTCTTGAGATGATAAAATAGTCGTTTCATATTATATACATATATTATGACAATTATGATACCAATTACTTATTCTTTTTTTTTTCTTTTTCTTATTGTGAAAAATAAATGGAAAATGCGCAGCAGCCCGAATGTCCAGCATGCACATAGGCCAACCGCTCCGTTTCCAGTTGGCCCTGATGCCTGCCAATGTCCGCTCTAAATCAAGCATGATCCCGCATCCCCCGCATCACTACCCGCCTACCCGGTGGAAGCGGCTTGGGTAGCTCCGCATGCAGCAGCAGCTACCGCGGTATTCAATGGCAGCGCATCGACAGCGTCAGCGGCCGATAAAGCCGCGTTCTAGCCCGCAACTGTTAGCCTACCCCACCATAAGATGCAGTAACTGAGTATAGGCTGCTGCCAATACTGCCAATTTAGATTTCCAGCAACAATAGTAGTGATGAGGTGACGGTGACGGACTTTGGCATAACGCAATCGACTTAACGGCCGGTTCGGCAAGTCTAGTTGACAGCAAATGATTCCCATCGGGTTTCAGAAGCAAGAGATTGGCCTCTACTCAACACATCTTCTTTCCAGCATTTTTTTCGGGATGCGGTGGAGTTACTGATAGTCGTTCAAACGTCCACGTCTCTTTTTAACGTCATGAAATTAAGTCATCATTTGAGCTATCGTCACCGGACCAAAAAAGCCATTCTTCCATCGGTACATAGCGCAATAGGAGAGACAAGACACAAGGTTTCATGATGTGTGATATAATTGCAAAGCAGCACGGCGCACTGTTAAGAAATATGCCCAACGCATCCGATGATCCGGTAATCTACTACTTCGGGTTCGTGTCTTCTAACTGATGGATCATTTCTCTCCTTCTATCAAAACGACCTAAATGGCCATATTCCTCACGTTTCTTTCAGCTCCGTGAGTTCATCAATCTTTTATACTGGACCAGCGCGCTTGCCGTAATAAAAATTAATAAACAACAGCTAGTTCAATGATTTATAAAAAAAAAAAAAATAGGATTCCTTCTTTAATTATACAGAGCATTAGTTTTTTTATTATCAGTTCAAGTATAAATTAAATAGTATATCTGCGATGAAGTGGACTTGATCAACGAAAATGTCACAAAATATATGAGAACTGAGATTTGTACATAGTTAGCTGAAACACAAAAAAAAGAAGAAATGCAAATCGATCGTTACTGTACACCTGTTAATCCCCTCTTCTATAGTTTCGGCCTTGAGAAAATTATAAAATATACAGAGGGTGGAGAAGAAAAGAAGAGAAAATGTGGTTATCTTTTACTTGTGCAGGTGTCAGGTGCTGCTGGGGACTAAAATAAAAGGGTTAAATCTGGATCTAAACAAGTTGCTAGTGTTAATCAATATCTAATAATTGGAAGAAAGGGTAAAAGCCGAAAAGTTCTTTTATTTGGTAATATTTATTCAAAACGGGTGAGGTTGCTGAAACCATAAGCCAGTCCCCATCTAGTAGTCGTTCCTCATTTCGTTTTCAAATTTATACTGTCATTGAACACTTGGACTCGACTCGGCTCCTTTACTTTTGGGTCACTGAAAGAATCGCAAAAAACTTAATTGAAAAAAATGAATAGAATTTATAACGAAAAATCAAGTGTATCCGCGTATCCTCCAGAGATGCAATACTAAACATGTGAAACGTGAGTAGAAAAAAATGATACGATCAGGAAAGCATTTCAACATTGCGTAACAAATGGCTAAGAAATATTGGTTACGTAAGAATCAACCCTCAGAAAACAACCGTGCGTAAAATAGACAAAAAAAAGTTTTGAAAAGCAGAAGGCAAGATTGTTTCTTAAGCAGGAGGGCAATCTTTGACCGAGGATAGACGTTGTCGTCGCCAAGCACAGCAATTCATCAACAGCTCGTGTAACGAAGACCAGAAGTACCAGGTGTAAACAGGAAATCCACAAATGAAAAATTTCTTGAAGAAGCAAGTGAAGAGTGGATTGGGGAGGGTGAAGATTCCAATCAAACCTACATTAAAATAAACAACAAGGCATGATCAATATAAAAATATATTGAATGAAAAAAATAAGGTAAAAGTAAAAAATAAAAACCAACCAGTAATGAGCCATCCTGAGAAATTCAACCAGCCAATGATGCGAAATCCAAGGTGGGTGTTGGGTCCAACTTTGGAGAACTTGAGCTGAACGGCCATGGCACAAACAGAGTTGAGTCCAAGGAAGAGCGAAATCAAAACTGTAATATTGGAAAAACAAGTCACATTATTGATTTGATTATTATAGCCAAACTAACTTGTTGCATTAATACAAGATGTAATCAAATTGAAACTTCAATGTCAAACAAAATTAGACATTTTGTACCTGCATAGAGAGCTTCAAATGAGCTAATCTTCTGCAAGGGGTCAATAGCGCAGCAGGCTATCATTCTGGTGGCTTCAGTCAATCCGAGAATCCAAAAGAGTCCAAGGACAGAAGTCACAATCAGGTAGAACCCTTAAAAGGAGAGATTATTTTTCTCAATTTAAAAATAGTTGAATAAAACGTGTTAAATGGCTTACACGATCCAGGGTAACGAAGGAACGCGAATAACGGAGTCGGCTTCTCTTTGACGATGGGCTTTTTGTCGAGCAATACCGGGGCAGTCTACAGTGAAAAAGGAGACACATGAAACAAGTTACATCATAAGCATTCAGACAAAAACAGAAAATTGTTATGGACTGTGTTTACCATGATGATGGTTGTTACACTGCAATCTAATTTTGAAACTGTGCAGAAGTTGAAAATGCTAAATAAATACAGATGGAGAAACGAAACGACCAGAAAATTGTTGCTGATTTTCAAGCTACGCTACGAGCAACGACCACGCGACTAGGTAACGACTAAAGACAACAGAACTGCATCGTCGGCAAATCTGCAACGGCCCAACGGGTATCAAACCGATACAAGATGGCGCACCGCTGCACCCCTATGGCCGATGTAGTTCTAGGAATTAACGCGCAGCACATTTTACAGCCAGGCTCCGTTCTGAGATTACAACGAGGCGACGCTGAAAATAGTTGTAAATAACAGCGAAAAATGCGAAAAATAAAGTTTGTGTTTTTTTAATGCCAGCTTCCGATGTAAAATGGGTAAAAAAAAGGATTTAAAAGAAATATTTTACGCTACACACGCCGACCAATGGGATTGTTACTTCAATTTGTACCTGTACAGTTCCTCTGTCCCTTGGGCAGTTGAGATTGCTCGAGTAGTCGAGAGTCGAAACCAGTGGGTTGTTACTTGTTGTTGTTGCCCAGTTTAAAAGCAGCCGCCATTCATCAGTCTACAGTCTCTGCTCCATTGTTATCATTTTTGTCAGTGAACTCGAGATTTAACAGTGCAATCTGTCAAGTTTTTTCCGGCGGGAATTAGACTAATAAGCTATAACCCAAACACCCAAAAAGCAACGTCTAAGATCCAGTTTGGATAGCCTACTCGGCCACTATCCATGGTCACTACGAAAATTTTGCAAAATTTTCAAAGTATATTTCTCAGTATCTTTCTTTTTTTTGTTACGTAATCTTGGTGTTTAGCTGTTTACATTATTAACAAAGCCTCCCCGCTTTCATTAATATCATGGGCTTGAATCCTTTTTTTTATATTTACTCCCATTTTTTTTCATCGTTGACTACGTTTTTAAGTGTAAACAAATATCTCTTGTGTTTTTGTCCGACTGCGAAGCTGCTGCTCTCCGTCGGTAAGCGGGATTGATAACAAACCAAGAGCCCATGCCCATGTATGTGTGTGGCTGTTCACTTCTAGACCCATATAAAAATGAGATTTTTTAAAATCATGTAGTTGGCTCTAAAGTGCAGTTAAATATAATGGAGTCTCCGGGTCACGCCGGAGTCTCCACTTCAACAAATAAACTCTCTATTTACATTTTATAATTTCATTGTTATTATCTCTTTTTTTCTTCTTTTTATATTACGTATTTATGATTGAATGATTGCTCGTCAAATTTACCGCTACCGGGCCAAACTGAATCATTTTAAATGCCGATTATTACAATTTTGCAATCAGTTAAGTCATCTTGATTAATTTATAGATGGTGTACGCGGAAAAAGCTGCAACTACCGTAGCCAGATGACACGGAACAATAATCGCGCTCAAGATTTTTTTTTGTATATTTAACTAGTTTGGATAGTTTATAAGCATCGACTTCTAATTCTGTATACATTTGATTTTGAAACAAAAATTTCTTTTCTTTTCGGCTGATATTGATTATTTTAACAGTAGTAGAGTGATGCGTGTTTGAAAAGGATCATCATTATTACCTTATAGAAAGCGACTTTGCACCTATAATAGGAATCTCACTTTGTGCGTGAATATCGTCTGTACTAACAAAAATGCATTAACAGCTAGTACAGTACATGGATGTTATAAATGTTTATGAGGCTAAAGCGCAATATTTTTAAATTCTATATCTCATGCAAATCAATTATCACTAGGTCCAACATTTAACAACAAAAAGGCAAATGGCCATCTTTAAAAGATGTGCACATAACAGCTATGTCTATCGTCCGATAGGTACTCGAGAAGAGAACCGTTCCATTCAGAGAGGATGACGGCTTATTCTATCTACATAGACAAAGAGGATCCTTTCCAATAACTTAGACCATCCATCTCTCAATTGTGATACCTCGGTTGTGTACCTCCCAGCCGCAGCGCTAATTCCTAACTTGGATCCACGCAAACAATGGCAAACATTATAATAGTTTGCGCACGCTTTATTTTCCATAAGAAATTTTAAAAGTTACAAACTGTTTCACTTGTTTAAGATAGAATAACTGGGCCAAAAAATCTTCATTTATAGGCTTCTCCATTCCAAAACGAGTCTTCGAGCACTTATTGCCTCCGCAGAGCTCTATCACTACCCCTTCCGACTACTTCATGGATCGAATGTTATTTGTAATCTTAAGGTGCGTTCACACTAGAGCTGTTTTAAGCAAAAACTTCTTAAAACTTCTGTCTTACGGAAAAATTCGTCTGCATTCCCTATCTATTAACATGGGCTAGCAGACGAATAATTCCGTAAGGTTTTAAAATTCCGAAAAAAAACTCTAGTGTGAACGCACCTTTAGACGGAAGAACGTTGCAGGTAAACTCCATAGATTGATCGACGTGCATCTTATCCAGCGTCATCGACTCAATGGACATACTCTCTTGCTTGCCATTAGAAGTCACTGCTACAGCTATATCGAAAAAATCAGTTCTTTCCTGGCTTGCAGCCTCGAATCCGGAAAGAATTATTACGCAATCTTCATCTCGTTCCTGAAAATTTAAACTAGCCAGGCAAGGAAGTGCTGATTCCTGTTGATTTCAGCTCCCGCCTGCTTTGTAATCGTTTCCGTCGGACAATACTTCTCATAGAGGCAGCAGAAGGTAAGGGCGATCGAAGCGCCCTAGCATAGCTTCTAGGGCTTCTATTGAAGCAGCGCTAAAGAAATCAGGAGCGTTTGAGGAATCACCATGGATCTTTCTCTGGCTCTATTCAGCCGGTTTCGCCTCTCTGCTCTTCGAAGTGGGAAATATGTGCCCGAAAGTTACCTAACCGGATGTAGTTTTGACTACCTCTCCAATGACTCGACGTCAAAGATCTAAATCTTTTTATTTCGGCGCTGGGTTGATTCCCATGATCATTAGTTTACTCCTACGTGTCCATCATTCAGGCCGTGTTTTACGCTATTCGCTGTGACGTCGCTCACACTCATACTATTACTGATCCCAATATTTCGGCTTCGTAGAAGAAACTCTGTTGGTAAAAATTATGTAATCCATCATTATCATTATCATTGCCTCTAATATAACAGGTATAAATCAACCTGATGTGGAGGCTAAGGTAGCCGAAATCGTCGTGGGTTTTATCGGCGCATGGACATTGTCCTGGACGCCTTGCGCCGTTGAAGTCCCACAAGCATTTCTTGTATTGTTTATTGCTAGTTGGAAATGAGCTGTTCGATCAAAATATTAATATAATGACGTCTTTTTGTTTTCTGTCCGTAATAAAATCTGTCCTACATATCCTACAGTAATAAGTTGTAATTACATTGGCTTATGTAACCGATGTAACACAACAGACAATCAGCATCTTATTGATTTTATGGGTTGTTTTTATTGGATGTTGCAATATCAGTTCAATATAAGTTACTCGTCTGTTTGAACGTTTATAGCTATCTCGCACAAAAACACAACATTAGTACCGGTAGCTGATATTTTTGTGCTAGTGTATATCCAGAATAATGAGGTTGAACGACTAGCTATATCATGTAGAACGGCGATGATTGATTGATCGGAAATGGGTCCGTTACTCTCTTGAACATTGGAACAAAATCGATCTCCGCAGTCGAGCAATTTACAGTTAGCTGCTGTTGGCACATGTCTACATCATTTGAAAACCCTGAGAGTAAACACATATACTGTATTTAAAAAGGTGTGTAGTTAAGGTGTGTGCGTCAATAGATTTTGCAAGTTTTAACAGTCCTTCACAGATCGGTCAGTGGAAATTCGATAATAATGTTGCATTTTGTTAAAGTTTTACAAATAAAATTTGTATGTGTAATAAAATAAGTTCGAAACGTCGTCTGAACGTTCCTCGTCGTAACCGCCATCCAGCAGCATTTAAATCTATCTTTGTAGTTATTGTCTAATTAGTTATTAGTGATTATATGTGAACATCTCAATTTTATAGAGCAGTTATACACACGAATTAAAAATCTATTTCATGGAATGTTTTGAATTTATTGCATGTATCATCATACAAATGAATTGGAATAAAACTAAAGAAATTATATACGCGGTATACCACTTCCAAAAATAGTTTCTAATTTGTAAGAGGAGCCGAATGTAATTGTATAGCTACAACGCTGAGAGTCCAGACTTATAATAAGAAAAGAAACCCAGAAGCCATTGTTTCGCTGTAATAGTAGTAGGGCTGTTAATCGCTAATTTTTCCCGGTAACGCCGTTATCGATACCGATAGTCTAGTAAAAGGTAATGTCATTACAGAAATCGTTATATACAATTTAAAAAATAATGCCGCTACCAATAACTTGCGCCGTTTCAAGTATTTTATCGTTCAAATTAAGTTTTTATTGTAAATTAAGTACTAATAGCAAATTTTTCAATGGAATATAAATAATGAACTAAAAAGAAATAAACTAAGTAATTGTTAGCCTTAAAAATATTATCATTTTAAATTAAAATCATTTTCATAATTAATAAGATGCCCCAAGGAATGTAATGATTTGTAGATTTCTTATAATTCATTTTTTATTATTTCTTGAATTTGAAGAAATTGAATTTGATTCGATTAATTTTTTTACTGTAATTTCACTTTTAAGTCGATTATATTGTCTCCTCGTGAATTAACTCAATACATAATAATATTAGGTTATAGTTTTACTTTTGATTGTTTTTGAGTTAAATCTTGATTTTAGAATTAAAATTGATTAATAATTGAATTCAATTATTAAAAACTGAAACAAAACCTTGGATCTAATCGGTTCGATATTCTTTTCAATTTTAAGAATACTGCTTTTGTTTTAAGCATAAGTTTTAATTTTACATGAAGATGTTGCTATTCGTATTTATATTTTAAAATATAAATTCCGAGAAAAGTAACGTTCGATCCGTCATTTCGTTACTTTTCCGTTTCTCATTTTTTAAATCCAACGCCGTTAATAGGCTCTCTTTATCGAAATTTTCAAATCGATACAAAAAATAACGATGCCCGTTTCCGATGTTAAAAATTCCGAATAGTAGATTAACATGCTTAAGATAGTTTAGATTAGATGTTAAAGGGAAGTGTCCTTACAAAATAAATTGAAATAAACGCATCAAAATTCTTTTTGCCATCCCTCTTTAGTCTCTAACCCCTACACCTGCTAAGAAAAGTTGATAGGATCGATACCCTTCATCTAATTGTCAGCTAGTCCTCAGATGATCGTACTACGATTCAATCAATAAATGTTTAATCTGCTTTGATATACATCCTTAATTAACAAGAGGACTATTAATTAAAACTACTGCTGGGATGTCGTGCTTATTTCCCTAGTGTATATATATAATTAATTTCCGAATAAAGGCGTCGATTGATGAAATACAAGAAAAAAAGAGAACGCGTGAATTGATTCCACACCGGAACTGCGCCGCTACATGTTGATTTTCTATTTGTTAAGGTTAGGACTATAACTTAATAAGAACCTGTCAAAGCAAGCGAAGAGAAGCTATTAGGCATTGCGGACTTTTCTACACACGTTGTAGGAAAAACGACTGAGCTTGCAGCTTTTGAAAGGATTCGACTAATATTAGAGCGTATTTTCTATGTGAATGTTTTTCGATGAATGAGGTTTTTTTATTCAACTGAAGCAACGTGACTTAATTCATCACGTTTATATGTTTTAATAAGGAAAGGAAATCGTTGATGACGCCTTTCATGCTGTACAGGGGAGAGTCAAATATAATATAAGACTTAATTATCATTTCCCCTGCCATCTTTGAAACTTTAGGAACTTTCCACGAAATTTTTAACATAAATTAATGCGATATGGAATGCGCTGTTTTCAATGCTACAACAGCTATGAAAATAAGTTCTAGAAACTATTAATTGATGTTGATAGCATCTTCCGCGCACGTGCGGCTACGATGCTGGTCGCAGCTCTCACCTCTATATATACCTGAATCATCTTGGGCACCCACCTCAGTCCATTTCTCTACCATCGGGCTGGTTTGTATACACATCTATTTGATGATCAACCATTTTTGTATATTTCTAGAACAATGATTTCGGGTAACATTTCAACTCATATTAATAACGGCGAAGTACCAGCAGCCGAGAACTGCCCCCTGGAAGTCTTCGAACATTTTAGAAAAGCCTATCAGATCTATATGGAGCAGTGGAAAGAGGAAGGGTTCTTCGAGGATGGAGACCTGCTAGAAATAGCTTGCCACTGGATGAAATTCGAACCGACGCGACCCTCCGTTCATCTGCTGTTGAGCATAGTTTATACCATCGTTTTCCTTGTGGGATTATTAAGCAACACCATCGTCATCTACGTCGTTAGCAGGTTATTTTTTAAAAAACTTGAGAATATTAAACCGGCCATCTAAAATATTAATTGATAAAAAAAAAAAAATAGCTCGAAAAAGTTACGAACACCTACCAATATTCTTTTGGTCAACTTGGCCATCAGCGACCTAATAACCGTACTCATGGTAATTTATATAATGCCTGTACTATTTTTAAAACATATTTAATTTAGGTAATTACTTTGCCATTTAACTTTTCCAGGTCCCGATTTTCTTATTCAACAGCTTCCATCAAGGCCCCGCCATAGGAAAACTGGGTATATCTTTTGAAGTTTTAATATGAATGCATGTCCCATACTATACATTTAAATTAAATGTAGTACGCCTTTGAGGTGATAACATTACCGATAGCAAAAGCAAAAAATAAAGGAAACAAGTTTATATAACTAACTGATCATTACTATTCAGAAGTAATGAGAAATGGATCATCCGACGTAAAGATAATATGCATGCATAATAACTCAATTCGTAGAATGAGCTGAAGTACAGCTATCGGTGTAATGTACATTTTAATTTTATTTTATATACTTTAGGTACAGTACATTGTGTATTTTAATGAGATAGAAAATGTCTATTTAGATAGATCTATATAAATCTTACAGAATACAATATTGTTCAGGTTGTACAATTTATGGATTCCTAACTGGACTCTCTGGAACATGCTCAATTATGTCCCTCACTGCTGTTTCAGTCGAAAGGTAACGTTACATTGAAACCAATTTAAATATATAGCCTCGAGCATAAAATTGTCTTTTAAAACGAACAGATATTTAGTAATCAGTCAGCCACTGAATATGAGGGATAAGCCTACTCGCCGTTGGGCTTACTTCATGTCCCTCTCGACCTGGCTCTACTCCGCTCTTTTCGCTTCTCTGCCGCTTTTCGGAGTCAGCAAATATGTACCGGAAGGATTCCTTACCGGATGCAGCTTCGATTACCTCTCCGACGACCTAGCAACTAGGATCTTCATCCTTGTTTTCTTCTTTGGCGCTTGGGTGATTCCAATGATAATTATAGTTAACTGTTACGTAGCTATCTTTCGGGCTGTAGTTCACGTTCGCCGTGACGTCACCACAATCCCCAATAGCACTACTATTGCTGGCAATCAAATAAACACCAGGATGACTAATCAAATAGATAATATTCGCAAGAACGTTATTGGTAATTACCCATCTTCAAATTTTTTAATGTCTAATTCGTCTAATCATTTAAAAAAAATAATTATAGGTAATGAATCTGTAAATGAACAGGCTAATGTAGAGATGAAAGTTGCCAAAACCATTGTGGCCCTCATCGGCGCATGGACGGTGGCCTGGACGCCCTACGCCATTGTGTCTCTTATAGGCATCTCTGGCTACGGCCATCTTCTCACGGTTGTAAATATAATAGACTAACATTATTGGTATACATTTTTGAATATATATAATTTAATATAGCCTTTCAGTGCGATGCTACCGGCTCTTTTCGCCAAACTGGCCACCTGCGTTGATCCATTCATCTACTCTCTAAATCAGCCGACAATCCGAAAAGAAATGTTGGGTCGTCTTGGCCTTCTTCCACCTATAAATCCATCTGCAGCTTTAGCAACTCCTTATTATCTTACGGATGGCCTCTCTCGTCGTGTGACGAACCATAACAGTAGCCGACATCGGATTACAGGCCCATTGCAGCAGCCAACAACAACGGGATGTCGGAGATCTAATGTTACTGCTAATAACATAAGGCCTCCACCTTATTTATCACTTATTGGGGATGGGGTTTTCGCCGAAGAAAATGTCATCAATCAGCGCGATACGCCTTTTACTGAAGTTCTTAATCGAGACAATAGACGTAATAACATCTTAATGAACGACGACAGCCAGTTAGCTGAGCAGCACACAAAGGACGTCGCCATTGATTCTGCGGCCGGTAGGATTAAATCTCGATCATTGCAGATGAATAATCACGGGAGCGAAAGGTTCGAGACATTTTTGTGATCAACATACGTTGTAAGTGTTGCATTAGAATTATTATTAAGTGTGTATACAATAATTGTTAATACTGCCTGCATAAACTTTTCTCAATTGTTTTCATTGATTGCTAATATGTTATTATAGTTTAAAAATTCAAGTAGTATTTCTTTGTGATTGATTGTTATTATGTTCCCCCCCCCCCTTCTATTGACTTATTAAAATGTCTCACATCAGATTATGAATATTGCTGATAACTAAACTAATTATATTGTGTGATTTTTTACAAGTTTGGTGAAAATGTATCTGCTTCACCCATCTGGGTTTTGCATATTATTAAGGAAATATATCGATAAATATAAGTATGAAGACGTGACTGAGTGGTTGAAGCGGTACACTGGTAATTTGTTCCGCTCTGAACGCGTGATAACTGATTCCACCGTCGTCGTGACTTAGTTTTGAAAAACTTTTAGAGGCCATTTAATACTAATAGCCCATCTTTTACGCAGGTCGCCGGGTACGCATTGCGAATTTGAGACGGTAAACATTAAATCAGAGCGATCGATCAGCTTTGAGTAGTCCTATCACCTTGTACCCTACTTCACAGTGCATAAGTTTAGTCCTATACTATCACCAGTTCATCATTGTTCTTCTCGCGTTAGCCTGCCATCAGGATATTCATACGTAATTATATTTACAACTGTTTTATTGCTTTCCAATCGAACTTCTTGATCACAGATAACTAAATAACATGCAGCATACTGTCGTCAACTTAAAATAAAATAAATAAATAATAAATAAATACGGAATCTATTCGATGGAAGAGTGGAGGATGAAAGGATTCTTTGAAGGCTCTGATCTGTTGAATATTAACTCCCACTGGATGGAATTAAAACTTTTTCAACTTTCCGGTCATTTTACACTAGCCGTAATTTACACAGTTGTTTTACTTGCAGAATTCTCTAGCGACGCACTCTTCATCTACATCATTGTTTGACATATTTAATTTTAATATTATTTGTACAATAATAATGATGAAGCAACAATAACATAACTTTTTGTCACTCACACCAACAAAAATTCTACTCGTCAATCTAGTCGATAGTGACTTTCTTTTAGTTTTAACAGTAAACTTCACATATGTACAGTACTAGCAAGAATATTTGGCTTCATATAAAATTAATAATAATGATTTTTCTCCTGTTCATTAAATCCCAGTTTGCTTATTCATCAGTTTCCTTCACGAGCCAGTCTTTAGAAAATTAGACAACGATAATAAATTGGCCAAAGTTTTGAATTTAAAAAATAATAACAGCGGAAATACTGCTTTAGTCTAAGAGACTAAGAACCTCTTTTTGGTATATACTGTATATTTTTTTGTATTCATCAATAATGTAGACATTGGCCACATCATAAAGAATGAAAAGTAAAGGCAAGGAGGAAACAATTGCTAGGACAGGTTAAAAGAATATGCTTATTTAGGCTATCAATATATGAAATGCTATCTCGATGCGAGCTGAGCGACCGGTAAAAGTCTTCGATGCGTGAAAGTCCCGGAGCATCGGACAATCTTTTTTCCCCATTTATAAAGAATACTTCTCGTCTCTATGCAATTATTTTTTAGGGTAGATAAAATGGTTGCTTTGACTGTATTTTTTAAAATTATTATTATGGTATATATAGCACCAACCGTGCTGAGGCCGCTCATAAGTAATGATTGTTGCTCCTTTGATTTAAAAGAAAATTAAATCCTTTGCTAAATCATCATATATTTACGGAATCCTGGCCAAACTTTCTGGAACTTGTGCAATCGTGTCATTAACAGCAATTTCTATCGAGCGGTATTTTATGAATTTGAATGTATTTAGTTATATGCTTCTACAATCGCATATGCAGGTATTTAGTGATAAGCGGGCTTTTCAATTCGGATAGAAAGCCTACTCGTTCATGGGCCTACTTTGTGTCACTCTTGGCGTTGCTACATTCTGCCCTTTTCGCCTTTCTTCGGATTATAGGAAAATACGACCCCGAAGGCTACCTCGCACTGGATGTAGCTTTGACTACTGTTCCAACGAATTCAAAACATCAAAGATAGCCATTCTGACTTCCTTTTCTCCCTACGCTATTGTATAGCCTTGATCGGCATCTTCGGTCATAGACATCTACTTGTAAAGTAAATTATTTCAGTTTACGCTATTCTTTTATTAAGTTACTTAGGGAGTGGTTACATTGATCCAGCCATTGGGTGTGATGGTCCCTGCACTGTTCGCCAAATTAGCCTCATGCAATGTGCTCTTTATCTACGCCTTTAGTCAGCTTAACATCCAGAAGGGAATTCGTCGTTTTGCCCACTGGCGCTTGGACCAAATAAGCCTATTATGAATAGCAATCTAACAATGCTAGCATCGTCATTAGGGAAGACAATTGCGCTTAATAGGTTTACTGCATCAGTTCCTTTGAATATTCACCAGCTATGGTAAGCAACCTCCTTACGAAGCTTCTTATACGCAAAATATATTTAAGTTTGTTTTGATTTATGGAAACTGATTATGGTAAATTTCATTTATTTCATCAGTAAATGTTATGTCACTTTATTATTATACCATTAATTGTATGTTAAACATCCATAAAATATATTTATAATCTATTGAGTCAACAAGTAATAATTGGCCTCGCTTTCTAATGCGTTATTATAAATCATCTGCTAACTTCATCTCTACTATGCTTCGTAGCAAACACCTTATGGATATTTAGTGACGTGTTATGGGATTTTGTGGGAAGTGGATCTTGCGCGGAGTGCCAGATGCACTTCCGACTGATTGAACCCTTATGACTTTTGCTTTTACGTAGAGTAATCCGTGATGACGAAGATGAGAGAAGGACAGTCCGGCGATAATCTCTGCCATCTCCTTCTGGAAAAGCTTTAAATGAGTTGGCGTCCAACGTCTGAGAATGCGCTCGGTTAAATACACTGTTTCCTACAGTAGGTACTGATGGTGCTCTTGAATAGAATTGCGAGACTAATTACGGCCAAGCGCCTGTTACTGCGATGAATGTACTCGTGCAAATAATCGTTTATCAAGTTGAACTAGCTCAATAGATTTGGAAGAGTTAGATTTTGCGCTTTTCAGTTCTTGATGGGTCGTTGGGATTGCTGATTTCTCTTCTTTCTTGGTGAGAATGAGGCATCAGAGAATCCTCTTTGACTCTAATAATATATTTACGCAAAAACTGACCCCTCAAAATATATCTACCGCCATATCATAAGTTACATGTTGACTATTATTATATTAATCGATATAATTTTTAACTTTATTATGACGGTTGATTTTTTGAAATCACATCATTCTTTCATAGTTATTTTTCGATTTACTAAGAGTTTGTAACGAAACGCATCAAAATCAAATTCTTGTTGTGATTCAGCAGTCATAATCGTCTGATTAATATTTCAAATATTAGTACATAACAATGGAGGGTCCGAAAATAGTTGCTCCCAGGAAGCCATCCAACATTTTAGAAATGTCTACCAGGTGGAACAGTGGAAAACAGACGGATTCTTTGATGAAAAAGACCTGTTGGATATACCCTGCCACTGGCTGGAATTCGAGCCAGCCCGACCTTCTGTCCATTTCCTTCTGAGCATAGTTTATACCTTCGTCTTTCTTGTAGGGTTCTTTAGTAACGTGGCCTCTATTTACATCATCGTCAGCTATACACTCCCTATTATATATATAAAAAAATCAATTACAATATAAAATGAAAGCATTGCTTTATCATGCGTTGCATATTTTTTTTTGATTTCAGTTCGAGAAGGTTACTCACACCAGCCAATATCCTGCTCACAAATTTAGCCATAAGCGATATTTTAACAGTTTTTAACGTACAATCGATCTTTATGTTAACGTACCATGATTTCTTTTATTATTTATTTAATATTAAAACATAATCATGCAGATACCACTCTTCGTATTCAACAGCTTCCATCAAGTACCGGCCAAAGGACAATTCGGTAGTATCTTCCATAATAGTATTATATTGTTACGTGAACCCTAATTACAAAAATTTGAATATGACTAGTATTTATATCAATAACTAATATGAGCCATTGACTTAGTTCTTACAATAATGGAACAAAAAAAATAATCAATAGCATAGAACTATTCCTATAGCCTACATTTTTATACAAATACAGAATAAGAACGCGATTCTTACCAAGAGAGCAGTGAAATAGTAGATGGAAACATCCAATATTGCTGTCACTATATTACAATAGTTGAAACTTATAATGAGTGTTGTTGTAGAAAAGAAGATTTATGAGCAGAGCAACCTATATAGCTGTTTTAGTAGATTTTATTATTTTGTTGAAGAGAGGGAAAAAAATAAGCTTGATCATTATTTTTTCGGAATGAAATCAATCCATCGTCAGTAGAGATTTTTAATGATTATGTCGCAGGGAAGAGCCGACAACCGCATTTATTTTATACGAACCGTCATCATATATTCATGTATTAGGTATGTGAGGTCTAAATATATGTAACAACATAATTAAGACATGTAGCCCTACATCAGAAAAGCTGAATTATAATTATCGAATAATGAAATGACACATTTCGAATGATCTACGATTATTTTATAGCTAAATGACTAAATCGAATTTTTGTGTAAGCTGTAATCTCTACGGATTCCTGACTGGTCTCTCAGGAACTTGCTCGATCATGACTTTATCAGCGGTTGCAGTCGAAAAGTAAAAAAAAATCATATACTCTTTCATAAAACCTTGTTAATTAATTAAAATGAATTTTTCCTCAGATTTTTAGTGATCATTTGACCGTTGAATATTGGCGGTAAGCCTACTCGTCGTTGGGCCTACCTCATGTCCCTCTCAGCTTGGCTCTATTCAGCATCTTTCGCCTCTCTACCTTTCTTCAGAGTGGGGAAATACGTTCCCGAAGGTTACCTAACTGGATGTAGTTTCAACTACCTCTCTAACGACTCGACGTCAAAGATCTTCATTCTCGTTTTTTTTCTTCGGTGCTTGGTTGATACCCATGGTTATTACAGTTTACTCCTACGTGTCCATCATTCGGGCCGTTGTTCACGTCCGCCGCGACGTCGCTCACACTCACGCTCTTACTGATCCCAATCTTCCCATCCCAATCCCGGCATCAAATCGTAAAAGAAACTCAGTTTGTATCAATCATCCATCAATATTATCATCATTATTTCCTCTTATTTCGATGGTGTATGTTATATAACAGGTATCAACCAACCAGATGTAGAGACAAAGGTTGCCAAAATCGTCATGAGCCTTATTGGCGCCTGGATAGTGTTCTGGACACCCTACGCCGTTGTAGCCTTTATTGGTATATCTGGTCATGGTCACCTACTTACGGTATGCTCCTTAACTTATATTTATAAATAAGGTAAGATAATATCTACAACATAACATGTGCATAAATTAATTAACGTTGCATTGATTAATTATAGCCATTGGGTGCGATGATTCCTTCCCTTTTTGCGAAATGTCCATCTGCATCAATCCTTTCCTATACACCCTAACTCAGCCCAGGATCAGGAAGGAGATCTTGCGCCGTCTAGGCGTTCTTCCTCTGCCAACGAATTCGTCGGCAGCTGGTGGTACCACTCGGACTTATCCTGGCTTCTCTCACTACTATGATATGAACAGCCATCGGACGATAACAGGCTGGAGGCCTCCTACGCCTAGGATTCCACTTGTTAACAAGACTATCGAAGACAAAAATTCTATACAGCAGAGTAACGAGGAATTTCTAATTCAGCTTAATGAAATTAGAATTAATCCAGTTGTTAGCGATGGCCAACCCATAATTGATTATAATCAGGAAATCAAAATGTATGAAATATTAGTGTGATCACATATGAACTTATTACGGTAGCATAATATAAAAAAAATGAGCGGGTTTTGTATATGCGTACTTTTTAGAAAGAAATATGTATTTTCATTGCGAAAGCTATAGTGATATTTTGATAAATATCCATAAAATGGTGATAATTGATCGAAAAAGAGATCTTTATTTACTTGAGCATTGAAAACGAGCGTTCTCCGCAGTCGAGCAAATTTTATTATGTCAGCTATTGTTGACAGCATAAATATTCCTATATTATCTAAAAACACTAAAAGTATAAAAAACTAAACATTTATTTTAAAAATTCGAGTAAATAGATTCCTATACGACAAAATTTATTGAAAAATTAAAAGCAGCGTTTTAATGATGTCCACTGTCATCATAATATAGGCCTTTGAAAAGTTCACCGGTTTCCCCCTAACTCCGCCGTTTAGGAGGTCCAAGTCCGCGGAATAAGTCCGCAAACTAGCCGGTCCCCCATCGTATCATATTTTAAGAGGTTAAAAATAAAAAAAAATCGTGCATTGAATCTAGATTTCGAAAAAAACTGCTTGCATCAGCAAACAAATGTTGCCTTTTTTAAAATTTTCCTTAACACTCTTACGATAGTAAATAGGATAACAAATTTCCTTTTTTAAAGATAATGTTGTCAGGTACACGTTTTCGTATTCAGCAGCTTCCATCAAAGACCGGCCAGTGGAAAGTTGGATAATGTTTCATTATGTTAAAAGTTTTCTAAGGAAATGTTTATATGCAAGTGCTATATATGTTTTGAACGTTACTTGTTACCACTATCCATTAGCATTTAGATCTACCTTTGTGGTGCTCGTTTTATGCGACTACCTAAATTTTATGGAGCGGTTATCTGCACGAATTTTAAATCTACTTATCTAGTTCATTATGATGCATCATCATATACAAAAAAAGTTATAACAAAAGTAATTTAATGGTATACAACTTCTCAAAATAGTTTTTATTTGTTATATGAGCCGAGGGTAATTATAGAGCCACACCATTAAGAGTATTAAGGCTTAGAAATCTTAATAAAAAAGGAAAACCGCATAAGCCATGGTTCCGCTGTAATAGTGGATGTACTGGTACATGGTTTAGGCAGTTCAGTTTGTTTGTTCTAGAAAAGTGTTCGAACAAAATAAATGTAAACAAAATAAACGGAATCATGACTTTTTAACCACCTTCTTTAGTCTCTACGGCTCTTACTCCTGGTAAAAGAAGTTGATCGGATCAATGTGCGTCTAACTGCTAGTCCTCAGATGATCGTGCTACCATTACTTCAATATAGTTATGACTTTGGTGTACTTTGGTTGCTGTTTTCAATAAACAAGAGGCTAGTCGATTAAGAGTACTGCTAACATGACGTGCCTATTTCCCTATCGTGTGTATATAATTTATTTTCGGGAAAAGGTGTCGTAAAATATAAGGAAAAAGAGAGCGCGTGAATTGATTCCACACCGGAACTGCGTCGCAACGTGTTGATTTTCTATATGAAAAGGCTAGGGCCATAACTCAATAAGAACCTGTCAAAGTAAGCGAGAGAAATTATTAGGCTATTACGGCCTTTTCTACACAAGTTGTAGGCAATACGATTGAGCTTGCAGCTTTTGAAAGGATTCGACTTCTATTAGAGCAGGTTTTCTATGTGAATGTTGTTCATTGAAAATGTTCCTATTCCACGGAAGCTACGTGACTTTATTCACGTCTATATGTTTTTCTCAGGAAAATTTCTGACGCTTTACTTGTTGCACAGGGGAGAGGAAATATATAATGTAAGCTTTATTAATTACTGTTATATAGCCACCGCCATCTTTGGAGAGTTAGGAACTTTTGACGAAGCCTTTGACATACGTGACGCAATAAAGATTGTGCTGTTTTCAATGCCATAGCAACTATGTGGATATGTTTTAGAAACGATTAATTGTTTATAGCATCCTCCGCGCACGTGCGACTGAGATGCTGGCCGCAGCTCTCACCTCTATATATGCCTGAATCATCTTGGCTACCTGCCTCAGTCCGTTTCTGTACCATCGGGCTAGTTTGTACACACATCTTAAAATCGATAGTACACCAAATTCTTTGTATATATTTCTTTTAGAATGATTCCGGTTAACCTTTCAAATCATATTAATAATGCGGAAGAATCAAAGATTAAAAACTGCCCACTGGAAGTCTTTGAACATTTTAGAAAAGTTTACCAGGTGGAGCAGTGGAAGGAGGAAGGGTTCTTCGAGGATGGAGATCTGCTAGATATAGCTTGCCACTGGATGAAATTCGAACCGATTCGACCTTCCGTTCATCTCCTTCTGAGCATAGTTTATACCGTCGTTTTCATTGTGGGATTCTTTAGCAACACCATCGTCATCTATGTTGTTAGCAGGTAAATTATTATTAATAGTTTAAATAAATAAAAAAAATAATCTATATTGACAATAAAAAGCTCGAAGAAGTTACGGACACCTACCAATATTCTTTTGGCCAATTTGGCCATCAGCGATCTAATGACTGTCCTTATGGTAATCTAATAAATGCTTATACCATAGATTATCCTAAATAAATATTTCATTTGCGGTTGTTTTCTTTGTCTTTATATTTTCAGATACCGATTTTCTTATTCAACAGTTTTCATCAAGGACCCGCCATAGGGAAATTGGGTGGGTCTTATACTTGTAACTTATATTAATATTCAATGTGTTTAAATAGCTAACATTCAATTCTTATTTTGAATTCATAAGTTATTCTTTAGTAAAGGCAAACATCGGAAAAAATCTAATAGCTAATTGATCATTATTATTCAGACGTGAGGATCTAGATATGCATCAATTATAGATAATATGAATGCATGATGACGCAACTCCCAGAGTGCCTAAAGTATCAGTATACACGATACAGTAATTCTATATAGCAGCACGTTGCGTATTTTAATGAGATTATTTTTAATAAATCATTTTTAGAATTACGTACCTAATATATGCAATATTGTATCAGGTTGTACAATTTACGGATTCCTGACTGGGCTCTCCGGAACTTGCTCAATCATGTCCCTCACAGCTGTTTCAGTCGAACGGTAGGCTAAACTTACTTAGAAATATATTCAAATATATAGCTCAAACTGCAAACTTTAAATTGTTTTGTATGGAACGATGAGCAGATATTTAGTAATCAGTCAGCCACTGAATATGAGGGATAAGCCTACTCGCCGTTGGGCTTACTTCATGTCCCTCTCGACCTGGCTCTACTCCGCTCTTTTCGCTTCTCTGCCGCTTTTCGGAGTCAGCAAATATGTACCGGAAGGATTCCTTACCGGATGCAGCTTCGATTACCTCTCCGACGACCTAGCAACTAGGATCTTCATCCTTGTTTTCTTCTTCGGCGCTTGGGTGGTTCCAACGATAATTATAGTTTACTCTTACGTGGCCATCTTCCGGGCTGTAGTTCTCGTTCGGCGTGACGTCACCACAATCCCCAATAGCACTTCTACTGGTGGTAATCAAATAACCACCAGGATAACTAATCAAATAGATAATATCCGCAATAACGTTATTGGTAATTAAATATCTTAAAATTTTAAAATGTCTAATTCGTCTAATCAGTTACAAAAAAAATAATTATAGGTAATGAGTCTGAAAATGAGCAGTCTAATGTAGAGATGAAAGTTGCCAAAACCATTGTGGCCCTCATCGGCACATGGACGGTGGCCTGGACGCCCTACGCCATTGTGTCTCTTATAGGCATCTCTGGATATGGCCATCTCCTTACGGTAAATATAATATGTTATCATACAATTATTGAAATTCATAAAAAAAAAATATTTATTATATTATTTAACATAGCCTTTCAGTGCGATGCTACCGGCTCTTTTCGCCAAACTGGCCACCTGCGTCGATCCATTCATCTACACTTTGAATCAGCCGACAATCCGTAAGGAAATCTTGGGCCGTCTTGGCCTTCTGCCCCCTACAAATCAGTCTATGGGTGTAGCAACTCCTTACTACCATACGGATGGCTTCTCTCGTCGGGTGACGAACCATAATAGCAGCCGACATCGGATTACAGGCTCGTTGCAGCAGCCAATAACAGCGGGATATCGGAGATCTAATGTTACTGCTAATATTCCTATGAGGCCTCCGCCTTATTTATCACTTATTGGGGATGGGGTTTTCGCCGAAGAAAATGTCATCAATCAGCGCGATACGCCTACTTCTGAAGCTTTTGGTCAAAATAGTAGGCGTAATAACATGTTAATGAATGACGACGACCGGTTAATTGATCAGAAAACGGAGGACGTAGTCATTGATTCTGCGGCCGGTAGCATGAAATCTCGAATATTATTGATGATGCAAGGGGATTATGGCGAGAGAGAAAGGTTTGAGACATTTTTGTGACTGGATTAACGTTTTTTAATAGTTTGTCCTTTCTGTTATTGACTATTTAACCTTTCCTTTGTAATAAAATAAATGTTTAGAAAAATTGTATGAAACTTATTTTATCATGCTATAGATTCATCACGTTTATACATGTAATGCCTTCAATGTTATTGAAATATATTTAAAAGAATTAATACATCGAATCCAATATATGTAATGTAATTTTGGAAACATTTTTTACGACGTAAATGACGATGAGGTCGAGTGGTTGACCTATAGGCGACAGCCTGCTAACTTAAAGTTATCTACAAGCGTAAGATCGATAGTTCTTTATTCATTAGATTTTGAGGATAGCGCAGTCATTAATCAGCGTGATGCGATCATTACTGAAGCTTTTAATCGAGATGGTAGGTAATAATAAATAACATGTTTATGAACGACGACGGTCAGTTAGTTGAGCAGCAAACGGAGGACGTCGTCATTGATGCAGCTGCCGAGGGCTGCTGCATCTCGACAATCTCGACAATCTCGATCATTAATGATGATGCAGATGTATAATGACGGGGGAGAAAAAGTTGAGACTTTCATGATTATAGTTTTGTATAAGAATTATTATTATTTATAGAATGAATTATATTTGAGTGATGTGAGGTTTTATTGTTTATTGCTTTTCTAATTTTTTTTTCTTTATTAAATGCTAACAGATTCTTAATTTTTTAAAATAGGATAATTCTTATATATAATAGCTTGTTATTCTAGCCCCTCCCTTCTATTGACGAATTAAAATATCTTCTTTGTGATGATATTAGTGTTGTATTGCGATAATGGTGTTACCGCATTGTTTCCTGTTTAATGTTTGTCCTTAGTGTTTCTTTTTTTTATAAAAAATATACCGACTAAGCTTACCGTATTGTTTTGTAATTTTATCTAGGTTATGGCGGAAATATATCTGCTTTATTACACATTTGGGAACTAACAACCAGTTAAGATAAATCTCATCTCTAAGCAAATGTTTTTAAAGGTTTATAAAATGGTTGTTAACTTGCTGTAACTATATCATACAAAAAAAAATTATCATAGCACCAATCGTGCAGGGGTCTCTTATAAGTACTGTACATAATGATTTTTGCTTCTTTGATTTAAAATACAAATTAAATCATTTGAATTGATTGATTGCATTTATCATATATCATATATATGATAAGTGCGCCGTTGAATTCGGATAGGAGGCCTACTCACTCATGGGCTTACTTTAAGTCAATCTTAACGTGGCCATATTCGACCCTTATTTTCGCCTCTCTACCTTTCTTCGGAATAGAGAAATACGTGCCTGAAAGTTACCTCACTGGATGCAGCATTGACTACCTTTCCAACGATTTTACATCAAAGATCTTCATTCTGACGTTCTTTCTCATGATTATTACACTCTACTCCTACTTATCCATCAGCCGATATGTTGCTCAAAGTCAACGTAGCGTCACTCACACCGCCGAAATTAAAATTGTATATCATAGCCTATATAACTCAACAATCTACATATTATGTACTTTTGTAACTAAACATTTAAATTTTAGATGAAATAATTATAAATCAGCCCAATTATGTGGAAATGAAAGTTGTAAGGAACGTCCTAGGATGTTTAATTGTTCATATATATTCTTGCGGGAGAAAAACGTATCTAAAGCCACGCACTTTACCGCACTATACCCTTCGCTCGTCTTCCGCTCGGTTTAAAAGTACCTGGGTTGATGACCCAGAGGGAATAAGAGAAGGAGGGTCGTCGGCACATATAAACCATGAGATCAACCATCTCAAGCCATTTAAAAGGCCCAGAGCCGGGTACTCCGTGATGGTCTTTGATCGATTCTAACAGTGACTACTGATGGTACTTTCTGGATATAACCTAAAAATATGCCACTCAACCTAAAAATATGCCACTAAACCTAAAAATATGAAATTAAATATAGCAACTAGGCTATGTCATAGATAAGGGCTCTACCTTTTTCATAATCACTTATTGGGGATAGGGCCATCGCCGAAGAGAATATAATCAATCATCGCGATTCGCCAATTACTGAAGCTTTTAATCGATATAGCAGACCTAATAATTTTATTGAGTGAAGATGGCCAGTTAATTGAGCAGTAAGCGGATGACGTCTTCGTTGCTACTGTGGCCAGTAGCACATAATCTCGATCAGTATGGATGATATCGAGTGACGTTATAGCATTATTATGAAGAGTGTATTAATAACTAGATGTTTTCCTTAATTTTTTACACTATAGCCATTAGATTTCCGTATTTCAAAAAATAATTATATTTCTGAAAGATTACTAATTTTTCTATATTTTCTGTTTTTGGCTCTTTTAAAATCTTTCCTTTAAGATGATGAAATAACTGTTTTTAAAATTGTTCTCTTTTGGGTTATTAAGTATTATCGTAGATTAACGGTTACATGATATGTGCTCACTATTTCTTTTATGAATATGTAAAATCTTCAACATTACGATTTGTATTTGACAAATATTTTATTTTTATCAAGTAATTGTCGCCAAGTTTTTGGTAAAAATAAAGATGTTGCAAAAAGATGGGGATGAGTGATTATGACTACAATCTTCTAGTATGTTGAATTCTGCACGCGTCTGTTCGAGTCTCTCCGTCGTCGTGTGACGTCAATTTTTAAGCCTTAACATTCGACTTCTAAAGTACGTATAGTATCAATAGCGCATATTTTGCGCAGATCGCCAGTTGCGCATTGTGAAAAAGAGGCAATAATACTTTATTCTGCTCTCTAGACCGGCTTTGAATAGTCCTTACACCTTTAGATCCCACTTCACAGGGCATCAATTTAGTCGCATCAATCAAAATTAAAACTGTTTCATTGATTGTACATCATTATAATAATGGATAACGAAACATTAGAAACTATATTTTCCACCGATGGCGATCATGATGGATTCTGTCATCAACTTCTTCAAAATTTTACAGAAATCTACCCGGTGGGAGAGTGGAAGATGAAAGGATTCTTTAGTGACTCGAATCTATTGGATATTAACTGTCATTGGATGAAATTTGAACCAATCCAACCTTTCGTTTATTTTGCATTGGCCATAATTTTCATCTTTGTTTTACTTGCAGGATTCTTTAGCAATGCGCTCGTTATCTACATCATTGTTTGGTATGGTGACATTTTTAATAATATTTCTACAATAAGGCAGCAATAAAAAAACCTCTATTTTTGTGATTTATAATGACATCAGCGTGAAAAAGTTGCTCACCCCAGCAAACATTCTACTCGTTAGTCTGGCCATTAGTGACCTTCTTTCAGTCCTAACAGTAACCTGCTTATATATGTACAGTGCCAGCAAGAATTGTTGACTGCATATTAATATACATTTTCTTTTATTCATTAGACCCCAATGTTCATATTCAACAGCTTTCATCGAGGGCCCGCCATTGGAAAATTGGGTATAGATCTTATTACCAACTCGTTATAGAATATATAGCATATATCATGTCTGTGTACAGGTTTCATTTTATATTCAAAAAAATTAAAGTATTAGGTCGAACCAACTTTTTTGAATGTCCTTTCGCCAACAATTTATCAGGTGTTGATTCCTCATAGAGAATAAGGTATACCGACTAATACATCTCGACTGTTGGCGCCTAATATATCAACGACGTTCGATCTTTTAATTTAATTCGATTCTCGATTAAAGTTTTGATTCGATGTTAAATTCCATTCGATCTTTCGATTTATGTAATAGTATTTTTTTTCAGAAAATTAATGTTGAGAATTTTTGTAATAAACCAATTCCGTTCCGAAGTGTCCGTAAAAACTACGCTCCGCTTAGGTATTGACAGAAACCGCGTCTCTTCCGAGACTAGAAGACCCGATCCTCGTTTTACATTACTGCTAAGCATTGGTAATTTCTCTAACCAACTTTTACATTGGATGATCGAATCGAATTTTAAAATGGAATTAAAAGATCGATCGAAAGGTTTCAAACTCCAGACATTGGGTAGACATGGCACGGCACACACGGTAACAACCGTCACGAGTAGAATTTTAGAAGTTGCGCTGTACCTACAGCGTGATCACGTATGCTGCGAGCTGGGCGACTGGTAAGACTCATCGATGCGTGAAAAGTCCTTGAGCGAAATATAATTTATTTTCCCATTTGAAAATAATAATAAGGAATACTAACAACCAGTTCAACAATATAAAGTTCATCGTTGTGCAAATTTTTTATAGTGTAAATAAAATGGTTGCTGTATTCCATTCAAAAAAAAAATGAATGCATCAACCGTGCAGAGTTCACCTATAAATATAAATAGTGTTATTCGCCTCAAAATAGTAAAAAAATTAATAAACTCTCAAGTATTTAGCTTACAAAATTTAATCATTTGAACAATTTGTTTTTGCATTTCATTATCCATTTTTTAGGAAGCTTGCATCTAGTTTTCACTAAGTTGTGGTGCTGAAATAATATGATTTTGCTTTCATCGCATGAAATATGTTCTATATGTTTATATGATTGTAGGCTGCTCCGTTCATGGATTCCTAACCGGTCTCTCTGGAACTTGTGCAATCATGTCATTAACAGCTATTTCTGTTGAACGGTAACAGAATATAATATTTTAATTGAGTAAAAATTTAAATAATATGTTCGGATATCGCAATCTCAGGTATTTGGTAATAAGTGCGCCGTTAAATTCGGATAGGAGGCCTACTCGCTCATGGGCTTACTTCATGTCAATCTTAACGTGGCTATATTCGACCCTTTTCGCCTCTCTACCTTTCTTCGGAGTAGGGAAATACGTACCTGAAGGTTATCTCACTGGATGTAGCTTCGACTACCTTTCCAACGACTTTGCATCAAAGATCTTCATTCTGACTTTCTTTCTTGGCGCTTGGATGATCCCTATAATTATTATACTCTACTCCTACTTTTCCATTATCCGATATGTTGCTCAAAGTCGCCGTAGCGTCACTGATACAGCCGGAATCGGTACTATATACTTCACCAATCATTTTATTCGATTTTTTTTACCACATTTATATTTCAGATGAAACAATAATAAATCAGCCTAATAATGTGGAGATGAAAGTTTTAAGGAACGTCTTGGGACTCACCATTGGCTGGACGGTGGCCTGGACTCCATACGCCATCGTAGCCCTGATCGGCATCTCTGGTCACGGGCATCTACTTACAGTACATTATTTCAGATAATTTTATATTATTGTAACTAAAGCTGCTTAAAGAGGGGTTAAATTTATTTTTGACAGCCAATTGGCGCGATGGTTCCCTCCCTGTTTGCCAAATTAGCCACATGCATTCAGCCCTTTACCTATACCTTTAGTCAGCCCAACATCCAGAGGGAAATTCGTCGCCACTTTTGCTCACCAGCACTTCAAACAAATAATAATAATGTAGCAAGACCACTGCAATCATGAAGGACAAGGGCGCCTCATAGGTTCACCGCATTAACTCCTTGGAATAATGATCTTCAGCAATGGCAAACGACATCCCTATGAAGCCTTTTATAATTCATAGTAGGCCGTACTAATTATATGAAACATTTAGTACTTATCGTTATACATGAATTGATATATGGCGCATCTGTTTGAGTTCAATTAGTTGTTTCAATCACAAAATTTTATGATATCGAACTATTCTACATGAATTAAACATCAATATAATACAGAGTACTATTGGAAATTTAGTGCCACTTGATGGGATTTTGCGAGAAACGAATCTGACAAAGTTACCACCCGGTTCATTCGGATCGATTTGCGTCATTTCGGATCCGAGCCGAACAGTTTGAAGCTTAACTCAAAACCATATCCGATCCGAACGGGTTTTTTTTTGGCATTTAGGAATACTAATGAATACAGGTATTTCAAAATAGATACGGTAAAGAATAAAAAATTTATAAATAAAACTGTTATAAAAATTTACAGTACCGCTTTCTATATGTACCCAAAATCCCAAATCTATTAATAATTGTGTATTTTTTCCCTCATGGTTATGGCTTAAATACATGTACTTTATACATTATCGTTTTGCAAATTATTATGGAAATACATCAATTACCACCTTGTATCCGCTACCTCACAGTGCGTAAGCTTAGTCCCATTAGTCCCATTATATGCATATAATCAAAATTGCATACCAAACAATTATGCTGTATATAACGAACCCGTCGTTAAAGAATCCTGCAAGTAAAACGGTGTTGTTGGAAATTATGAAAAACAAACAAAGGGATCGAATTGTTTGAATTTCATTCAGTGGTAGTTGATGCAAAAAGAACATTGATAAACTGAACATATGTTCAGTTGGTATGTGGTCACTTGGTGAATTCGGCGAGTGATTTCGGCGATAAAAAAAACCTCGCCGAATTCACTTTCACTATTGATAGTTATATAGTGGAATTCGGCGACGAATTCGGCGGAAATAAAATAGAATAGAAATTGTGTTATTATGGTGTGGTATGAACTAGGTACGGTGATAAAAACTATTCTTATACAGGCGATCCAAAGCTCTTATAAAGCTTGAAAAAGTTGCTCGCATCAACAAACATTTTACTTGTTAATTTGACCATTAGTAACCTTCCTATACTAACGGTGATTACATTAACTAGAATAAAAGGATGTATATGTTAAACTACAAGAAAAAATCGTTAGTTCGTCAGTGTTCATGTTCAACAGCTTCTAACAAGAACAAGTCATTGGAAAATTGGGTAAAAATCATATAGTCCTATAGGGCAATAACGCGTAGTACATAGCAATAATCATCATAATTACATACAACAAGAACCTTTTTTTGTATGCTCATTATTCATAAAAAAATATATCACGTAGTTTTGTATTATCATTTAAATGTTATATCACCAAAGAAAGAAAAGTAAGGGCAACAAGGAAGCACTTGTTAGGACAGGTTAGGGGAATAAATATATTAATGGGCTACCATTTGTGTGTCTATTGCTTAATATACGTCAACATAAATTAATATCTATCAATTGTAAAATATGAAAATCAAATAAAAATCGTCAACCTCCATAACGAAGTCAGTCATCACACAATACGTAACTACTAACTAGCCCTCAAGTAAGTACTCTAGCGTCAGCAAGTAAGTATCAGATACTGATCATCGGCCCCACTAATTTCGACGTAAATAAAATAATTGACATTCTAGCAAAAAAATATGAAATCGACAATATGTGTCAAGGCTTCAGATAGTAAAAGGACAGACATCTTATGTGTATAAGCAGGTTACTATTGCTTCAAATTGCAAGGGCAAGAAGCAATGACTGTGCTTGTATTGTTTGACGCTATCAAGTGAACTGAAAACAAAAATCAGGAGAGTTGGAGAGCTTAGGATTTTCTGCAGGGGGCTCATTTCACGCGAAACAAAAAAAAACTATATTTAGAAATTTGCATCATTCATTCACTAAATATAAAAGTATAAAACCGTCCATAAAAGGTGAGCAGATACCAACAGCTTCCCTTTTTTTTCTTCTAATCGGCTGGGATCCGTATAGTTCGACAAATGTTGTGATCATACTCAACCTCATCTGAGGTCAGGAGCCTCCACTTATTCCGATGGTATTGTCCATCCACTGTCCTTCAGATAATCAGATTTGTGACAGAAGCGTGATCAATCATGTGCTCGTGCATTCTACTATGTCAATATTCCAAAGTTTGCCCCAAATTGCGTGGCGAAATTATAATCAGGCACTGGTATCGGCTAAGGAAGCAGAGAATTGTTTGTTTCCGTTTACCATTACTTTATTTATATTTACTTTCTCGAGTAAAAGACCCCCTGTATACATCATTTGCCACCCTCTTTGTCTTCACTTCGCGTGACTTAGTTTACTTTGATTTGTATTATCCTTAATTAGCAAGAGGCTTGACTAGGCATACTACCGGAACGACAAGTGCGTATCGCTTGAATAATTTTTTTTTTTAAGGAGGCGCTTGAATGTATTCTGATTAATTGTATATAAACACCGGAAATGCGTCGCACAACATTTTCCTTTTTCTATATGAAAAAGTAAGGGCGATAACTTAATAAGAACCTGTCCAAGAAAGCGAGAGAAGTTGTTATAGGCTACCTTGGACTTTTCTTCGTAGGTTGTAATAACGAGTAACGACTGAAGACAGGTTTTGTAAGGATTCGACAAATATTAGAGCAGGTTTTCTACATAAATGTTTTTCATCGAACTAGGTTTCTTATTCCGCCAAAGTTACTACGCGATTACATTCACGTCTATGTCTATGTACAGTATGTTCTATTCCAAGAAAAAAATGTGGCGCTTTCTTCACTACACAGTTGAGAGGACCAAGTACAGTACTAAAGTAATTTAGCTTGAACTCAAAGATAGGGATATTTAAAAAATGATTAATTGTTGATGGCATCTTCCGCGCACGTCCGTTAGGGATGCTGGCCGCAGCTCTCCCCACTATATATACCTTGGGTACCTGCCTCAGTTCATTCCTAGCTTCATTGGGCTGACTTGTATACACACCTATTTAATAATAGAAATAAATCTTTTTCTATACTCTTTTGCAATGGCTCCGTTTAAGATTTCAACTCATATTAATGTTACGGGAGATTTATATGCTGAAGAATCAGCAACTGAGAAGTGCCCTCTAGAAGTTTTTGAACATTTTAGAAAAGTCTACCAGGTGGAGCAGTGGAAGGAGGAAGGGTTCTTCGAGGATGGAGACCTGCTAGAAATAGCCTGCCACTGGATGAAATTCGAACCGATTCGACCTTCCGTTCATCTCCTGCTGAGCATCATTTATACTATCGTTTTCCTTGTGGGATTCTTTAGCAACAGCATCGTCATCTACGCCGTTACCAGGTAAGTTACATAACCGTAATATAAAATACTTGAAATCTAATAAAAAAAAGTTATGGATAATGAAAAGCTCGAAGAAGTTGTGGACGCCAACCAATATTCTTTTGGCCAATTTGGCCATCAGCGACCTAATGACCGTCCTTATGGTAATCTATAATACCTATAATGCGCTTTTTAAAAAATATTTGGAGTAATGCTTTGTAATTGATCTTTTTCAGATACCGATTTTCTTATTCAACAGTTTCCATCAAGGTCCTGCCATAGGGAAATCAGGTTGACCAATTATATATGTATAAAATGATTCACGTTAAAAATAAGTAAAAAAAAATCATATGAATCCCATTATACTAAGGACTAAATTATAATGAGAACAAGATATTATAGCTAATGTATCACTATTATACAGAGATGAGGTTATAGATATGTATCAGTTCTAGATATAATGATGACGCAACTCGTAGAAAGAGTTGCAGTATGAAATTCTTACCTAGTTTCGATAGGTTTTTTTGTGCTAAATAATATTGTTCAGGCTGTACAATGTACGGATTCTTGACTGGGCTCTCTGGAACTTGTTCAATCATGTCCCTCACAGCTGTTTCAGTCGAACGGTAAGTTACAGTGAAATCTATTCATAATATAAACATCTTCAAACATAAAATTGTTTTGTATGAAATAACGAACAGATATTTAGTAATCAGTCATCCGCTGAATTTAAGCTGGAAACCTTCTCGCCGTTGGGCCTACTCCATGTCTCTCTCAGCATGGCTCTACTCCGCTTTTTTCGCTTCTCTGCCGCTTTTCGGAGTCAGCAAATATGTGCCGGAAGGATTCCTCACCGGATGCAGCTATGACTATCTCTCTGACGACCTAGCAACTAGGATCTTCATCCTTGTTTTCTTCTTCGGCGCTTGGATGATTCCAATGACAATCATAGTTAACTCTTACGTAGCAATCTTCCGGGCTGTTCTTCTTGTCCGCCGTGACGTCACCACGATCCCCAATAGCGCTGCTACTGCTGGCAATCAAATAACAAGCAGGAGGACAATTCCGATAGATAATATCCACAATAACGTTTTTGGTAACTAAATATATGTTGTAGGAATTTCTTAATTCGTCGAATCATTTTTTAAAATTATAGATAATGAGCCTATAAATGAGCAGGCTAATGTAGAGATGAAAGTTGCCAAAACCATTATGGGCCTCATCGGTGCTTGGACGGTGGCCTGGACGCCCTACGCTGTTGTGTCTCTTATAGGCATCTCTGGATATGGCCATCTCCTTACGGTAAATAATATGTTGTAATATAATTATTGAAATTCATTTTTTAAATATTTACTATATTACTTAATATAGCCTTTAAGTGCGATGCTACCGGCTCTTTTTGCCAAACTAGCCACCTGCGTCGATCCATTCATCTACACTTTACATCAGCCGACCATCCGGAAGGAAATCTTCAGCCGTCTTGGCCTTCTTCCTCCTATTCCATCTGCAGGTGTAGCAACTCCTTACTACCTTACGGATGGCTTCTCTCGTCGTGTGACGAATCATAATAGCAGCCGACATCGGATTACAGGAGGACTGCAACAGCCAATGATAACGCGAATGATTACAACCAATGTTTCTGCGAATAGTCCGATAACGGCTCCACCTTATTCATCAATTATTAGGGACAGCGTCATCACCGAAGGAACTTTTATCAGTCAGCGAGATACACCTATTACTGAAGCTTTCAATCGAGATGGTAGACGTAATAGTATGTTATTGAACGACAAAGGCCAGTTAGGTGAGCAGCAAACAGAAGTCGTCATTGATGCTCAAGGAGAATAATGACGAGGGCGAAACATTTGAGTAAATTCTATGATTTACTTTATTGTTCTTGATTCTCATGATTAAATTCACTTTTTTATAGCGTTTTAGTAGTATTATTACGTGTGTTCATTATTAGGTGTTCCCGTACTTATCCCACATTCACTTTTGCATTAACTGTTTCTCAATTTTCATGTTCAAAGCCAATAGGTTATCGTATTCAAAAACTTGTATATTTCCGAATAATGAATATGTGTATTTATTGATTGTGTATTTTTGTTGTAAACTTTACTATCATAGATTCACGTTACACGTTACACCTTCTTAGCGGCCTCTATGCTTTTTTTATTTTATTTTTTTATTGCAATTTAAAATGGTAATAAATGTAAATAGACAAATGTATCTAATTGTCTTAATGAACTGTTCAAATTCAAAGAAAGGTAACGTTGGACATATGTTTTACTACGAAGATGACGATGAGGCCGATTGGTTAAGGTGTAAGACTGCTAATCTATTCTCATCTTCAAGAGCGAGATCACCGTGGCCGTGTCAAGTATAGTTTTAACCTTGACATTCGACTTCCAAGGAACATATAATATCAATAGTGCATATTTTGCGCAGATCACCAGTTGCGCATTGTGAAATAGAGGCAACAAATACTTTATTCTTCGCTTAAGACAGGCTTTGAATAGTCCTAAAACCTTAAGATCCTACTTCACAGTGCAACGCAACTTACTTTTATTATGTAAAGTAAAATCTGTTTGATTGATTGCGCAATTGAATAATCTCCGACATAATGGATAGCGAAACATTAAGAATTAAATCTTCTACCGATGGTGATGATGTTGAATATTGTCATCAACAACTTATCAAAAACTTCACGGAAATCTATCCGGTGGAGGAGTGGAAGATGAACGGATTCTTTGATGACTCCGATCTGTTGAATATCAACTGCCACTGGATGGAATTTAAACCAGTCGAACCTTTCATTCATTTTACTATGTCCATCATTTACACCATCGTTTTATTTGTAGGATTCTTCAGCAACGCGTTCGTTATCTACATCATTTTCTGGTATGTAATTTTTATAATAATATCTGTAATAAGGCAACTCAATTTTATATCTACCTTATGTCTTAAAATTAAACGGAAGCTCCAAAAAGTTGCTTACACCAGCAAACATTCTACTTGTTAATCTGGCTATTAGTGACCTTCTTTCAGTCTTAACGGTAATCTGTTCATTACAAATTCTTTCGTTACAAATTCTCTAATCTAAAAATTGTCTTTCTTTCATCAGATCCCTGTGTTCATATTCAATAGCCTCCATCAAGGACCAGCCATTGGAAAATTGGGTAAAACCAATACTATTTACCAACTCGTTGTATATGTTACATCAGTCAGTAGTCGCTTAGTATATAATGGGCATACTACACCTCTTTTTGGTATCCCAGTTTATCGCGCAGTATTAGCAGCTCTCATGGTGGCATTTGTAAAAAAAAAATGAAAAGTAAATAGTATTAAATACAAAGGCAACACAAAGACAGCGATTTTAAGAAGAATCTGCAGGAAGCGTCTTGGTAACATGAAATGATGGGCTGTATACTTACTAGTTACTACTCGCGCTGTAGGCCTATATACTTAGTTTTATGAAACGAACATTTTTTGCATGCTCGTTCATCAACAAGCACGAAGTACCTATTGTTTTTACCTAGGTTTAACGTCGCGTTACCAAGGCTGGAGTAAATCCATCAAGAAAGCATCTGTTAGGACAGGTTAAAGGAATATATATTTATGAACTATCATTAAATTACTTGATCTGTACAACGCGAATCACCATGCGAGCAACGAGCTGGGTGACTGGTGAAAGTCTTTGATGCGTGAAAATCCTTTTTTTTCAAAAGGCACTGTTCTTTTGTTTTCCATTTTTAAGTATTGAAAGGAACTAATATTAACAACTAGTTACATTGCATAAAGTTTATCTCTATGTATATGTTTTTTCACGTGGGCGAGAACATTTTTCAATTTCAACCAATATAACTAGAATATGCTAGAAATTCTTCTTGCTACAGTACGAATTATACTTGTAATTATCATTATAGGTTGTTCCCTCTACGGATTCCTGTCTGGCTTCGCTGGAACTTGCGCAATCATGTCTCTAACAGCTGTTTCTGTCGAACGGTAATTATTCAAACAACAAATATTTGAAACTGAAAATTAATTTAGCTATATTACTTTTATAATCGTGAATGCAGGTATTTGGTGATAAGTAGACCGTTTAATTTGGATAGGAGGCCTACTCGCTCTTGGGCTTACTTTGTGTCACTCTTAACGTGGCTTTATTCGGCCCTTTTCGCCTCTTTGCCTCTCTTCGGAGTAGGGGACTACGTACCCGATGGTTACCTCACTGGATGTAGCTTTGACTACCTCTCCAAAGACTTAACTACAAAGATCTTTATTCTGATTTTCTTACTTGGCGCTTGGATGGTTCCTATGATTGTTATACTCTACTCCTACTTATCCATCATCCTATGTGTAGCTGAAAGTCGCCGTAGTGTCGCTTACATAGCCGGAAATAGTACTAGAAATTATTTATAAGTTTTAATAACATATAAAATTTAATATGTAAATATATTATATACACTTCTTTTCTATTATTATCATTATTTTAGATGAAATAATAATAAATCAGCCCAATAATGTGGAGATGAAAGTTGTAAGAAACGTCTTAGGACTCATCCTTGGCTGGACTTTGTCCTGGACTCCGTACGCCATTGTAGCCCTGATCGGCATTTCCGGTCATGGGCATCTACTTACAGTAATATTACAACTTATTTTATACTAACCCATGTAATCAAAGCTGCTTAAAGAGTGGTTTAATTTATACAGCCATTGGGTGCGATGATTCCTGCCCTGTTCACCAAGTTAGCCGCATGCATTGAGCCCTTTATCTACGCCTTTAATCAGCCCAGCATCCAGAGGGAAATTCGTCGCCGCTTTTTCCGTGTACCAGTGCATCAAACAAATTGGCCAATTATCAATAACAATATAACAACACAAGCAAGATCTTCAGGGAGGACAAGGGCACGTAATAGGTGCAATACATCAGCTCCTTTAAATAATATTCATCAGCAATGGCAAATTACATCCCTATGATTCTATGATGCCTCTTATACTTAATCGTACTTGTATCATGTTAAATAAATATATCCGAACGTTTTATAAATGTATTTATATTTGGCATCTGAATGTGTCTAATTGCTTATACAATCTATGAATGTTACCAAACATCGGCTGCGCTATCTGATTATTCTATGCGTTAAAAGCATGTTAAAAGTCAACCTATATCATAATTTCGTTTGCCACAAATTAATTATTTACTACGCTTATTGTTGAGTTGTACGATACTAAATGAGCTATTCAGCTCTTGGTAAGAATGCCAAATGATTTCTTCACAATGGTTTGAAAAGATGTGCCGCACCTTGATTAATAAATCATAGAAATTTTACATATTTTAAAGAAGGAATTTTATTTTAAAATAATTTGGTTTCGCTGGGTTAAACTTAGAAGAACTAGAGAGATTCGAGAAGTAATGGAATTGGGAACCTCCAATTCCAATGATGCTCGGTCCTCCATATTTTTGAGCTGGCGGCCTGACGTGATCATTATTCCCGCACCCATGCATTTCATCTACTATGCTGATCCCTAAGTATGTTCCGAATTGCGTGGCGAAGTTTAAATTAGGTACGGTGTCTTCGATTCGGTTTTTAAAAAGTTTGTATCTTTTTTAATTACCTAATCTTTCAGATTGTGTGACTCAAGTAAAAGGTTCGTCCTTCAAAGAAGATTCGGTCCTAGATAGTTAGACATGCTTTAGTAACGCACAGCTAATTAAAAATAAACTATAAAATCCAAAATATGCATTTTAAAAGTTAGTGAGGAAAAAAATCCAGCGGCATATGTCTATGAAAATGTCATGTTATGAAAAGGGATATTTCCTATATAGTTCAGAATCTGAATTTGACGTCAGTTATTTAATCCACTACCGTTATAACCCATAATTTAAATACTGATCATATCTACTTTGTCGGTATGATAATAATAGATAGCAATTTTACAGTTTTCTTAAAATTCTGCTCCAATTTTCTTAAAATTCTGCTCCAATTTTCTTAATGCGTTCTCATTCTTTCTCAAATCATTATAAAAATCTATCCCTGATTAGATTGAATTCATACCAATCCATCCGATAATACACATTTGTAATGATTGTTTTAGAAAAGATTTATTGATCAACGTCTGATCTCTCTTGTATTTATCAACTTCACGTTATGACGCCAATCTCCGAAATCACATCACTCTTTTATTTATATATTTTAAAAAGTGTCGAATATTACCAAGTGTATAAAGAAAGGCACAAAAAGGAAATTCTTGTCGTGATTCAGCAGTCATAATCGTTATTCAGTCGAAAGGAAGAAATATTGCTTATTCGATTTTTATTTTATTTTTTTGTACATTTTGTAAGGGGAAAAATTCAAAAAACAAAATTTAGCCAATTTACCTCGGGCTAATAGTAGACTGAAGTGAAATATATAAAGAGAGGATTACACATCACGTCATAAAAGAATGTTTTTTTGTTTTTTAAAAATCAAGAAAAAAAAGATTAGCATGTCATTTATGTAGTTCTTGGTCGATATGATCCTTTCGTGCAGTTTCTATTAAGGACGATGTCATATTTATTTAGGTAGTAAATAACCTTTTCCATTTGTCAATAAGGTTTAATTGGCAACCACAGAGCGCGGCTGGATAACTATAAAATATAAATAAATAATTTAATTTCAGTTTTTAAAAATAGTTTCAATAATAAAACATACGGTGGGAACGGGCGACGCGATCCTCACCGACGGCCGGCGTGATAACGATGGGCTGCCCGTCTTCCTCCGCTCCTTCGATGGGCTGAGCTTGGAGGATTCCGGATGGCGGAGAGGCAACATCCATGGGGATGCGCAGAGCCCGGCTTCCAGTACGGATAGGTACCGGCGTCATACGGCTCTCCATCGGCATTGAATCGTGATGGATCTTATCATCCACCTTCCGGTTGTTGTTGTTTCCGCTCATCTCATCGGGTCCACCGACGGAAAGGAGGGAGTCCAGGAGACGCTCGAAGAAGGATGGAGCTTCGCTCTTCTCATCGGCACTAGGGGGAGCTGGGCGGATGCGGAAGAAAGGTAACATGTTGACTGGGCGGGCCGGCAGAGGCTGGGCCCTCTGGCTGCTAGTTTCCGGCTGAGGAGGAGCCGAAAGACCGATAGGTTTAGCCGCTAGACGAAAGACTGGAATCTGCTGTTGCTGCTGCTTGGGTGGCTGACTGATGGGCTGGACGGGATGGTCCAACTCGGGGAGATCCTCAAGGAAGCGGAGGAGAGTCTCGGGTAGATCGGGTGGAGGAAGACGGAAGACTTGGGGAGCTTGAGGTGGTGGTGGTGGAGGAGGTGTCATCTTCTGCATCTCAGAGATCTTCTCGGTGCTGTGCTCCTCAATGTGTTGAGGGAACTGCTGGAATTGCTGGAACTGCTGAGAGGCTTCCACCGGGAAGCGGAAGGGGCGCTGATCCGGCTGAGATGAGATGGGAGATCGGCCGAATTGAGGTGGTGGGGGTGGCATGTTGAAGTTCCTGGCTCTCTGCTGTTGTTGCTGCTGGTGTTCCATTTCGTTGTCCAAGTGGTTCATCCAGGGAGGAGAAACACCGAAAGGAGGTGAAGGGGGTTGAGGCCGGAACATGAAGTTGTTATTCATGCGCTGCTGAGGAGGTGGCGCCATCAGGAAGGGATTTGGATTATTCATCATCGGGTTGAAAGAGAAGGGACCGGCTGACATCATGGCACCAAATGGGTTGCTATTCATGTCGTTCAAGACTAGAGAGGATCGCAGAAGGGTGTTGGGTTGGCCGGCGAAACGAAGGTTTGCCGGAGGGGAGGGCGGGCGCATGCCCAGCAAGGCTGGCAACATCAAGGGCCTTGAGAAAATAGACAAAAAAAGAGCACTTTGATTATATCTCTTATTGTCGCAACTAGTTCTATTATCTATAAAGAAAGTAGATCAAAGCTTTCCCAACAAGTTTACAATGGACAATGCTTTGTTCTGCGGTTCATTGCTTTTAGTGAACGGTTAAGTAACGCGGCTTTTATACCTGGCTGAAATGATACCGGAATCATCCTCATCATCTTCTTCAGTGGCATCGTCACCATCACCAGAGCAGATGATGGAGATGCGTTCACCAGAAATGATGGGGAAGATGGGAATAGAACTGGCATTTTCGGACGTAATGGGCAGTGTCGTAGTCGTCTCGTGGTCAGCAGAAGCACCAAATGGCGTTCTCTGCACTACGCATTTGCTCTTGTCCAACGGGTTCCGCTTCATAAACATCTGTTTTTCCCAGAGAGAGGAAGTTAAAAAAAGCCAATTAACACCTGTCTAATATGTAATTCAAAGAAGAAGCTATCTCACCTTGGCCAGCTCTTCAATGTCGACATCAAAGTCGTGGAGGTCACCAGAGCTGATTGGCAGCCGAAGGATCTTTCCTTCATTCTCCAAAAACTCTTCCAATAAGTCTGGCTCAGTATCCAAACGACGATGATCCTTATCTTCTTCTTCGTTGGAAGAATCATCATTAGAAGTTGAATGATTCTTGGTATCGATGTTATTAATGTGAGTGTCCTCGTCGTGGGATTCGTCCCCTGTCAGGGCAGACGAGAGACCAGCTTTGTTTACCTAAATGAGAAACAAGTTTGTTTGGTTAGCTACTAGAACTTTCTCAATTAGAAAGCTCTATTTCTTTTTTTAACAAGCTTCACTTAGTTTTAGGCTACTTTCTATATAGAATGTTGGCAATATTATTGGGAGATGCTAACGTCCGACATTTCCTGTTACGGCACATTCCCCCTGAATGGTAGCCGCCGCCTCGACATTATTTCGGTCGTCACGGCATGTTTTTATATATTTTTTTTTTCTATCGTTCAAATCACCTTGAAAACATTCAGCTATTCAATTAAGTCTTGCGACAGCAAACAGTCCTTGAACTAAAGGGCGAGCTAAACAATATATGCCTGATTCGCATGTCTAAGTTAAAACAGCTGATGTCTTGGATAACATATCGTGAGGGAAAAACCATACTATAAAACTAGTAGCAGTATAGTAGGGAAAAACACTCGTGTTGAATTACAAAGATGTTGTGATTGAATCTATGTGTATACTAATGATGAATTCATCACACAGTACGAAATAATAAAATGTAGAAGCATTTCCGATGCAGTTTTAGGCGTTGTTTTTGTTTGAATATAATAGTTTGGGCGTACTAAAGTAGAATCCTTCGGAAGAGCTTCCTTTGGAGGATGTCGTAATCGCACAGGAAGGATGTCCTTGCTTTTTTTTTTTCTTAGAAAAGAAATAGCTCAGGGAAAGTCGTTTTTCTACTTCATATTCTTCTTTAGTTATATACTCTCTCTCGCCCTGGCTTTAAATAAAAAAAAGGCAACTTAAGATATTGGGAAAGCCCTGCTGAGAGAGCAACGAACTCGTCGGTACCTAGTCGTGCTGCTTAGCTGAAGAGAAAGTTGTGCGCCTGCACACCGCTGGGAATTGAGGTGAAAATGGCTGCCTCAACAAAACGCACTTACTGTAAATACAACTCCTTTTCTTTCTTTCTCATGATTCGCACCAAGTCATGGAGAATCATATTCTAGACATGTCAGGCCTCAAAGTTTGGGATGCCGTTAAAAGAGCTCAACTATCGCGAATCCGTATATGCCCTACTGACCGATTCTGTGTGCTAAATGAGGGCTGCTGCTGCTGCTCCCTCATTTTATCCTTCTTCCGGACTCTTTAAAAAGGGGGAAGTGTCGACTAATTTGCATTCGAGATGAATATATTTAAATATATACGCGGAAGGTCAATTTTCTTGTTGTCGCGCGTCCAGCATTTTGCGTTTTCCTCGTAGAGCTCAACGGCCCCAATATAATCTAGTCAAATTAGAACTCACGTTTGCCGTCTCGCTTGAAGGAGCAGTCAGTCCGTTTCTATTGTTATTCATGGATTGGATGTAGGCGGCCGCGATGATGGCAGCACCTAAGATCAACGCTACGGCCACAACGGTCACGGCGATGAGCCGGGCGATCTGGACCGAAGAGCTGGTCCTCTTCTGGTAGGCCTTTAAAGACAAAGGAAATATTTCTCAAATAAAATATATTCGTATATAAAAATTGAGGTCAAACTTACGGGTGGCTCGGATGTAACGGAATAGGCTCGTTCGCTCAACGGTAGAGCCGATAAAGTAAGTCCAGGCTCATCTTTGAACGAATCCAATTCAGATTGCTTCATGTCCACTTTTTCTGAGACCGTAGCAACGATCATATTGTTTTGATATTAAAATGGACAGAGAAGAGAAAAACTGTGTTACCACTCCAGTCGCCTGGAAGTTAGTAAATGACGAACCCCCTGCCTTTCTCCCTCTCTCTTATATAGGTTATGGGAACCATAAAGGTATATAGAAGAGTGGGAGGAGCTCTCTTCACTTGTATACCTCCGCCAGGGATTTTACACTGGACACTTTTATTTTATTTATTTAAAAAAACTGGTTTTTCTTTTTTAAAAACTCGTGTGTGTGTTTGCGCAACTGTAGAAATCTTCATCCGCTCTCATTTTTTATTTAGACTGGTTCCTCATTTTCCACCCGGAATCATCTAATCAGGATCTAACCGGCTTCGACAATCACTTTTTTTAATAAGGTTAATTAATGGCCTTTACTGATTAAGTTAGGTGCACGTATCTATGTCAATAGTTTTAGGGGGCACAAGGCACAACGGTTCTTTTGTCATCATCTTTTCTCGTAGTTATGATATCTTTTTCATATCACTACCGTTACGGTGAAAGGAGGTCCTCATCCTCCTCCCCATACTTCTTCAATTGTTTGTTGTTAACACGCCCTTGGCCTACTTTTTATCTAACAGAGGGGGATGTTATCAAACAATGACCAGCAAGAGGGATGATTATCATGTTAGTGCACTCTTTGGGGCTCACTCAACCGTAAAAATCAGAGTCACTAGGTCATCATCTGATCATCACACAATTAGGTGACAATTGGTATTCCAGGGCAAAGCAAACTAATAAATCAAAGAGAAAGGTTTGTACCACAAATAAAAAAAAGTTTTCATTAGAATACAAAAAGGAGAATGGACACCAGTGGGGACTGATGAGGCGTATATACAGCTCCTGCCCCGATGTGCAGTGAATGTGACCATTTTCTCCCTTATCTTTCGTTATTTTCCTTATCTTTTTGCACACTTTCTTCATCTCTGACAAGAATTCTTTATTGTTCCAAAGAGTATAGTGGAGAAAGCTTTTTTTTTATTCATTCTTCGTCCGCCTCCAGGTTGATACTGGTGCCAAATTTGGCGTAGAGCTGCGTCTTTAGGTCGCTCATGACGGCTTTGATGGCTGTGCACTCGGCCTCGATGCCCTCAATGTCCTGCTTGACTTTTCTCTTGGCTTCTTCCAGTTTCTCCTGTAATGGATACAAACTTTACTTCAACTCTATTTATTTCTATTTCTATTTTATGTACCTTGGTCTCGTCCATACTGAAGTGCACAAAGACCTCACCCACCACAAAAGGGATGGGCTCAGATTCATCCTCCACTAGGAGCAGGTCATCAGAGGCATCTTCAAGATTCTGCAAATCAGCCTGAAAAAGAAAATCAGAGTTATCATTTTTGAGAGTAATTTGTGAGGGTTGTAAATGTGGAGAAAAGGGGACTACTGCCGAGTGTGGAGGAGAGGTGGTTCACCTTTGAAACAGTACCATAGGAGAGATGAGTTATTTTCTCCTTTCCCACACTCATACGAGTAATAGCGTAATTATTGGAGAAAACTCGTGATTTTTAAGAAAAAGTAATGACAAAAGAAGAGAAATTTTCTCTTGGAATAATTATTTACCTGTCGACTCTTGAGGTCGTCTTTGAGCTCCTCCCATTTGGCATTGTGACGAGCAAAGCGGTTTATTTTTTGCTGATCTTCCAACGTAATGTGAATATCAGAATCCTTGAAAAGAGATTATAAATGTTTAATGCAAATGATTCATAGAAATAGCACGTAAAATTACCGAATGAAGAGAATCTTTTGACACCGCCACTGCAGCCATGTTTTATTTTTCTGAAAATGAGGCTAGCAGACGACAAATTCTGAAGCTGCATCTTAGAAATCGATAGTTAAGGATAATCGATTCATTCGTGAATATTGAATTATTGATCCGTGTTACCCATAGGATGTGCCTTAATTGAGTGGATACAAACTTCAAAAGACGCCAAAAATATTCTTTTCATGTGTCTAAATTATTAACGCTTCTATAAATAAAAGTAAATTCTCAAAGTCTATTATTATCCTCAGAAAAAAAAATAAAAGATTCAAAAGAAAATTCCGCAGCAATTTATTATTGTTTTTTCAGCACAATCATTCTCCATTTATAAATGACGATTTCTAAAATAAAACAAAAGATCACAGAGCCCGTGCGTGTTATTATTTGAAATAGATCCTAGCCCCCAAATCCTCAAAGAAAACAGGATTTTGGGTAAAGGAAAAAATAAAGCTTCTACTCCCGAATCGAAGATTTCTTCTTCTATTTTTCTTTTAAAAGCTCAATCAATTCTCTTCAGCAGATGCTGTAGCAACATTTATATAGAGAGACCCTCTGAGCGCATGCTCCTGCACGATCCCGCTGCTCTTGGCGATCCCGCTCGATATCTGTTTGTACCCACTCCGTCGCACCCTCCTCCTCCGTGAGCATCCACCATGTTCTCACTCCTCCGACTTTGATCATCTCTCCTTTTGACACCATTGTGTTTGCTTTGAGCATCCCGACGAATTTTCGTTCCTCCCCCGCTCCTCTATTTCACACTTCTCTCTCTTTCATCACGTTATTCGATCAAAAAGTGTTTGTCTACGTAAATCTCTAGTTTTGTTTGATCAGAATAACGAATTCCATCCAATTATTCAAGAAGAAGAAGAGAGAGAAAGAGTTGATTGTGTAGTGAGCGGGGGAAGGCCTCCAAAATGGCGAATATTTTTACCCGGTTAAGTATGGTTCTACCACCCATCGGACCGACGATCGGAGCGGCTTGGACGTCAGTCCGTTCGGCGCTTCCAGATTCGTGCCTGGATGGTCAAAAGCAGCGGGATGAGGAGCTACATTTCGCTAAATTCGGCCGGAAGATGAACGACACGGAGCTCTCCAGCCTAAACAACGGAACGGAAGGAGGAGGAGGGATGCAACGGATCGATTCCGTCGGTGATGACGACGACGGAGGCGGCGGTGAGTTCGGCAACTCTAAACACAAGATTTCCGAATGGCAAGCCGGATGGAATGTCACCAATGCTATTCAGGTAAGTTGATGCTCTTTTCTCCTCTTGAATTCGTGACGAAGGTTTTCACTTAATTGTTCTGAACACTTTTTTTAATTGTATACGCTACGACAAAGCGAAATTTCTCCCCAGTTATTCCAAGAATTCGTTTCACTATTCGCTTGATTACATTCGAGATTGTTATTGTTTTTCCCACACATATTAAAAAAAGAGAAACTTTCAATTTTTTATTCATAATAACATTCTTTATAGGGTATGTTCGTGGTGTCGCTTCCGTACGCTGTTCTCAATGGCGGATACTGGGCCATCACGGCCATGATCGGAGTAGCTTACATCTGCTGCTACACTGGCAAAATCCTGGTGGACTGTCTCTACGTCACTAACGAGGAAGGACAGCTGGTTCGAGTACGTGACACGTACGTTTCGATAGCCGAAGAGTGCTTCGGACGCGGTATAGGTGGCCGACTAGTCAATACGGCTCAGCTTATCGAACTCCTGATGACTTGCATCCTCTACATCGTCCTCTGTGGTGATCTAATGGTACTTATCTTTTAAAATAAATGAAAAAATAGGGGTTTAATATGTTATTTATTGATTAGGTGGGGACGTTCCCTGATGGAGCTATTGATACTCGATCTTGGATGATGATTTGTGGGATACTTCTCCTTCCTTGCGCCTTCCTAAAGAATCTCCATCACGTTTCGACGCTCAGCTTTTGGTGCACCATGGCTCACGTAGCCATCAACGTCATGATCATGGGCTATTGCCTCTTGCAGGCCTCTTCTTGGGGCTGGTCTCAAGTCTCGCTAAGGATGGACATCTTCACCTTTCCAGTCTCACTGGGTATCATCGTATTCAGCTACACTTCACAGATCTTCTTGCCCAATTTGGAAGGGAATATGTCAGACCCGTCCAAATTCCACTGCATGCTCAACTGGTCTCACGTAGCGGCTGCCATATTCAAGTCACTTTTCGGCTACGTTCGGTTTCCTCACCTGGACAGCTGACACGGAAGAAGTCATCACCAACAATCTACCAACACAGGGATTCAAAGGAATGGTCAATTTCATCCTCGTTGTAAAGGTATATTAAAGATTAATACCCATTATTTATAGTTTTAAAACATTATACATTTATTAGGCTGTGCTGTCGTACCCGCTGCCTTACTATGCAGCACTGGATCTATTGGAAAGAGCCTTTTTTAAGGGCCGACCTGAAACGTATTTCCCAACAATGTGGACGTTAGACAAGGAGCTGAAAGTGTGGGGTTTGGCCTTCAGGGTTGCCCTGGTTGTATTCACCACCGTTATGGCAATTTCTATCCCACATTTCGCAATTTTAATGGGATTTATCGGCTCTTTTACTGGCACTATGCTCTCTTTTATATGGCCATGCTATTTCCACTTGAAACTCAAGGGCCCTACTCTAGATTGGGGCACAGTGGCTTATGACTGCTTCGTCATTTTCTTGGGTGTCCTCTTCGGAGTGATTGGTATCGCCATTTCATTCAGGGCTCTAGTTGAAGCATTCCAAATCGGTCTACCTTTCTAAAAGAAAAAGCGTATCGTCTTCCATAATGTAGAGCGTAGGTTCCTGATGTCTAGTAGGGCTTTTTGACTATATAATAATCCAGTCTTCCAAAACATAACATATCATTATTGCTTTATATATTGTCTTAAATGAGGTAACCAAGTCTTCCATTGTTTACGAATGATTACCGACATCTCTCAAATGTTATTATATTATTATTTAAAGACCACTTTTCCGTATTGGCATTTTTGGAAAATCTAAAATGAATCAGCAACCATTTTCTACTGTTAAAAAAATCAAAAATGATTAAAAGCACATCATTGAACAGCACCATATTATTCACCCTGTTTTTTAGAATGATGTCGGTATTGAATCGTTTAAATAAGTCATTGAACGATTGCGTGTGGTTTTCTGTACTTTATACTTCAATGTCTTCCAACTCTTTAATAACCCTCGTATTCACCACCAGTCGTCCAACTCAGTCTTAATAATCCAAAGTCTTCCAGACGAACAATGTCTTCCACTTATTATTGCGTGCTATTAATATTAAACATCTTGTTGTCGTGTTTTATATATTACTTATAATAATTTTTCAAAATGTTTTATTTATTTTATATGATGGGTCCCCACAGGCGTCTTCCTCTCCATTATATACACTGCTTTGCTGTTTAATATTTATGCATTCTCCCAAGTCTTCCAAAATACCAGCATAGCATCAACTGTGTATTTCCAAGTGTGCAGGAAAAACAAACTCATGTGAAAGTAGTCTTTGTCAAATATACTTGCTAGTTAAAAAAAAAATAAAAATAGCGCTTTTTTTTACTATACATAATTTATAAATCTATCGCTAGACGGCGTTTGAAGGAGCAATAAAAAGCGCCAAGTACGAACCCCAGTGAGTATTATGCCCCGAAAAAAAATGCCCAAAATGTATTAACCAATTACGCAATAGGAGAGATTATCGTTATCTATTCAGGAAGACAATCTTGATTCTATTTCTCCAATTGCAAAACAGGTTATGTGACCTTATATTCAAGTTTTTTTTAACATATGCAGCAGCTTGCTATCAACTTCTTCTAAATGTAGGCTAAAAAGAAAGAAGATATGTTATATAGCTTGAGTTCCGCTATACTAATCAGACAATAGAAGAGCGTAATCTTAAGAGTATGAAGTCATAACGCCGCTAGTTGAACTAAACAGCACGACGCCACGGAATATCCGTTTATCGTACTCTTTACTATTAGATTCATTTCTTCTTCTTCTTCTTTCAATTTTAGCGGAACGTCGTGGTAATAGTAGTAGAGAAACAAAGTACTCTTTTTCTCTTTCGGTCACGTGCTCCTGATGCTAAATAATATTGAAGCAGCAGCAGTAGTATAAAACTGGCAGGTTCCTCAAGACCCAACGGTCATTCCTCTCTCGACAGTGGGACCGAGTGGTTCTCTCTTTCTCTCTCTCTAAAGGAACCGTTTGTTATATCTTTGAATATATTGTATTACCATATCAGTGCTCTCATACAATGGGAGATCTTAATAGAGCCTCCTTCCTCTTCTTCCTGATCATCGTTCTCATCAATGGTAAGTCTAATCATAATTATGAAATGTAATATAGAAAGCGAGAATCGTCTTGTAAATTATTCATACATACCGGCGTCATTAACATAACGGTTCGTAGGTAAATACCGCCAGATAAAAGGCAGTGACCGGAACGCAGCGTATAGCGCCAGATGCTTATGCCAATAGCTATATAATAGAGACTATAGCACGAGCTATCTTTGATGCTCCCGCAGCAATCATCATCATCACGCAGTTCAAGGAAATGTAGAAAAAGAGTACCGTTATGATGTCCAGATTCCATAAGAGCGTGAAATCGTCATAACTTAAATATATATCCAGAGAGAGTAAAGAGATTTGAGAAAGAGAAAGAAAGAAAAAAGTGAGAACGCGACCATAGCAGCTGTCTTATAGGGAAGCAATTGGTATGTATGGTCATTGACATCATCCGCGAGGTACACGGAAGAGCTCACAAATCCCAGCTAAGAAAAACACGCACGCTCACTTTCCGTCCGTTTCCTTTTTGTTTTTCTGAAGAAAATAACAAAAAACCGTTAGAAATGTATGGCAGAATCTGTCATCATCAGAAAAAAACTCCGTTGGATTCATCGTGGTCACTGAAGAGGAACAATTGAGCAATCATATTGATCCTCAAGGCTTGAAATCACTATGATTCATGATTAAAGTATACAAATTTGGGACGCTTTTTCTTCTTTGATATAATAAAAGCATATCATCCGTTATAACTTTTTGGGAAATCCGGAGTACCGCAGGATGATGCCTGAATGTCGGTCAAGGGTGCTTCGTCATCACAATGATGATGTCGTGATAACTGTTTCCATCACGACTATAATAAAACCCGTTTGCCGTCCGCCAAAAAATAAGTGTCACAATGAAACAGGGAGAATAATAACTTCTCTCTACGTTAAGTGCGTTGATGCCCATCATCAAAAAAGGCGGTCAGGTGAACCGCTCACGAACTCGTCGTCATAATGATTTACATTCAAACAATGGATTGCTTTGAAAAAAAAAAAAACCAGTTTAGGGTGGGCCTCCATTCACGGTCGTCGGCACGCGGGAGCCATTATTATCTTTAAACGGTTTTATATAATTTTTTTTTTAGATGATGTGTGGTTATTGGTTACATGCTACAATTCTGAGCTTTCTCGTTCTTATATAAGATTACATTTTCTCCTGAATGGAGAAAGTTTTCGCTAGATTATCTTCCGCTATGTTGCAAAAAATGTAGTTTCCGTGTATGTAGGAAAGTTCAAATTGTGGAGCAAACTTGTTTTGGCCATTATAGTTTTATCAATTCCTAACGTGCAGGATTGTTAAGTAATCATCGGAGAATGTCGTGCATCAATCCTTTTTGTTCCGCATTGCACACAAAGAAATTTGAAAAAAAAAATACCTGCCGTTATCATATAGATTTCCTTCTTATACATTTAGATTTACCTGTTACAAAACAATCGATTATGATTCACAGAGTGGAACATGTACATACGTCCCGTTATACACATCTATTGAATCTCTATATCGGGAATCCTGTAGTATCACACCACATTTATTGAACTGTATACACACATATTTCAATAACAGGTCCAGGAATGCTGTCGGGAGCAGCGAGTCATCACGCCCATTACGGTCGTCTCATCGGTTCATATTAACAGCGGACGCCCAAGCTCACGGGATCCGGTCGGGGACGATCTACGCGTGTGGACGCCCGAACTTCTATTCATTAAGGCTTCTCCTACGATGGAAAAGCTCGACGGTATGTAGATGTCAATAAACCTCGTAGAATAAAAAAAATATAGTTTTGGACAGTCAAAGGTCGGTCACGACGAAGGGGTTCGGACGTGTACCGTTCCTCGGTCACGCCCAATCTCTTCCATCATGCATTTCCGGTTAACTGGAAAAAAAATCTTTATGTTTCTGTTTTTTCAAATGATTTATAGACATGGTGTTCTATGCTGGTTCTTTCGGATCACAAACTGGATACGGATGGTATTCGTCAATACCCCACCGCACGATGGATCGTGAATTTTGTTGACTTACGCGGTAATCAGCCCTGTGACCCACTTTCACGCCTTCATTGATGTTTTATATATTTTTTATTGTTATTCTTCTTGTGTGATTGATCGATTTATTCAGGGAGAGAAGGCCTTTCTAGAGCTTACAGCAATCAGGGACCTTACGCTAACGTTGCCGGAAGGGAAAACGCTTCAAGGAAATCCGCTGGATTACCGTCTACAACCGCGCCTTTCGGTAAAAACTCATCTGCTTTTCAAAATTGTCTCTTATAAAAGAGTCTAAAGGTATCAAATAATTAAAGGAACATTATGGGGAAGTGAGGATACCGGTAGGTTTCGATTATCCGCGTCTACCTCAAACGCTCTGAGCGCCCTCTCAGGGATTCACAAAAGTGAGTTCGGACAAGGTTTACGTCGTTCGACGCCCAAACTTTCTTGATCCCAAATTCACCTACGATGGAGCTGCTCCAGGTTATTATTATTAATTATAACTATAAGTACAGTTTTTTTCTCATTCTATATAATTTACACGTTTTTGTTAAAAATAGGATGCTTTCTTCTGGGTGGGACACGGGTCGAAAACCTGGACAGGTAGGCGTCCAAAGTTCCCGATGAGAACGGGGAACTGGATATTCTGCTGTCGTTACGACACCAAAACTTTGGTGCTCACTCTACCAGGTGATCTGACCCGTCTTTGATATTGAATGGTTGAGTATCTGGTGTCAAGCTTCTGGAGTGGATTTCGGTCACATCCGTATACCAAAGAGTCTCACATTCCACCTTCACTGAAAACTGCTCGGCGTAGCTCCGCAGGTTAAGAGGACAACTATATTATTTTTTACTTTTCTTGAATCCATCAAGTGGAACAGTTCCGCGCGGTAAAATGGTATTATAACTTCCTGCTACTTCCTGTCTCTCTATTATTACACGCGCAGTCCCAACACACGAACGAAATGCCCCGTCACTCTTCTCCCTACTTCAATTCTGACGGTGGTAACCGGCGTTTAATGAGTCCATCACCGCCGCTGCTGACCAGAATTCAGCAGCAGCCTCTTCGTCAGCAACGACCTGTTATACAACAACAACAACTCCCTGCCATTTTACTCGATCGGGTCCCACACAACCCATTCAAAACTGTTTAAAAATACTCGTCTAAATCGAGAGCACTCTTTGACGTTCCTATATTAACCATTGTTTTTTGTTACATTTTTTTTTATTGTTCCTTACTTTTCTGTCTTCATATATATATCCTGTGTAACCACTCATAAAAAAAGAATGGTGAAAATAAAGCTGGTCTTTTTTCCCTATCGACACTATTTTTTTTTTTTTTTTTACTTCTTTCGCTGTCATATATTTTAGAGTTTGTTTACATTTTCTTTTTTAGGTTAGCGCACGCTGACTAGCACATTTTTCATCTGCTTCTGTCATTGTTTATGTTATTTATTCACTCTTCATACATCCGGTTCGGGTTTCATTTTAGTGGCGAGTTATTATTTGAACGACTAAATTTTTTAAAATCATCATAACGGTTCACAGATGTACTTTAAACATTTGAAGCTTCCAAAAAGAGATTTAATTTATGTAACCAGTTGGGTCATCAGCACTAACAATGATGTCATTGAAGCTAACAGTTATAATTCAATTGGAAAATATCAGGCAAAACTTAATTGTGAAGTGCTCTGGGATGATCTGGCCTTGGAAGTACGATGGGCAGTTGCTGAGAGAAACGATTGTCCTTCAGCTAGTCGGCAAAATAGGTATATTTACATAATCAAACATAACTTTCAAATAGGAAATAAATATTAAATTTCTAATCTATTAGATGACGGACAGTACGTCGCATTTGGTCCTAGTGGCGACACCAAAAAGACCCGAATGATTGGTGCCGATGTGGCCGTCGGCTGGCTCGACCGTTTCCAGCGGAAAGGGATTCGTTCACGACCATTTTATCACATCAAAGAGCCAGTGTTCCGGTGGAAAAGGTGTTTGCCAAGACACTCTCTCCGCTCGTGGAGCTAACAATGTTCGTCTACTCAACGCGGCTTTGGTTAACGACTATGTCATGCTCACCTACCAGCGGCCACTTAGGCTCAGGACGACCATGATAAAATGATCGTGACCAACGGAACCCAAGCTGTGGTCTGGGCTGTGGTACCTTAATGCTGCTAACGAACCCACTTACCACAAACTAAGGAATAAGGGTAAATTTATCTTAATTTTATATTTAAAAAAACTGACAATATTCAGTGAAAATGTGTACAAAGGTGATTTACTCATTGACTTTGGCCGTTCGCCTTTCTGGAACTGCCCGGCACCTGAGGAGGGAACCAAGCACTACAGTCAGCTCTCGGCAGCCGCTTTCGTTCCACCAAGTAACTACTACGAAAAGAATAGACAACCTTGGTCTGCACCGGATGTTAGTCAATCGAATGTAAACAAAGGGACGGTCAAGCCGCAACAGGTGTCACCCAATAAAGCGCCTTGGTACATCCCGGCTATCGAGTGCTATGAGCCAGAGAATCACGTCTTCTATGCTCACATCGGCCCCACTGGAGGCAGTAGAGGATACAACGCTATTACTG